>CM050170.1:12526836-13054475 GCA_027410445.1 Discoglossus pictus
AAAGGGACGATGGGGGAGGGCCTCTTTCACCTATTGTCTACTTCCTCTGAACCACATTGCCAAATATCACTTCCTTCTTCCTCTACTCCTTTTCTTCCTCTCACCTTCTTTAACCTTGTCTCTGATGTTTTCCCACTTTTGATTTCCCCCCTCTCCTCCTTTGGCCATCTCTTTAGTTCATTCTAGTTTTTTATTTTCCCCCCTTCTTCCAATCTTCTTCTCCATGTCTTCCTCTAAAATTGTTTTCTGCTCTTTCGCTCCCCTCTTTTTTTCTCCCCTTCTCCCACTCTCCTCTCCATCCACACTTGTCTTCCAGACACTTTTCTACTCTCCCATTCTTTCTCCATTCTCTCCTCTTCCCCTTTCTCCTTCTATCTTCCCCTCTCTCTGTATTTTCCTCCTTTCACACATTCTCTTCATTTCCATCTCCTTCTTACACCTCACTCCATTGAATTATTTCCTTCCTGTTCCCTCAGATCAAACAACTAGACACAGAACTTCAGAAGGTTCACGAAGCCACAGAAAGCTTCCAGAAGATGTTATAGGACAATTTGCTGACCCCCTACCACCTCTCTCCTTCCCGCCGCTTCTCAGGTCGATAATATAAATTATGGATGGATGGCGTAAAGTGGTCGATTTCTGCGGTCTGGTACCAGTTCATACTCGTAGTACAATAAAATAATGTAATAAAATATTTAAAAATCTGGATTGATTTTGAGCATGATTATTGGGGAAAGGTGAAATGGATGGGGATATAAGAAAGGCAGATTTTCGACTACATAAGAGTCAACTTTGTGATGGGGTATGGTCAGGCCAGTGCCTAGAAGAGACAAGCAGCCGCAATAATGCTCCCCTTCAATTGAAACATTGTTACTTTGTGTAAGCTTTTATCAGCGTTTTAGACTTTGCTTCATCCAACAATAATGGAAAAGTTGTCACAATTTATCCAAGGGTTAGTTAAGAAGCTGACCTAGGTCCGAATCCGGACCTCTGACCTTATTGGACGTCTGGTGCTTCAGAACATTCAGTATTTCGCTCTCAAAGTCTTCTGGTTGCTTTTTCTGGGTCTCCTACAATATGGAAACATTGTCTTTGTTAAAGCGAGAGGTATGGACCTCCTGACTTCTTTGCTATGATCTACTCATCTTGGGTGACACCACGTGCTTCATTAAAAAGTGTGTGTATATAAAACAGTAAATATATAGTGAAATATAATAATATATAATGAATTTCATAATGGAAGAGGAATACATATTTTTGGAGACCCAGAGAAAGTTATCCGTTTCTCCTCTACTGGTCCTACATCAAAACAAGGTCCACCAATTGACCACCTCTGGGATAAAACAGGATAATTGTCCGTTTCTTGTTCCGATGTGTCAATGCTTCAAGCATGCAGCTGCTTGTCTCTACTAGGCACTGACCCAACCCAGCCCCATCACAACATTGGTAAGAGGGTAATATCTGGGAAATCGTCTTATGACTTCCAAGACCACCATTTTTTTGTCTAAACAAGCACACATACATATGTTTTGCCAGTCCTTGTTTGTTTGTTCCTTGTTACTTTATTCCAAGGACTCTCTCTCTACCTCCTTGATACTTTTTTTTTCATCACACGATACAAAGTTCCTATATGTTTGACCTTGTAGGGCACATGGATTTCCTGGCACTGGATACTTTTGTAGATGGAAAGTTTATTTTCATTGTAAACTCCTTCTCATAAAGGCATTCTACTGAAAAACAATGAACAACTATACTGAAGAAAAAAAAAAACAGCCTAAAACGGTGTGGTCCCAGTTCTCCCATCAATGTTTTTCCCCTATATATCTCTCTGATTGGCTGGAATTTCGCAATATGGGATTCTTAAATTAGAACAAAAAAAATGGATCCTGTTGAGCAGTATGGCGAGTTATCCTTTTTTTCCTTTAGTACATTGGTTCCTATTTGTTTACACCTGTAAGAGTAGGAGTGGAGTGTTCTATTTAATACAAATAAGAAGAAGTGTATATACCAAAAAGAAAAAAAAAATGTTGGTTGCGAAACGGCACTCTCAAAAATATATGCTATAAGGAAGCTAAAAATATCGAAGAAAATAGAGAAATGCATGTACTAAAACAAAACAAAAAAATGTTTTAGCACAGCCTGGCATTGCCTTAAAAGAGATTTAGTTTGCTCTGCCCCTTCCAGGTGTTATGTGCAGTGAGAATACCATGTTAATATTTTAGCCAATCACAGGTGGCATCCCAGGATGCTTTAAAAAAAAAAAAAAAAAAGTATATATAAATATATATATATATATATATATATATATATATATAAATGGTCTGGAAAGCTCTGCAAGCCTATTTATTGCTATGTATGTTAGTATATGCTCTTCTTTAGTGTCTGTATATTAGTGGTGGATGCTCTGCTGTTCCTGTGTGGTAGTGGATATAGCACTATGTGTGTCCGTGTGTACTCTGCTATTCCATGGAGGTAGTGTACACAGCGCTGTGTGACAGCTTAGTTACTCTGCTATTCCTGTGGTGTGCTGGTTAAGCTGTTCCTTTCTCACGCTCCCCCCTGCTACGTGGTATTGTGGGGAGACAAAAGGCTCGTGACCCTCACGCACACACAGACGTACACAAAAGGCACACATTAAGACACATACACGGACTGGTATGTAGAAATATCTGTCTGTCTATCTATCTATCTATCTATCTATCTGACACAGCTAGAGATAGATAATCTATTCACTTGACATCCACCCGTCAACCCCCCCTTTTGCACACACATGTCATTATGTGACCGGGACACTGGCCCTTTAAGAGCAGAGGGCTGGCTTGGGTATCTTTAGGGTTGATAAACAAAAAGAAGTGGCTACTGCAAGGGGAATTAGAGCTCAGTGGGAAGGAACGCCGTGTCTTTAAGAAATTCCTAGAAAACAGCAGGTGTGGCAGGTAAGGGGTTAACCGTGGCTTATCGATTGCGTGCAATATGTGTGTGCAAGGTGTATTAGCGCATACTGTCTATATAATGTCTTATTTGTGTACACTGTGTGTGTGTGTATGTGGTTTATTAGTATATGACGTGTATATGTGTGTAATGTATAATGACTGTGTTCATGGTTTTAATGTGTGTGTGTGCACAAGGTATTTTAGTGTATAATGTCTGGGTAAATGGTTTATTAATGTATATTATGGGTGTGTGCAAGGTCTATCCGTGTATAATGACTGTGTACATGGTATTAGTGTGTGTACGCAGGGTGTATTTGTGTATAATGTGTGTGTAATGGTTGTACCTGGTGTATAGTGTGTATGTGTGCAAGATGTATTATGTGTACATGGTTTATTAGTGCACAAGATGTATTGGTGTATGTTTGTGTGCGCGCACAAGATGTGTTAGTGTATTATGTGTGTATACATGGTTTATTTGTGTATAGTGTGTGTGCGCACAGGGTGTGTTAGTGTATAACGTGTGTATACATGGTTTATTTGTGTATAGTGTGTGTACTTGGTATATTGGTATATAATGTGTGTGTGTACATGGTTTATTAGTGTATAGTGTGTGTACTTGGTATATTGGTATATAATGTGTGTGTGTACATGGTTTATTAGTGCACAAGATGTGTTGGAGTATAACGTGTGTATACATGGTTTATTTGTGTATAGTGTGTGTACTTGGTATATTGGTATATAATGTGTGTGTGTACATGGTTTATTAGTGCACAAGATGTGTTGGAGTATAACGTGTGTATACATGGTTTATTTGTGTATAGTGTGTGTACTTGGTATATTGGTATATAATGTGTGTGTGTGTACATGAGTTTATTAGTGTATAACATGTGCTGCATGCAATATGTTTAGTGCATAATGTGTGAGTACAGGGTTTATGGCATATAATGCGTGTGTGTATTTGTACAAACTGCATGTATAATATTCGTGTGCAAGGTGTACTAGTTTGTAATGTGCGTGCAAGATGTATTTAGTGAACGACGCGTGTGTATAATGTGTTTTAGTATACAATATGTACAAAGAAATGGAATATGACATTGTGAACAAGTAATATGAATGTATAGGTGTACAACGGAGTATATTTCTGTGTGCTGTGTATTACATGTATGTGAAAGGCACACGTATCAACCTAGGATATATATCCAATACTACAAAAAAGTCTATAATGGGTGCGTAAGTTATGTGAGTTTTTAGCATTGGAAGTGTGGCCTGTTACTAGGAGGTGTGGCTGTTGCTAGAGGTATGGCCTGTTGTGAGTGGGGTGTGGTTTTGAAGAGGTGTGGCTTGTCAGACACTTTGATATGAGGTGTGGTTTTTAGTTTAGGAGAATCCAGTAATCATTGAGCTGTCTCTATCTCTCCAGGCTCCTCCTATAATGGGGCCAATGGCCCCCTCCCCTTCCCTCCTCTTTCCATCTATTGCTCCTTGGGGGTGTGTCCATACCAGGAAGTCACGCTTCTTTCCCAACTTCTGGTCCAAGTTTTTGTCCTTCACCTGGGGATCCTACACCCACCAGGACCTGACAGAGGAGGCCATCTTGAACATCACCCTGCAGATATTTGTAGACAACCCACACCCCAAACGCCCGGCTCTGCAGGGGCAGGACTTTAAGGTGAGCAAGAAATATATCAAAGGATTTAAGTAGGAAAGGTGGAAGAACAAGAACAAGAAGTCCTGATTGGAAGGTGGAATAGTTATGGGTAATGTACAGAAAGGGTAGTAGATAAGTGGAACAGCCTTCCAGGGGAAGTGGTACGGACAAACTCAAGAGCTTTAAGCAAGTCTGGGATAAGGCCATCCGGAGATTAATTAAACCAAGCTTTTAGGTAGATAGAATAGGACGAGTAGATGGGCTTCCAGGTTTTTGTCCGAGAAGAAATTGCATGTTTAGATTCAAACTAAGACCGCCAGTGACCTAGTTACAATGTGACATGTGTGTGGATATATATAGTATATGTCACATCCCCGTCTCGCAATGGAACATGAGGTTTGGAGGAAATAACTTGTGTCTGTTGGCTAATAGTGTCACGTACTAAAGTGGTGAGTGCGGTGTCACGTATGTATGTAAAAAAAAAAAAAAAAAAAAAAAAATATATATATAAAACACTGTAAAAAATTTAAAAAAAAAAACATATATATATATAACACTGTAAAAAAACACACACACACAAAAAAAAAATATATATATATGCAATATAGTTTATATAAAATAGTTATCAAAAACATAATTATAAAAATAACGTGTGTATTTATTTAGATATATATATATTTATATAATTAAGAATTGGTAATATATATATAAAATAGTTATCAAAAATATAATTATAAAAATAATGTGTGTGTATATATAATCAGAATATATAAATAATTAAAAATTATAATATTTATATATAGTCATCTAGAAAATTAATAATAATGTTCTGTCTTATAATATACATATGTAAAAGTCCATAACATAATAAGATAAAAATCACAAAAGGAACCAATCACTATTGTAAACTAAAAATAAGGTAATGTAAAAAATATACAAATGATTAAAAAAAATAATTCAATCAATATATATATACTCATATATAACATGATTGATTAAGTTGATTGTACATGGACAATAATGTGGTCGGGGTTGAGAGGCTGTGAATTAGTGAGATCTGAGTTAACCACAATCCCATCATTATGGACCCCGACAAAGGTCTCTGGAGGGGCCGACCCTCTGACACCAAGATGTGAATGGACTTCACTTAATTCCTGCCATGAACCTCCTGTCATCACAAGGTATAATCATTATGTCTGAGGAATGGGGACTAAGGAGATTACTTGTGATTCTATAAGAAAACCAGGAGAAAAATAAAAAAATTTAAAAAAAATAACAAACATATTATATTCATAAAATGAAAAATATTAAATATCACAACCTGCCAAATAGAAACACTAAAATAAATTAAAATAAATATTAAAAAAAATTCTAAATTAGTACCAACCTCATGCACCTTATAAAAACAAATACAAATAAACCTGCTAAATAAAATATAAAATAATTTAAAAAAGTAATAAAAAATTGTATTAACCTCAATGCATTTTATGAAAACAATACAAATAAACAATACCAAATAACTTCTAAATACAAAATAAAAAATAAGTAAAAAATTTGTATTGGCCTCATAAAATCAATACAAATAACCTGCTAAATAAAATCTAAAATAATTAAAAAATTTAATAAATTATTGTATCAACTTCATACAAATAATGCAAATAACCTTTCAAATAAAAAAGAAATAAAAAAATAAAAAATAATTGAAAAAACATAATCAACTGCCTGCACCTCATAAAAAACAATGCAAATAACCTGCTAAATAAAAAATAAAATAATTAAAAAAGTAATAAAAAATTATATCAACCTCATAAAAAATAATATGCAATAACCTGCAAAGTATAATAAAATAAAATAAACAAAAAATAAAAATGTTATCAACCTCATGCAATCAATAAAAACAATACAAATAACCTTCTAAATGATTGTGTAAAAATGTGAAGAAGCAAAAAAAGAAATAAAAGGTAAATTAAAAACTATATTTAAAGTAATTACAGTTATGCATGTACACATAAAAAATCTGAGATATTTGTGAAAAACATCACAAAACTAACCAAACATATCGAAATAAAAAGAACATTTTTAAAATATGTAAGTAATTAAAAATATAAATATATTTGTTTAAAAAAAATCCATTATTTAGGGAGTCAAAATATGAAAAATAATGATGCTTGTTAATTTAAATATGTAAAATCCCATAATTACAGCATAAATAAAATAACAAAAACAAGCAAAAATAAAGAATTACCGTAAATATAAGTTTAAAACTAAAATGACACAAAATATCTAAGTAATTACAAATTTAATAATATAAATTTAAAAAATATATAATTTTTTAATAAAAATAATAATAAAAAAATTACTCCTGTATATAAATATACTCCTATATATATCTACGATTGTTACTACAGTCTGATTTATCCTCTCCTATGAGTATACCCTTTGTTTGTTTATTAGCATTGGTGGCATGGAGCTTTTGGGTAAATAGAATTGGACACTATGGGCCTCATTCAATTGCGATTTTGGCCAATTGAATAGGGCTCTAAATAAGCACATAGCATATTTTTTCTAAGAAGTTTTTAGTTAGTGAAAACCTTGCTTTTGGATAGATGCTTACTAACTAAAAACTTCTTTACAAAAATATGTTATGTTCTTATTTGAGAGCCCCTATTCAATTGGCCAAATCGCAATTGAATGAGGGCCTATATGACTCCATATCATATCCACTTTTGTGAAAAAAGAGTTGGCTCCTGGAGAGGACCAAACTCCTGTAGAACATGCTATGGGATTTTAGTCGTTCTTAGCAGAGAGTATCTGATGCTCTCTTCTTCAGGACTAAATGGTGGAGGGTACAACTGGGAGAAAGAAGAGTAGAGAGTAGTGTTAAGGATGGGATCTGGAGAGAGAGAAGAACAGAGAGGGTCGTGTATAGCTGTATACCAACTGTGTACAATGTTTTTAGTGCCGTGTCTTGGAAAAATGTTACATCATGCAAATTAAAGTTTGAATACAAGATTTATACAAAGATGTTTTAGGTTATTAAAAAGTCAAAGTGATTTGATTAATTGCTCTGTTTGTCTGTTTGTAAAAAGTAATTGAAACGGCATTCTTTGAACAACCATTCTACATGAGGGGGAACAATTAACGATAATATCACAAAACCACTTAAATAAATATATACATAATATGTTGTCATTTTTTCCCAAGATCCTAGCCTGTTATTAGCTTTTTTGTTTATTCTTCGGTGCTTTGGCGTTTTCTTTTGGTAACATATTGACTTACAGATGGCCTTTGAACTCCTTTTAAGGTGTAAATTCCTGTCAAGGGTATATATTTTACATTTTCAATGAGGTTAAGAGCTTTTGAAACTTAGGACTTATTTTTAAAAGTCCTGTAACAATTTTGAGGAAGAAAACTATATTTCTTAAAGTGTTATTGAGGAAACTGGGAAGTGTTCATTGTGGCGTGTGAGTGGGTTACTACAGTTACTACACACTCACACGCCACATGTTTATATGAACATCTTGTCAAGAATATATTTGACAACAGATGTTAGTGGGATGGACCAAATTAGTCATTTGGACACGCCCCTTAGCAACCCCCAATCTTTCCCTAAACACGACCCTTAGCAACCCCAGAACAAATTTCTTTGCCCTAGGCGTACAATAAACATATGGATACATATGTATACATACATTTGAAGGTGATAAGACACATTTGTACTTATAAGTTGGAACAGGAGCAGATGATGACACTACCACTGTCAATCTAAGTGGTATGCATGGTGGTAGAGATATGACGTGAGGGCAATGCTCGTGTTAGAGGTGGCAATCTAAATTGTACATAGGGTGGTAGAGATATGAGATGAGGACATTGCTCTCGTTAGGGCTTGCAAGCTAAGTGGTATGTAGGTTGGTAGAGATATAAGATGAGGGCATTGCTTTTGTTAGGGCTTACAAGCTAAGTGGTACGTAGGTGGTAGAAATATGAGATGAGGGCACAAGCTAAGTGGTATGTAGGGTGGGAGAGATAAAGAGATGAGGGGCATTGCTCTCGTTAGGGCTTACAACATAAGTGGTACGTAGGGTGAGTAGAGATATGAGATGAGGTATATGCTACTCGTTAGGGCATACTAATACTACAGTGGTACTTCTGGGAGGTAGAGATATGAGATGAGGGCATTGCTCTTGTTAGGGCTTAAAAGCTAACGCTGGTATTGTAGGGTAGTAGAGATATGAGATGAGGGCGACAAGCCTAAGATGGGTATTAGAGGTGGTAGAGGTATATTGTGACATGAGGGAGACTTTGCTCTCCGATTCAGGGCTTACAAACTATGAGTGGTACGTAGGGGTGGTAGAGATATGAGATGGAGGGCATAGCTCTTGTTAGGGCTTAATAGCTATGTGGTATGCTAGGGTAGATAGAGTGATATGAGATGAGGGCACAAGTTAAGTGGTATGTAGGGTGGTAGAGATATGAGATGATGGGCATTGCTCCTCGTAAGGGCTTTACAAGCTAGTGGGAATGTAGGGTGGTAGAGATAATGAGATGAGGGGCATGCTCTCCGTTAGGCTTACAAGCAAAGTGGTGCGTAGTGTGGGTAGAGATATGAGATGAAGGTAAAAGCTAAGTGGTATGTAGGGTAGTAGAGATATGAGATGAGGCCATTGCTCTCGTTAGGGCTTACAAGCTAAGTGGTACGTATGGTGGTAGAGATATAAGATGAGGGCATTGATCTCGTTAGG
The DNA here is from genome assembly GCA_027410445.1 of Discoglossus pictus. Classification (NCBI taxonomy): domain Eukaryota; kingdom Metazoa; phylum Chordata; class Amphibia; order Anura; family Alytidae; genus Discoglossus; species Discoglossus pictus. Next base: position 12,536,160 of record CM050170.1, read on the forward strand.
GCTACAGAGCAAAGTTGGTGCATAGTGTGGTAGAGATATGAGATGAGGGCACAAGCTAAGTGGTATGTAGGGTGGTATAGATATGAGATGAGGGCATTGCTCCGTTAGGGCTTACAAGCTAAGTGGTATGTAGGGTGGTAGAGATATGAGATGAGGGGCACAAGCTAAGTGTAATGTAGGGTGGGAGAGGATATGAGAGATGGGGCAATCTCGTGTTAGAGCTGGCAATCTAAAATTGTACATAGGAGTGGTAGAGATATGAGATGAGGACATTGCTCTTCTTATGGCTTACAAACTAAGTGGTACATAGGGTGGTAGAGATATGAGATGAGGGCACAAGCTAAGTGGTATGTAGGGTGGGAGAGATATGAGATTGAGGGCATTGCTCTCGTTAAGGCTTACAAGCTAATTGGTATGTAGGGTGGCATAGATATGAGATGCAGACATTGCTCTCATTAGAGCTTATAAGCTAAGTGGTACGTAGTGTGGTAAGAGATATGAGATGAGGGCACAAGCCTAAGTGGTACATAGGGTGAGTAGAGATATGATGATGAGGGCATTGCTCTCGTTAAGGCTTACAAGCTAATAGGTATGTAGGGTGGCATAGATATGAGATGCAGACATTGCTCTCATTAGAGCTTATAAGCTAAGTGGTACGTAGTGTGGTAGAGATATGAGATGAGGGCACAAGCTAACGTGGTACACTAGGGTGGTTAGAGATTATGAGATGAGGGCATTGCTCTCGTTATAGGCTTACAAGCTAAGTGTATGTAGGGTGGGAGAGAGATATGAGATGAGGGCATTGCTCTCGTCAGGGCTTATAAGCTAATTGGTATGTAGGGTGGTAAAGATACAAGGTGAAGGGAACTGTTGTTATAGCATGATGGAGGAAGAGATGTGATAGAACCAAACATAGTCATGTTTGAAATTGCTAAAGAGTTAAGGAGGTAAGTGGTGACGCTTCTCTGAATAGGTGTGTTTTCAGAGAACATGTGATTATCTGAGAACCATGGGAGAGTCTTATGAAGTGAGGTAGGGAATTTCATAGGGTGAGACTGCTATTGAGTAGGTGGGCATGGAAGAAGGTAATGATGGAAGATGAGATGAAAAATTTCTGAGTGAACCTGAGCATTCTCGATACTAGAGATGAGATTTAGTTTATTCAGTGTGTAGTTGAGGGCTTTGTAAATTAGTTTTAGGATGTTGATTATTTACCCCCTTGGTAGGTAGAGAGAAAATGTAGGGACTCCGAGGAGGAACGTTACAGATGAAGAGTGTGTGGTGAGTGGTAGATGTGTTCAAGATTGGTCTTGGGATAGGCAGTCGAGTGGAAGACCTAGTAAGATGGAGATAAACTAGTCAAACCAGGATATGATGAGAGTGTGAATTTAGAGTGTTTGTAAAGTCTTGGGTCAGGACGGAACACATTTTGGAGATATTCGGGAGGTGGAGACCTCCTAATTTGGTTAGTGTGAGTATGATCAATGAGCAGGCATGGGTCCCAATCATGGATTTTATCAAGCATGCAATGATGGAGTGATAATCTTCGGCTACCTTGACTACTACAATATGCTACTTATTAGTTCTATCATAAATGATTTTCTTACTGGGTTAAGTAAACAACTTCGAATACCCTTGGAGAATAAAATTATTACTTATTATTTAAATATTTATTACTACTTAATATAGTCAATCTTAATTCATATTGGTCTTAAGGTTACGATGAAAATTGCCTCTTAACAATAATTAATCTCACCATTGACCACCCAGGGCAAGAACGTTGACTGCAGACTCCTTGCTGGAGGCATATTTTGGAGGAGGAGTCTCGCAAGGCAGTTCAGAGACTCCCTGAGGCAAATAGTCAGCTCTAATGCCAACTATGGACTTCTTGAGTGGTACCCGCAGTGACCCACTCTGCCATTTTGACTCTGAGAGCTTGATGCAAGGGAACCCGTCGCCTGTTGGATGCCAGGCAGGAGATGTTGGGGACATTAATGGCTGGAGGACCTACGAGGGGGGCACGGAGAGACTGGGCCAAATGCTGCACTCCTCTGCAGGTAATGCAGAGCACTCTATGTATTATGTATGTTGCATCATCCTTCTCCTCGCTCTTTCTTCATCTATGTTTCTTTTACCTCTCCCCATTTCGACCTTCCTCATCTCTACATATGTATTACCTCCAATGTACTTCCTTTCTATTCTCTTCATCTCAAACCATCGTTCTTACATCCACTTAGAAAAATCTCTCCTCTTCCTCATCTCACTTCGATGATGATTAGCCTTCCCATTTTTTCGCTTATTACAATTCTCTCCTCTTCCTATACCTTCCTCACTTAGATGATTCTCTGCCCTTCCTATTCCTCACTTAGATGATTCACACCCATTCTGATTCCTTTCAGACGATTATCTCCTCTTTCTCCATCTAGGTCTTCATCATTTAGGCAATTCCCTCCTCCTCCTTCTCTCCTCTTCCTCTCCCATTCCTCACTTAGATGATTATCTGCCCTTCCTATTCCTCACTTAGATGATTCACACCCATTCTGATTCCTCTCAGACGATTCTCTCCTCTTTCTCTATATAGGTCTTGATCATTTAGGCAATTCTCTCCTCCTCCTTCTCTCCTCTTCCTCACGTAGATGATTCTCTGCCCTTCCTATTCCTCACTTAGATGATTCACACCCATTCTGATTCCTCTCAGACGATTCTCTCCTCTTTCTCCATCTAGGTCATCATCATTTAGGCAATTCTCTCCTCCTTCTCTCCTCTTCCTCTCCCTTCCTTACTTAGATGATTCTCTGCCCTTCTTATTCCTCACTTAGATGATTCACACCCATTCTGATTCCTCTCAGACGATTCTCTCCTCTTTCTCTATCTAGGTCTTCATCATTTAGGCAATTCTCTCCTCCTCCATCAATCCTCTTCTCTCTCTTCCTCACTTAGATGATTCTCTGCCCTTCCTATTCCTCACTTAGATGATTCACACCCATTCTGATTCCTCGCAGATGATTATCTCCTCTTTCTATATCTAGGTCTTCATCATTTAGGCAATTCCCTCCTCCTCCTCCTCCTTCTCTCCTCTTTCTCTCCATTCCTCACTTAGATGATTCACACATTCTGATTCCTCTCAGACGATTCTCTCCTCTTTCTCCATCTAGGTCTTCGTCATTTAGGCAATTCTCTCCTCCTCCTTCTCCCCTCTCCCTCTCCCTTCCCTCACTTAGATGATTCTCTGCCCCTTTCTATTCCTCACTTAGATGATTCACACCCATTCTGATTCCTCTCAGATGATTCTCTCCTCTTTCTCTATCTAGGTCTTCATCATTTAGGCAATTCTCTCCTCCTCCTTCTCTCCTCTTCCTCACCCTTCCTCACATAGATGATTCTCTGCCCTTCCTATTCCTCACTTAGATGATTTTCTCATTTCCTTCTGTTTTGGTGGTTCTCTCCTTATCCCCTCTCTCCATCTTCCTCACTTAGATGATTCTCTCTTTTCCCACTCTCATAGTTTTATAACTTACAACAATGGTTCCCAAAAGTTTTCCCATGGACCACTTAAAAGATGTCCAGGCCTTTGAAGGACCACCTTTATGGATCATCTAATGAGCTTTCTGTCTGCTCTGAATCTCTATAATGTTCAATATATACGAATTATAATTCATTTTTTATTAATTGTGTTAACTTTGTTTTATAATTCGTTCTATCCCAATTGTACTGTAGGCTACCTGATTAGAGCTCATGGACCACTGTGGTCCGTAGACCACACTTTGGCAACCTCTCCATCATCCCTCTGATGATTCTTCGTCTTTCTTATCTTCCTCACCTAGAAGAACATCTCCTCTTCCTCACTCCCATGATTCTTTCTTCTTCCTATTTCTCTCCTCTATTCAACTTCCTCATGTAGATGAAAGTTCCTCTTCCTCCCCACCTCTTCTCCTCTCACTCTCTCTCTCTCTCGTCCGGTCTCAGGATTTTTACAGTCACACTAATTGGGTGGAGTTGGGTCACACCGAGATCCACCCTGACCTGGCCACCCCTGGGAGAGACATCTCTTTTATCGCTGGAGGTAGGAGACCATCTTCTCTCTCTCTATTCATCATCTCCCAGAAAAATCACCTCCTTAAGGTATCTCTCATACTTATTCCTATGGGATTTGCCTTCTTTTCCTTGACTTTCTCCCCCTCTTTCTCCCCTTCATCTCTCCGATCTATCTCCCCTTTCATTCCTTGTCGTCACCGTCTTCTTCCTCTGTCTCTCTCTATCTGACTTCATCTTGTATAACGTGCTCATCAATCTGTCTCCTATTTATCTCTTCTCTCTCCCCCTCTTCTTTCTCCCCCTCCACATTCTCTTTCCCCCTCTCTCTCTTGCTTTCTCTCTCTTTCTGTCTCTCTCATTCTTTTTCTTCCTCTTGCTTTCTGTCTCTCTCTTTCTTTCTCTCTTCCTTACTCTCTCTCTTTCTCTCCCCCTCTCTTTCTCTCCTTCGTTCTCCCTCTCTCTCCTTCTTTCTCTCTCTCTTTCTCTCCCCCTCTCTTTCTCTCCTTCGTTCTCCCTCTCTCTCTCCTTCTTTCTCTCTATCTCTTCCCTCCTCTCTCCCCCTCTCTCTCCCTCTCTCTCCCCCTCTCTCCTCTCTCTCTCTTTCTCTCTCTCTTCCCTCCTCTCTCACCCTCTCTCTCCCTCCCCCTCTATCTCTCCTCTCTCTCTCTCCTCCCTCTCTCTCTCCTCTCTCCCCCCTCTCCCTCTCTATCTCTCTCCCTCTCTATCTCTCTCTCTCTCCCTCTCTCTCTCTTTCTCCCCCTCACTCTCTCTCTCTTCCCTTCCTCTCTCTCTCCCTCTCTCTCTTTCTTCTCCCTCCCTCTCTCTCTTCCCCCCTCATTCTCTCTTGCCTCCCTCTCTCTCTCCCCCTCTCTCTCTCCCTCTCTCTCTCCATCTCTCTTCCCTCTCTCTATCTTTCCTCTCCCCCTCTCTCCTCCCTCTCTCTCCTCTCTCTCTCTTCCCTCCCTCCCTCTCTTCCCTCCCTCTCTCCTCCCTCTCTCTCTCCCTCTCTTTCTTCTCCCTCCCTCTCTCTTCCCTCTCTCTTCCCTCTCTCCTCTCTCTCTCCCTCTCCACCTCTCTCCTCTCTCTCTCTTCCCTCCCTCCCTCTCTCTCTTCCTCCCCCTCTCTCTCTCTCCCTCTCTTTCTTCTCTCTCCCTCTCTCTCTTCCTCTCCCTCCCTCTCTCTTCCCTCTCTCTATCTTTCCTCTCTCCTCTCTCTCTCCCTCTCCCCCTCTCTCCTCCCTCTCTCTCCTCTCTCTCTTCCCTCCCTCCCTCTTCCCTTCCTCCCTCTCTCTCCCCTTCCTCTCTCTCTCTCCCTCTCTCTCTCCTCTCTCCCTCCCTCCCTCTCTCTCCTCTCTCCTTCTCTCTCTCCCTCCTCCTCTCTCTCTTTCTTCTCTCTCCCTCTCTCTCTCTCCCTCTCTCTCCCTCTCTCTTCTCCCTCTCTCTCTCTCCCTCTTTCCTCTCTCCTCCCTCTTTCCTCCCTCTCTTGTTTCTCTCTCCCTCCCTCTCTCTCCCTCTCTTATTACCCCCCCTCTCTATTGTAGCCTCTGATGAGACCTGTACAGACTGCTCTGAGTTGTCTTGTCAGAATAATATTGTTGAAAACATCCAGAAGAGACATCTCCTGACGTCTGGGTACTACGGAGAGAATCCCGAGAAACCACAGGGTATGTTCCACCCTAGAGGTGCCAGTCCTAGAGGTGCCAGTCCTAGAGGTGCCAGTCTGTGTATATCCTGTGCCAGTCCTAGAGGTGCCAGTCTGTGTATATCCTGTGTCAGCCCTAGAGGTGCCAGCCCTAGAGGTGCCAGTCTCTGTATATCCTGTGTCAGTCCTAGAGGTGCCAGTCTGTGTATATCCTGTGTCAGTCCTAGAGGTGCCAGTCTGTGTATATCCTGTGTCAGTCCTAGAGGTGCCAGTCTGTGTATATCCTGTGTCAGCCCTAGAGGTGCCAGTCTGTGTATATCCTGTGCCAGCCCTAGAGGTGCCAGTCTGTGTATATCCTGTGTCAGTCCTAGAGGTGCCAGTCTCTATATGTCCTCCCTCCAGGTAAGTGCAGTCATGGCGGCCCATTTGATGACAGCAGACAGCGCAGCGCCCGAGGAGGGATCAACAAGGACACGGCTTCGGCCATATTCTCCCCTCACCATTTCTTACACCAGAAGGCGGCGCAGCTGGCACTGGAGGCTTCCATTAAATTTCTTAATGATCTGAGAAAAGAGATACCTGATGGAGAAATACTGAGGTGAGAATGGTGGGGGTGGACAGAGATAATAGATAAGTTTGCACCCCCGAATTCCCTTGCAACCATCATTTGAATATGAGATCACATGGAATTCATTGAAAAAACTGTCATAAGACAAGCCAGACAGGGGGCCATATGAGTGAATCGGCCTAGGCTGGTGCCTACTCTGCATATTGATAAATCCGTCACACAAATAGACATTCACATAGACAGCTAGTTCCATTCACCCCTATTTTTCCACATGGTACCCCTCTTTAACTCCGCCTTCCTCTCCCTCCCTCCATGCAGACTCATTGGGGCTTGTGGATCTTCCGCCCTCAGTTTTGTCATAGACACCACAGGTAGTATGGGAGAAGAGATCACCACGGCCAGGCGTCAATCTCTGCATATAATACAGAGCCGCGAGCATACCCCACTGTGCCCCGATGACTACATCCTGGTGCCCTTCCATGACCCAAGTATCTATCTATCTATCTATCTATCTATCTATCTATCTATCTATCTATCTATCTATCTATCTATCTATCCATCCATCCATCCATCCATCCATCCATCCATCCATCCATCCATCCATCCATCCATCCATCCATCCATCTATCTATCTATCTATCTATCTATCTATCTATCCATCCATCCATCCATCCATCCATCCATCCATCCATCCATCCATCCATCTATCTATCTATCTATCTATCTATCTATCCATCCGTCTGTCTGTCTGTCTCTCAGTCCGTCCGTCCATTCTTCCCTAAGAGATATTTCCATCTCTGTCTCCCCTGTAGCTTTCGGTCCTGTATATAAGACAACAGATCCTGACCAGTTCCTGAGGTATCTGAACGATATTCACGCCCTTGGAGGAGGTGATGAACCAGAGATGTGTCTCTCAGCTCTCCAGGTGCCTTCCAGAACTTTCCATATGTATCTATATACCTCCTTATCACTCGACCCCAGTCTATGCCTCACATCTCTACCCTTTCCTCCCATCCTGGTCATTTATTTACCCCTCATTTCTCCTTTCCATTTTTTTCTTCTCTCCTTACGTCTCAAGCCTTTTTCTCTTAATGTCTCACCCACGCTCATATCATTCCAACTATGTCTAATGCCAAACCTCCATCTCCTTCTTCCATTGATTTATTTTCTACTCCAACTCTCTTTCCACCTTAAATACTTCTTCTACGACTACAACCTCCAAACTTTTATCTCCTTCTTTATCTCTTGACAACTCCTTCTATTTCTGTATTTCTCCTCTAGTTTAACTGACTACCCTCTCTTTATCCTGTTTATTCTTCTCTCTCATCCCTCTCTTCATCCTTTCCTTTCTTCCTCATCTCCATTTCTTCCTCATCTTTATCCGGTCTACCATTAATTTCTCTCTTCCTCTTGTCTTCTCATTTCATCCTCCTGTAACTCATCTCCCTCCACCTATCTCTTCCATCTGTAGACTCGTTCGTCTTACTCTATGTTGTGTTTCCTCCATTGTGCCTCCTCCACTATCTTATGTCCTTTCAACCTTCTCTTCACCTCATCTCATTCTCATCCATAACTTCCTTCATCTCATATCTCTCCACCCCTCTTTTATACCCTACTTCATCTTTTACCCGCTTATTTAATCTCTTTTCCTCCCCTTTTCACCTTTTTCATCTGTCTTTCTCATTCTCTATCTCTCCTGAAAACATCTTCTCTATCTCTTATTTATTCCTTCTCTCATTCCCCACCGCTCCTTTTTTTCTCCACTCTCTGATTTCTTTTATTGTCTCTATACCTCTTCCCTTTCTCTTCTTCCCTTTCCTCCTTAGCTTGCTCTGATCCACACTCCTCCTCACTCTGAGATCTTCGTTTTCACGGATGCCTCGTCTAAAGATGGCCACTTGAGGAGCTCGGTGGAGGCTTTAATTCAAGAGAGGAAGATTAAGGTGAGGAGCTTGATTACTATATATTTTTAATTCTTGAGAAGTAGACATTAGAAGGGAACAAATAGAGTGGGGTCGATTTGTGAGGAGACAAGATGGTGATAGAGGACGAAGAATGAGAAGGAGGGGAGAGAAGAAAGGGAGACAGTAGATAACTAGACTCCATCCATAAATGTGTCTTCTACACTGGGCTCCATGCAAAATGGCAGAAATCTCACCTATGGCAAGTAACTCTCGTTGATATCTCACACTTCTCCAGGTAACTTTTCTCATCACAGAGGACCCAACCAAGACCCGGTCAAGGAGTCGAAGAGAGGTGTTACCAAAGGATAGGTTCGAGCTCTACAGTGACCTTGCTGTGACCTCTGGGGGACAGGTCATTTTCACAAACAACCAAGACATCAATGACGTGTCAGAGGTTATAGCGGACTCGGCCTATTCGGATATGGTGAGTGGTGGTCGTAATCGTCTTCAAGGGATTGGCCATGGTGGACAATGCTCAATTGTATCCAGTAGACTCTGCCTATTTGGATATGGTGAATGTTGGTCGTAAAAGTCTTCAAGGGACTGGCCATGGTGGACAATGCTCAACTGTATTCAGCAGACTCGGTCTATTTGGATATGGTGAATGTTGGTTGTAATAATCTTCAAGGGATTTGCCATGGTGGACAATGCTCAATTGTATCCAGTAGACTCTGCCTATTTGAATATGGTGAATGTTGGTCGTAATAGTTTTTAAGGGATTGGCCATGGTGTACAATGCTCAATTGTATTCAGTAGACTCAATCTATTGGATATGGTGAGTGGTGGTCGTAAAAGTCTTCAAGGGATTGGCCATGGTGGACAATGCTCAACTGTATCCAGTAGACTCGGCCTATTTGGATATGGTGAATGTTGGTCGTAAAAGTCTTCAAGGGATTGGCCATGGTGGTTAATGCTCAATTGTATTCAGTAGACTCGGTCTATTTGGATATGGTGAATGTTGGTTGTAACAATCTTCAAGGGATTTGCCATGGTTGTCAATGCTCAATTGTATCCAGTAGACTCGGCCTATTTGGATATGGTGAATGTTGGTCATAATAGTTTTTAAGGGATTGGCCATGGTGTACAATGCTCAATTGTATCCAGTAGACTCGATCTACTTGGATATGGTGAAGGATGATTGTAATAGTATTCAAGGGATTGGCCATGGTGGACAATGCTCAATTGTATCCAGTAGACCCTGTCTATTTGGATATGGTGAATGGTGGTTTTAATAGTGTTTAAGGAATTGGCCATGTTGGACAATGCTTAATTACTGTATATTTGGAGGGGATGCTTCCGTTGGGTGGGTGATACCAAACTAATGTATGCGGGTGAAGGCCTCACTAATTCTCACCTTCTTCCACCCATGTAGGTCACTATTTTCCACTTACAAACCTCAGAAAATGGTGACGATACCCATACTTTCCAAATAGATGACTTTATGCGTGATGTTTCCATCTATATAAGTGGAGAGGTTCTGAGATTCGTCGTAAGAGACCCTACAGGTGAGTGAAAAGAAACTCTATGCTTCAGGTTGGTGGTAAAGAAGCGGGTTATGTAGAAGCAAATACTCTAGCCAGGCTTTTTCTTTTATGCTAGGCCGCATTCAAAATGGCAACAGTCGTACCCATGGCAAGTTTACAAGGATCTCCATCCCAGACTCTCCAATCTCAGGGGTGTGGAGTGTTGACATGAGAACCAATGGACTCCATACACTGAGAGTACAAGGTGAGGAGTCACATGATCTACTCAGACTATTAGCCTATCTAATAGGTTTATTTATATATATTTTTTTCCACTGAACTACAGGTCGTAGCTCTGTTGACTTCCTGTATTATTTTGGAGTTCCCGTCAATGGCTCCCACCCAGGGCTCTACAAACTGGGCAACCAACCTGTGGCAGGTATGTACCGCGTGACTTTCCATTACTCCACTTTCCTAAACTACGATTTCTTTATCACTCTGCCCTATGTTTTGTGGGAAGGGATAACATATATTTGGACTGCCCATGTTATCTACCTGAAGGTTTGGCTTAATTAAACTTCAGGATGGTCCTCCACACTTACATGTCTTGTGTGTCCAACCCTACCTCTTCCACTTGAAAACTCTTCCACCTGCCATCTTCAACTCATGACTTCTTCTTCAGCTTCACCCCATCCCCCTTTTGAGGACTTCCCTGTGGCGCTTGTTCTCCATGGGACATGGAATCCCAAATGATGTCACACGCATGTGACATCATTCTGGATTCCCTGCCCAGACATATAGAAGAGTAATAAGAAACACTCGGGTGGGGGGTTAAGGATGACGGAGAGCACAGGGGGGACAGGGAGGCATGGACCTGGTGGGTGCGGGAAGAGGTGTGACTGCACTGGTGGTCTCCATATTAGGGCCACGGTGCATTGCATCACATGCACCGGCGGTAGCTCTGCCTGTGCACAGCGGCTGTGGTCCTAAAACATGGCCGTTATACCTTATTACTAAGTATCCCAGTGAATGTATAAGTGATTATATTGCTATATATGTGTGACAACTGTATACATAGCTGTGCAAAAAAAAATTGTTGTTTGTTCAGTCCTTCAGTTGTGTCTGACTCTCAGTGACCATATGGACGCAGCATGCTCCGCACATCGGTCTGTATTGCTGGTCGAGCTTATCCATTGGGTTTTCTTTGCAAATATACTGGAGTGCTTCCGAATTCACTAAATAATATAAGCAGAGGTAGCCCAGGGTTCCCTGGTGGTCCAGCGGTTAGGATTTGGTGCTTTGACTGCTGCAACCTGGGTTCAGTTCCAATCAGGGAACCTAAAGGTCACACCACCCTGAAGCCATGCAGGGTTGGGCCTGGTCAGTTCTTGGGTGGGGGACCACCTAGGTATACCAGCAGCTATATGCACTTGCCAACGGGAGAAGGAACTGGCAACCCACTCCAGTATCTCTGCCATGAAAACCAAGTGGAAAAGCATGTGTTGGGGTCCATGAGGTTGTTTGCGTGCCTTCAACCTTTCCCACTATCAGTCTTCTCCAGGGAATTCTGTCTTTTTATGATATGGCCAAAATATTTGAGTTTCAGCCTCATGATCAAACCGTCTAGTGTCCAGTTTGTCTTGATTTCTTGTAGTACACATTTATTGGATCTTCTTGCCGTCCAAGGGACTCTAAGTAGTTTTCACCAACAAAATTCTCCGGCTCTCAGACTTCTTTATGGTCCAGCTCTCACATCCTTATGTTACTACTGGGAATACCATAGTTCTAACTATGGGGACCTTTGTTGATAGAGTAATGTTACAACAGACCAGTGTCAGATACCAAGTGGAGATGGGAGCGTTGACCTTAAAACACTGAGGGTCGACAAATAGTTCATCAAGGGAGACCCCTCTCCTGACACCCAACCTACATGTTTGTCTTTATACTGTGTATTTGCACCAAACGGATCCACCATGGCAATTAGTTAAGGTATTTTGTTCCGCCATGTTTGGTCAGTCGTGGCCTACTCTCACACCTCTTCGTGGTATTTGACACTGGAATAAGTTGACAAATTTAAGTGGAATGCCTAAAAGAGACATAGTATTTCTGTATAGCAAACATATATATATATATATATATATATATATATATATATATATATATATATATGTATGTATGTATGTATGGGAATATATTTGCAACAAAAGCAGATTTCTTCCCACTTTAAATCAAAATGAAATATAATTGGAAAATTATAGGAAAATTATTAGATAATTTTTCATTTTCTAGAAATATATATTTTTATATTTTATTTTCTATTATCAAGACTATGGCACTTTATCGGTCCTTTAATTGAAAAATATATAAATATATAACTGTAAACCGCTGTGTAAAATTTTGACGCTTTATAAATAATTGATAAATAAATATATAACTTTAATTGCTAAAAGCAAAAAAAAACACCCTGACCCTATTTATTGTCAGTAGATATATATGTTTGTATTTTTATATATATATTACGTGTGTGCGTCAGTCAGTCGTGTCCGACTCTCCGTGACCTCATGGACTGTAGCACACTATGATGATCCACATGGCTTTCATGGCAGAGATACTGGAGTGGGCTGCCAGTTCCTTCACCAGTAGGCCCCAGCATACAGCTCCAGATATTCCTAGCATAGGCGGAGCTACTGCCGGTGTAGACAGTGCAAGGCACTAAGGCCCCTGACCTCTGAGGGTGCACCGTGGACCTCTTGCTGGACCCCTGTGGCACCCACGGTCCCTGCCCCCTTCCTCTGGCCCCCGGGGGCCCTCTTGCGGAACACCTGTGGCCACCGCGGCCCCCCTGTGGTCACTGTGCCCCTCCTCAGTTCCCTGTGGCCCTCTCGTGGCCCCACGCATCTTCTGTGGTCCCAGCGTGTGTTTTATGCCCCCCGCGGATCCTCTGTGGCCCTTTGTGAGTACCCTGTGCCCCAGTGGGTCTCCCTGTTGCCCCCGTGGGTTCCCTTTGACCCCACAGATCTTCTGTGGCCACCGCAAATCCTCTGTGGCCCCCGTGGGTCCCTCTCTTTTGTGCTACTTATAGCCCACTGTGGCCCCTCACAGGCTCCAGGGTCCCAGCTGAGCCAACTGCCAGCCCAGTGACCCCCATGGCCCCTTATGCCCCCTGCGGACCTCACGTGGGTCCCCTGCAGCCCCCTTATCACTCACTGTGGCCCCCACATGGCTTAGGGGCTCTCACACACCCCTTATGGCACCCGTGGACCTCACGTGCATCCCCTGCAGCCTTTAAGGCTTACTGTAGCCCCTTACAGGCCCCAGGGGCCCCTACCAGGCCATGTAGCCCCCACGGCACCTTATGGCACCCACAGACCTCCCTTGGGTCACCTGGAGCCCCTTATGGCCCACTGCCCCCCCCCCACTGTGCCACCTGCAGACCCTGTGGCCCCATCGCCGCTTATGGCCCCTGCGGACTACTTGAGGACCCTCACGGACCTCTGTGGCCTCCCTCATGTCTTGGAATGCTCCACGAGGTTTGGTAGTACCAATTAAAGCACAAGGATTTCAATTAATGATATGGTCTTTAGTCTGGGTTTTGGATGCTGAGGTGGCATCTCCGATCCTAAAGTATTTTCCAGAGTAATAATAAGGGTTGAGACCCAGTCTAGTTAAGGCTAGACGGATGTAGACAATGACGGTGACTGTAGTTAGTGGTTGGCCGTCTTCTGTGAGAAGTGGTGGTAAGATGGCTTGGAGGCAGTGGTCTCCAGTGATGGCGTATTCTGAAGACAGGACACCACCGGTTGTGCGTTGGATAGTACGTGATGTGTATATGGCTTTTTCTGATTTTAGAAAGAGGGCGCATTAGTATGAAATCATCGTTCTTTAGGGATATATTTTGCCTGGTGAGGTTTAGTTGTGGTGGAGATGTGGTGAACTCGTTGGGGTGAAGAAAACCATAGAATGGGAGCTTGATAGCAGATGAAAGGGTAGTGAAGCTCTTGGTGCCAAATGGATTGGTTTGCCATGTGGAAATGCGTCCTTCGAATATAGGTCCATCTATCAGAAACCATTGTTTGGAGGAGCAGTGACACCGAGAGGGAATGAAAGGGGCCTCCGGAGAGATGGCGGAAATAGTCGCAGCAACAAATAGGAAGAGGGGTGACCCAGGGAGTGAGATTGGGAGCCAGAGGAAGAGGGGAGCAGGCGGAGGTGCAACGGGTGTCAGGTGGTGAAAATGGTGCAACGGGACAAATCGACCACCAAAGCCCGAACAGAAAGGAATGAGGAAGAGCCATGAGACAGGGAGCTAAGCATGGACCGGAACGGGAGAAGCAACACCAGGCGAGGGGACAGAAGCCAGAGGCATGAAGGCCGAGGAGGTATGGTGGATGAGGAGAAGGGCCGGAGAGGTTGGTAGCTTCAAATATGGAGCCGGGTCCACTGATCGGAGCGTGAGCTGATCTGCCATAGAAGAAGACCCGAGATTGGAAGCACCACGGTGGGGCAGCAAAGGGCGACAGGGAAGGAGGAGGAAGGGGAACGTCTGTGGTACAAACCAGCGGGACGACGAGGGAGACGGAGCGAGCATAAATACATATAACCAAAATTGACAATTTTGCTTTGTAGCATTGCAGTGAAACGCGACTACATTTCCCATAATGCTGTCTGTTGATTGTTGTTTCCAGGCTAAATAAACTTGTTAAGTGTGACACACCTTATAGTGAAACAATTTAAGACACGCTCTCAGGTTAAACTTTCCAGACATTCTGCCAGAGAAAGGAATAAAGATAAGTTTAGCTGAAGATCCTGAGCATGTACAGAAACACACATAGATACATTAATAACAAATATAATATTGATCCATATTTCAGAATTTAATTGATACTTTTTAATAATAACATGTACGTTTTTGACCTCATTTAAAGGGACACTGATTCTAAATCATTCTGCTGTATGGTGTAGTCTAATGTAAGATAAACAACATTGCAAAATACTTTATAATTTTCCATTTAAATCTGTTGTATTTCCTCTTACAGGAGTTTCCTCCATCTTGGTGGTTGATGTAATTGGCCTACCAGAGTCGGCACACCTGGACCATGTGACCCTGACTCCAGCCAATGGGGAGCCTCTGATGGTGCAGCTAGAGCCAGCCAATCAGACAGGGGTTCTAGTGGCTCAAGTGGGGCAAGTTCCAGATGGTGGGTTCAGCATTGGGGTGAGCGGGGACGATGGGAAAGGGAGTGCGCTGATACGAGAGGCCCCACAGCGCAGCACGGCGGTGGAATGCTTGGTGGAGGTCTGCACTGCATCCTGTACTAATACATAAACTATATAGTGTACTAATACACACAATGCATCCTGTGCTAATACACAAACTATATGGTGTACTAATACACACAATGCATCCTGTACTAATACACAAACTATATAGTGTACTAATGCACACAATGCATCCTGTACTAACGCACACACAACATCTTGTACTAATACACAAACTATATAGTGTACTAATGCACACAATGCATCCTGTACTAACGCACACACAACATCTTGTTCTAATTCACACACTACATCCCTTTTAACATTTCTTGGTTCCCTGTAGATTATTAATGAGTCTCCCCTGACTCCTGGCACTGCACATCCAGTGTTACTACAAATTAAGAATTACGGGGTGTCTGACTGTTATTCAGTTGCTCTGAGCAATGATAGAAGATTCAGGATGAACAGCACTATACCCAGGTGAGTACCCTGTGCCACCCTGTGTATCACCATTGGACTCTGTGTCACCCCCTATGCCACCTGGTGCCAGGCTGTGTACCAATTATAACCTTATAACCCTCTTTAAAATGACTATTTAGGCTAAACGTCCTGTTATAATTAGATTTATTTAATTAATTCCATGCTCATCAATGTGATTTTCATAAAAAATTTACACCCACTTGTCGAAGACAGAGTTTCTAGAACCTTCCCCTTTCTCCCTTTATACTCTCCTGCCGGCTGCCATCTTGCACAAATGTCCAAGCATGACACTGGTCATGTTAACCCCCACTCCAGTGGGAGTATCCTTAATACAGTGCTGCACGCCATAGGTGAGCAAGATGGCACCAGCAATAGAGTATACAGGAAGAAAGGGCAAGGTTCTAGAAGCTGATAATCTATTACACAGTTACCGTAAGTGAAGTGTAAATTTTAGATGGAAAGTACAATAAGGAGGATCACATTTATTAATTAAACTTATTTGAGGTGATATCAATTAATTAATTAATTAATTAGTTAAAGTTAAAATATTTATACAAAACTAAAAAACTTTTTTTTTTAGAAACAGTTTCCCTCTTTCACTCCCCCCAATGTGGTCTTCATCTCTCCTTATCATATTACATCCCCTTTAATAGGCTGGTAGTAAGCCAGTACA
Source organism: Discoglossus pictus (assembly GCA_027410445.1). Classification (NCBI taxonomy): domain Eukaryota; kingdom Metazoa; phylum Chordata; class Amphibia; order Anura; family Alytidae; genus Discoglossus; species Discoglossus pictus. The sequence continues at coordinate 12,552,243 of CM050170.1, forward strand.
CGACGCAAGAGGCGGAGTTCTGGATTCTGGCGCCAGATGACGCTGCCCTGGATTCGGTTGTTACAGTGACTGCTCAGGTCACAAGCTGCAAGGAGGAGACGCCATCTTGTTTTACTCTTCTGCCACTGATAGTCACATTCAAACCGGAGGTAAAAACACAATAAAGTTACTACATATTGTATCTCATATTAATCTTCCCTTTTTTCTATTTCTCTTGTGCTATTGATTTTTCTTTATTTTCAAACCTCCTCTGCCCGTCCATTTCAACCCTTCTCTCCTTCATTTTAACCTTTCCTGACTCTTTCACCTATTTACTCCTTTGTCTTCTCCATACTTTCTTATTCGTCTTCTCTCTCCCTCCTACCTCCTCTCTTGATATAATTGTTCTATTTCCCACACACATCTACACCCACCTAAATCTACACCCACCTACATCTACATCCTTTCCTCCCACCTACATCTACACCCACCTACATCTACATCCCTTCCTCCCACCTACATCTACACCCACCTACATCTACATCCTTTCCCCCCACCTACATCTACACCCACCTACATCTACATCCTTTCCTCCCACCTACATCTACACCCACCTACATCTACATCCTTTCCCCCCACCTACATCTACACCCACCTACATCTACATCCTTTCCTCCCACCTACATCTACACCCACCTACATCTACATCCTTTCCTCCCACCTACATCTACACCCACCTACATCTACATCCTTTCCTCCCACCTACATCTACACCCACCTACATCTACATCCTTTCCCCCCACCTACATCTACACCCACCTACATCTACATCCTTTCCTCCCACCTACATCTACACCCACCTACATCTACATCCTTTCCTCCCACCTACATCTACACCCACCTACATCTACATCCTTTCCACCCACCTACATCTACACCCTCCTACATCTACATGCTCCAACATCTACACCCTCCAACATCTACATCTACACCCTCCAACATCTACACCCTCCTACATCTACATCTACACCCTCCAATATCTACATCTACACCCTCTTACATCTACATCTACACTTACCTACATCTATACCCTCCTACATCTACATGCTCCAACATCTACACCCTCCAACATCTACATCTACACCCTCTTACATCTACATCTACACTTACCTACATCTACACCCTCCAACATCTACATCTACACCCTCCAACATCTACATCTACACCCTCTTACATCTACATCTACACTTACCTACATCTACACCCTCCAACATCTACATCTACATGCTCCAACATCTACACCCTCTTACATCTACATCTACACCCACCTACATCTACACCCACCTACATCTACACCCACTTACATCTACATGCTCCAACATCTACACCCTCCAACATCTACATCTACACCCTCTTACATCTACATCTACACTTACCTACATCTACACCCTCCTACATCTTCATCTACATCCACCTACATCTACACCCTCTTACATCTACATCTACACTTACCTACATCTACACCCACCTACATCTTTATCTACATCCACCTACATCTACACCCTCCTACATCTACACCCTCCAACATCTGCATCTACACCCTCTTACATCTACATCTACACTTACCTACATCTACACCCTCCTACATCTTCATCTACATCCACCTACATCTACACCCTCTTACATCTACATCTACACTTACCTACATCTACACCCACCTACATCTTTATCTACATCCACCTACATCTACACCCTCCTACATCTACACCCTCCAACATCTGCATCTACACCCTCCAACATCTACATCTACACCCTCACATCTACATCCTCCTACATCTACACCCTCCAACATCTACATCTACACCCTTGTACATCTACATCTACTCTTAACTACATCTACACCCTCCTACATCTTCATCTACACCCACCTACATCTACACCCTTCAACATCTATATCTACACCCTCTTACATCTACATCTACACTTATCCAACATCTACACCCTCCTATATCTACATTTACACCCACCTACATCTACATTTACACCCACCTACATCTACATCTACACTTATCCAACATCTACACCCTCCTATATCTATTTGTACACCGTCCTACATCTACACCTTCACCCATCTACTATCTACCCACCCATCTAATTACTTCCTTCTATATCTTCTCCTCCTCAAAGGTCTCAGCCTACCGTGCCCCCACCTGCTCCCCAGTCTCTTACTCCGGCTCTTGCCCTCTTTCTTTGCCCCGTCAACTCTGCCTTGACCACTCCTGGAGGTCTGTCCTACAAGTCTCTGACCCTTATGGAGTCAAGTCTGCCCAGGTTGTCTCCGGATCTGGTTCTGTATCTCACCGCCCCGATGGAACCTCTGAACGGGTTGAATACTCATCAACCTGCTGCTCTCCCAAAGCAAAGCTGGCACTTACCAACCACAGAGGGGCCACAGGGCACTGCCATCTTACTGCCCCATCAACATCACATTCTACAGTATTGGATTACAACAGATCCTTGGTGATCCTCCTTGGAGTAATCTGTATATTTGTGTCTTAGTGAATAAACAAAATCAGAGGCGCCACCAGAACAAGCCATTGCTAGACTACACACCTAAATACAACATTATTTATCAATTCGCCCATCAAAATGATAACTTATTGGTTACCTAGTAGATCAATAATATATATATTTCAACGCATGGAGTCCGCCATTTTGTGACATGGGGATATATACTACTTTGGTCTACCCACTTTTAATTAAAATCTTAAGATTGCAGTGGTTAAAAAAAGAGGAGCGCACTGCGCGATGCACAGGATCCAGTTTGAATTTCAGGAATTGAACATTCTTCCAAGATGGCTGCCACCGACAATTTCAAAAATAATTTCATTACACAAATTCATTGTTCTCAGAATCAAAAAATTGAGTGTCTTTTTATTTAAAACTAATTTATTTAAGTGTTTTGGTTCTCAAAATGATGAGTTTTGTTGAGATTTGTAGATGATCAAATTTTGATTATTCAATATTCAATAAGGTGAGGAATAATATTAAATATTAGTTTGTTAATGTGGTATTGTCTTTGATTAACTTATACAAAACAAGTTTTTGAGTGTTGGATACATAGTATGAAATCGAAGGATTGAGTAGAGTGGAAATCCGGTGGTGAAGGATACTCAATGGACGCCATGAGTGGAGGATTCAATATGTGGCTGATCCATTGAACCTTAAACCTTCCAAAGATTGTTGAAACTTGACCCTAGCATGGCACTATCTGAAGTTAAAAAAAATATATTAGAGGCTGGACTTACAAACTTAAGTTAGGGGTAACCAAAATGGTGGACGTTTTGAACAAAGATGGCTCTGTGATGGATTTTCATACAAAACAAACTAAAAAAACTTGGATTATAAGTTGCATGTGTGGAAAACTATTGTAACGTGTAGTCATGAAAGTCCTGGATGTGGATATTGACCTTCAATGTGCCATCATTATCAAATTATTGCAATGTGGACAGTTGGTTAGTTGGAAATGGAAAATGGATTATGAGATTTTGTCACCAAAACACCAGAAAGGGTCTTGGAACCCAACAAATATTGTACTGAACAGGTGTATATCTGGATAAGGGTCTACTTCATCCGTACTGGTCAAGAGACAAGGCATCCAGTAGAACGCTTTTGAACATGGAAATTGGCAAGGTGGTTCTACACATGTCGACTAAGAGATCGGCAAAACATAGCACTAATGGTATAGGACACATCAACTTATATTTGTTGCCATCCCCAGACGCCAGGACATGCCACCCGTCCACAAAGTAGGACAAAGTTGGCCAACCAACAGCAAACCTAGTCCCTGGCCTTTTTTTTTTTTTTTGAGGATGCTGTGAATTCAGTTTAGTGCCAGTTTGTTTTGTTTTTTATTAACATGGATTTCTCAATGCAATAAATGGTGTAAGAAGCACATTCCATGAATTTTACATGAATTCTGAAATTATCTCTGTGTTGACTACACATTTTTTAAATAAAGTCTTTGCACCTTGGATGCAGATACAATTCCAGTTATTCTGATTTCTGTGCAGAGTTAATTTATTCCCTCCATTTACAAATTATCTGCATGAGTTTAATAAATCAGGTGGTGCAAGGCTTTTCAAAATACTATTTTAAGTATAAATCTAAAGTAGTTGTTTAAATATAGGTGCATTTTGATATTATAATGTTTAAAATTCTTTTCATAAATACAGTTTTTGATATTTATGGTAATAAATGTCACATCTTTTGTTACAATAGGACCATCTAGTGGTGACAAGTTAGATTACAATGGGAGAAATGGAGAATCTATTGTCTAATCTTACAATAGTGTCATCTAATGGTGAAAAATTAGATTACATTAGAATAGAAGAGTCGTCTAATATTATTATACTAGCGACTTGCCCGTCAAAAATGATGGGGCAATAAAATTTGAAGCCATTGGAATGCTTGTTGAGAGATAATTGAAACCGTTTTGTACTGTGAGGACCCTCGGCGCTTATTGCGAGGCTTGCGCTGAGCACTTTCAGCGCTCTTTGCATGCCTGGCAATGAGCACCTTTGGTGCTTATTGCAAGCCTCAGGACCTTTGGCGCTCATTACGAGGCTTGCGCTCATTGCAAGCCTCTCCTGTCGTGTACTTTTGGTCCTCTGAGAGAGATATATATATATTCTATGTATATGTAGTTAAGTAATAATGAATGATTTCCTAAATCAATTAATATACTTTAATCACATATTATAATTGTCAAACTGCAATTCATCGTCATGCTTGTGATGAATCACAGTTTGATAAAGATCTGCGCATGCGCAATGCGCGGCGTGACCAATGCGCGGCGTGACCACTGCGCGGCGCATAAGGAGTCAGAAGAGACACATAAGGAAAGAGAAGAGACAAAGAGGGAGAGAGGGAGAGGGAAGAGACACAGAGGGGGGTGGGAGAGACAGATAGGGTGAGGGGGGAAAAGACACAGAGAGAGAGAGAGGGGGGAGAGGGGGGAAAAGACACAGAGGGAGAGGGGGGAAGAGGCACTGAGGGAGAGGGGGGAAGAGACACAGAGGGAGAGGGGGAAGAGACACAGCGGGTGAGGGGGGAAGAGACACAGAGGGAGAGGTGGAAGAGACACAGAGGGAGAGGTGGAAGAGACACACAGGGAGAGGTGGAAGAGACACACAGGGAGAGGTGGAAGAGACACAGTGGGTGCGGGGGGAAGAGACACAGAGGGAGAGGTGGAAGAGACACAGAGGGAGAGAGGGAAGAGACACAGAGGGAGAGTGGGGAAGAGACACAGAGGGAGAGGGGGGAAGAGACACAGAGGGAGAGGTGGAAGAGACACAGAGGGAGAGGTGGAAGAGACACACAGGGAGAGAGGGAAGAGACACAGAGGGAGAGGGGGGAAGAGACACAGAGGGAGAGGTGGAAGAGACACAGAGGGAGAGGTGGAAGAGACACACAGGGAGAGAGGGAAGAGACACAGAGGGAGAGGTGGAAGAGACACAGAGGGAGAGGGGGGAAGAGACACAGAGGGAGAGGGGGAAGAGACACAGCGGGTGAGGGGGGAAGAGACACAGAGGGAGAGGGGGGAGAGACACAGAGGGAGAGGGGGAAGAGACACAGAGGGAGAGGTGGAAGAGACACAGAGGGAGAGGTGGAAGAGACACAGAGGGAGAGGTGGAAGAGACACACAGGGAGAGGGGGAAGAGACACAGAGGGAGAGAGGGAAGAGACACAGAGGGAGAGGTGGAAGAGACACAGAGGGAGAGGGGGGAAGAGACACAGAGGGAGAGGGGGAAGAGACACAGAGAGAGAGGTGGAAGAGACACAGCGGGTGAGGAGGGAAGAGACACAGAGGGGGGGAGAGACAGATAGGGTGAGGGGGGAAAAGACAGAGAGAGAGAGAGGGGGGAGAGGGGGGAAAAGACACAGAGGGAGAGGGGGGAAGAGGCACTGATGGAGAGGGGGGAAGAGACACAGAGGGAGAGGGGGAAGAGACACAGAGGGAGAGGTGTAAGAGACACAGTGGGTGAGGGGGGAAGAGACACAGTGGGTGAGGGGGGAAGAGACACAAAGGGAGAGGGGGAAGAGACACAGCGGGTGAGGGGGGAAGAGACACAGAGGGAGAGAGGGAAGAGACACAGAGGGAGAGGTGGAAGAGACACAGAGGGAGAGGGGGGAAGAGACACAGAGGGAGAGGGGGGAAGAGACACAGAGGGAGAGGGGGGAAGAGACACAGAGGGAGAGGCGGAAGAGACACAGCGGATGAGGGGGGAAGAGACACAGAGGGAGAGGGGGGGAAGACACAGAGGGGGGAGAGACACATAGGGTGAGGGGGAAGAGACAGACTGGGGGAAGAGACACAGAGGGAGAGGGGGAAAGAGACACAGAGGGAGAGTGTGGGAAGACACAGAGGGGGGGGGGGGGAGACACATAGGGTGAGGGGGGAAGAGACAGACTGGGGGAAGAGACACAGAGGGAGAGGGGGGAAAGAGACACAGAGGGAGAGGGGGGGGAAGACACAGAGGGGGGAGAGACACATAGGGTGAGGGGGGAAGAGACAGACTGGGGGAAGAGACACAGAGGGAGAGGGGGGAAAGAGACACAGAGGGAGAGGGTGGGAAGACACAGAGAGAGAGAGAGGGGGAAGAGGCACAGAGGGGGGGAGAGACACATAAGGTGAGGGGGGAAGAGACACAGAAAGAGAGGGGGAAGAGACACAGCGGGTGAGGGGGGAAGAGACACAGAGAAAGAGGGGGGAGACATGCAGAGGGGGGGGAAAGAGACACAGAGGGAGAGGTGGGAAAGAGACACAGAGGGAGAGGGGGGGGGGAGACACAGAGAGAGAGAGAGGGGGAAGAGGCACAGAGGCAGAGGGGGGGGAAAGAGACACAGGGGAAGAGACACAGGGGGGAGAGAGTGGAAAGAGACACAGGAGGAAGAGGTGGGGAACAGACACAGGGGTGGGAGAGGAGGGGAGAAAGAGAAACAGGAGGGAGGGGGGAGAGACACAGGGGAGGGAGAGGAGGGGGGAGGAGGCACAGGGGAGTGAGAGGAGGGAAAAGAGACACAGGGGAGGGAGAGGAGGGGGGAGAGGAGACACAGGGGAATGAGAGGAGGGAAAAGAGACACAGGGGAGGGAGAGCAGAGGGTAAGATACACAGGGGAGGGAAATGGGGGGAAGAGACACGAGGAAGGCGGGAAAAGACACAGGGGGAGGAGGGAAAGAGACACAGGGCAGGGGGGAACAGACACAGGGCGAGGGGGGAAAGAGACACAGGGCAGGGGGGAACAGACACAGGGGGAGGGGGGAAAGAGACACAGGGCAGGGGGGAACAGACACAGGGGAGGGAGGGGGGAAAGAGAAGCATGGGAGGTGGAAAGAGACACTTGGGAGGGAGAAGGGGGAGAGAGGCACAGGAGGGAAAGAGACACAGGGGAGGGCGTTAGAGACACGGGAGGGAGAGGGAGGTAAAAACACAAGGAAGGAGACACAAGGGAGGGAGAGGAGGGGGGAAATGAGACACAAGGGAGGAAGTAGACAGGGGGAGAGACTCGCAATGAGCTCCAAAGGCGCTCATCACGAGGCCAGTAAAGTAGAGGAGGAGAGGCTCCCATTGTGTGGCAAACAGCATTGCCAGGCTTCACTTTTTATTGCCGTACTTTTTCACGGGCAAGTCGCTAGTTATTTATAATTGATATATGCAGTGAGCAAAAGGTTGAAGAGCTAACAATCCGTTTGTATTTTGTGTCTGCATAGAATATACAGTGTGAGTGTTGGTGCTCTGCTTATAAAGTGTAATGAATGTTCCAAGTGTGCATTGTAAATAGGCTGCGTGCGCGAGGTAAAGCCGTTGGTTTATTGTGTAAAGTGGCATTGTATAGTCGTAATGTTATTAATGTGGTACGAGTCTCGTGAGTATTTCCCGGCTTTTGTAATAGTGTATTTTGTAGGTCGTAGAGTGATGTGTAAAGTGCTACGTGTTTTGCGGTCAAGGACGTGTAGCCTCGTTTTCGTTTTTTTCGGCGCCCATTTTTTCTCTTGTTTAGGTGATTTTCGGGTGTCTAAACTTGGGGATTTGGACTTAAATTGAGGTGTAACTTCACTTGCAGAGGTCCTGGGTGCCCCCCCCCCCCCCTTTGCTGTGGGTAAGGTTTTTTATGTTTTTGTTGTGTGTATTTACTGTGTTTGTAATGTTTTCAGGTGCGCGCGGTTCGGCGGTTAAGGTCGTAATTTTGCGAGTTTGTAATGTATTTTTTTCTAAGTCCCACAGCTTGTATTTATTTTGGCTAAGTCCGTAAATTTTGCGTTGTAAGGCCCATGGTTCGTATTTTGGCGCTTGTGTGTGTGTGTTTGTAACCGCTAGTGTGGCGCCGTAGAGCCTCCACCTACCGCAAATGCGGCCCCTCGCTTCGCGAGGATCCTCATTTGCGGACCAAACTGCTTCGCGAGTGACGCAGTTCTTGCGAGCTCGCTTCGCGAGCAAGCAAACGTGACGACGATTCGTAGTTTGACAACTATTATATGTGATGAGCATAGTAGCATCTAGTGGTGAAACACTGTATTACATTGGAAGAGATGCTCTTTCTATTTTAGACTCCTTTCAATGGGCGTGACTACCTCTTATTGTGTGTGACTACCTCTTATTGTGTGTGACTACCTTCCATTGAGTGTGATTATCTTCCACTGAGAGTGACTACATTTAACTGAGTGATACCACCTTCACTAAGTGAAACAACCAACCAATAAAATATAGACCACCATTTTATTTAGAGGACATGCTTAAACTACCATCTTAGCTTTTGTTGCCCGCTTCTTCCACAAAACCAAAAACGTTCCCATCATCATAGGGGCTGACGTCCCACAGACTTCCAAATTTGACACCGAGAATTTTAGGCCTCCCGGTGCCAGATTTCAGAATCACAACACTGACGTCAGAGGGAATGACCCTCTGTTCCACCATTTCCTTAGCCCCATGTGGGTTAAACACCTTGATGGTGACATTCCTTGCCATGCTCCACATATATCTGATCCTCGAGTCCATTAGGGTGAACCACGATCACCATGACCACCTCCTCAAACTTGTTGGAAACATGAGTGTTATGTACGGGCATAATGGCCGAAAAACAAGAAGAAGACATTTAAGGTGTGGTTACATGGGGCAATATGTTGAATTCTAGGGAATATAATAGGATTTTGACTTTATCTCCAGATCCTTATCTCTTCTTCCTATGTTCTCTCCACCTATGTACTATCCCTATTTTCCTCTTTCCATTATTCCCTTCAATATCGATCTGTGAGCTCTACCCCAACTCTCTATTTTCCCTCTCTCCAACTCTGTTTCCTATGTCTCCTACCTCTATTCCGGCTCCTGACTGTCCTCTCTATCCTACTCTTGTGTGCCATAGCATTATCATCTCATCTCATTCCCTGTGCCATCTCTCCTCTCCATCCTCTCCATATTTTACTCTACCTCACCTATTCCTCATCTTAACCCTCTACTCTCTCTATACTCTCTCTTTCTCTCATCTCACCTCATCCTATGTGGATCATCTCCATCACACCATACCTCTACCAATCCTCACTTCCAATTTCCATCCCCTTTCTCCCGCCTCATCTTCCTCATACTCGTTCTCTTACTCTACCTCTGCCACTCCTCATTCCATCTCCCTATGGATTCATTTCTTCACCTCGTCTCCTTGCAAACTATCTATTCTATCCTCTCACCTCAATGTGTGCCTTATACCTCCAAATACCCAACATGTCCTCTTTTCTAACTCCATCCTCCCTTTATCTCTCGATCTCTCCCCTCCCTACTCCTCTTTATCCCCTGTCTCTTTTACCCATCCATTACTATTTCTCATCCTTGGCCTTTTCCCCCATATTATCTCCCATTAACCAGTATTACCTCTTCTAACCCTCATGTTTGCAATGTTCATCATTACTTACCCTCCATGTTCTCTTCTCCCCCATCCCATGTTTAGTTTACCTTTTTACTCTGTGTTTTCTCCCAGCCTCCTCTTTCTCGCTTCCCGTTCCATCTCTTTTTCACCCCACCCTATTTGTTTCTTTTTGCTCACCCATTTCTTTCCCTTTTTGCCTGTTCCCCATAAAGTGGGTTGTATTTCTGCCCTACCACTCCCAATGCCGCCATACCTCTAAACCCGTTATTTCCTTCCTTTCTCTGTCTCTCCTCTCCCTTCCCCTCTGTGTCTCTTTTCCTATTACACTTCCTTTCCCATTCCTCTCCCTACCTCTTCTCCCCTATATTACCTCATCTCTCTTTGCCTCTTTCACCCCGCCTTTCTCCCTCATTCCTTACCTCTACTATTACTTTCTTCTACTCTATTTCCCATCTTTCACTTCATGTTTCTCCTCTCCTTCATCCTCACGTACAGTCTGTCTATCTATCTATCTATCTATCTATCTATCCATCCATCCATCCATCCATCCATCCATCCATCCATCCATCCATCTATCTACCCATCTCTTACCAGGTTGTCTCAAATTGCTCCACAACTTCTTCCAAACCTTAAATAGGTCCACAGCCTTTTATATGACAGAACCTATAGCTGGTCATAGGACAAGTCTCAAGGCACCAGTGCTTCTACTGCCAGTAGGCCCAGCACATGGATTGACAAGCGAGTGGCATCCTTTCACCCACTAACCTTAAATAGACTGGTTCAGCCCAGTAGGAGTGGTACTTAAGCCATCACAGAACCCAGTTCCCTGGTCACTCCCTTTAAATAGACTCCTGGCAGCAAGAACATCCACCACACCATCTGTGACAATGAATAGTAACATAATGTGGTATAACACAACACCAAAAGAGAGTTGGAGAGTGGGATTTCAACTACCTCCAGAGACGTTGGTGAAGGCCATGATGTGGATGGGATAAGCATCTGAAGAAAAATGTGGGAGGGGGCTGGGGCATCTACTTATAAAACCTCCCAGCTCCTCCTCACTCCCTCCTCCTTATGAGGTCATGCCCTCTTCTCTCACACCAAATATACTTATGGACACCTGTACATACAGCAGAGAGGAGAAGGATGAACAGAACTTGGCAATCTGGAGTCAAAACATGAGGGTGGATATAGGAACGGAACCGCTAAGACTCACAACTTCCAATATTATTAATAATGCTTTCATCCAGGAGAAGCTTATCCGCCTCTGTGGTCGCCCCAATATAGAAAAAGTAAGTGCCCAAATTAGCCCCATCATAACCTAAATGTTGAAGACAAAGATTCAAAACCCTAATAACTGGTATTTGGTAAGATGAGAGCCATCAGTATGGAAAACGAATGGACCTCCAACAGCAATTGGAATTAGAAGGTAGGAAGGAAGGAGAAGACAAGGCCATGCATCTCTTCCAATGTGATAATTCAAAAGCTCTTTACTTCTGGCCTCCTGATCCTGGATTTTAGCTTTAGAGGCCAATATGGTAAAATGGTAACCCTCGCCAACCCCATTCCCATGTGTAATGCCACCAGGAATTGACTTACTAGGGTTCACCAATTTTCCCCAAGGTAATTTCCAATAAATACACTTCAAACTCATTAAAGACAATGACCAACAGGGCAGACATACATTTTAATAAGAGTAAAAATAAAATAGGCCATCTTGAATCAAATCAGACTTTACTTCTTTTTTTTTTTTTTTTTCATAAAATTTTTTATTGACACATTCACAAGACAAGCACATTTGTAAACAAGGAGTGACACGCAGGTCCCCCACGCTCAATGGTTTTCATCATATACATCCATGCTAGCCTTTGTTGAAATACATATGTCATTTCCGTGTGTCAACCTCTGCCATTTTCCTTTTTCTATTATTAAAACAGTCTATGAATACAACCAAGAACAGGTTAGGTAATTTACCCGTAATTAAATGCTCTAAATATGTCCAGCATATGCTAGATAACCTGCTTTGGTCATTTGTTTTATAAATTAAGATAACCTTATATAACAAAAAATAAAACATAACTTAAATTAACGTGTGCCTTTCAAAATTACGTTGTACAGATTTTACTTGCTACCTTACCGACCTTCCACGTCCGCAGCGTCCTCAAAAGAGGTACCATGGAGAGCACTGTCCCGGACCGCACCAGCAATTATCTGCCTCCCCCTCCGGATCAGTGCACTACCGTCAGTGTATCTGGAATGAGTGTTCCGTCCCGCTCCAGTCACCCCATATTTCCTTATAAACAGCCACTGTGTCGTTTAATGTTGCCGTCATATGTTCATATGTCATAATAAAGTTAATTTTGTTAATAACGGAGTGGACATCGAGTGTATTCTTCCGCCAATTACCAGCCAGACTGCTTTTTGCCGCCAACATGACGAATTGAAGCCATTTATTTTGATGTATACGTAAGTTTTGTACTGGTAACCCCAGGAGACATGTTCCCATATTGGGTTGTATTTTTGTTTTTAGTGTGTTAGAGGCCAATTCGGCCACCTTGTGCCACATTGATTGAGCAATTGGGCAGTCCCACCAGATATGGCGGAAGGATCCTCCTGTGATACAGCCTCTAAAACACTCGGGAGAGATTTTGGGGTCCATTTTGTGTAACCTATTTGGTGTGTAATAGGTTCTAAATAGAACTTTGACTGATGTTTCCATATGACTAAAGTACCTGGAACCTTTTGTCAGTTCCAGGTTAACTTTAGACCATTTACTCATGTCCCATTCTTCTCCCATATCCTGTTCCCATTGTTTAATATGCTTAGGTTTGCTAGCTATGTCATTTGAGTTGAATATTGCGTACAGTTCCCCCAGCATTCCCCTAGTGAGTGGGGCTTTATTACATATTAGCGTGAACCAAGTTGAAATGGGCGGGCCCCATCTACGAAGTTTAGTGGAGACATTATGGCGAATTTTATTGTAGTTGAAGTATTCCCTGGGGGGAAGATTGTGCGTTTCTATAAATCTCTCATTATTTAGCACTGCACCATCTCTGACCCAGCTCTAAAACCTATCTAGCTTTCTTGAGATCCACCAATCTTTGGAGAGCGTACCCATCTCATCAAGGGTGCTTGGGGAAGGGAGTGTTGTGGTTGAAGAGGAGATATTGGGACTTAACTGTCTATTAATGTTAGCTCTTTCCCATTCCTTCAGTGATAGTGCTATCATCAGATTGTTTCGGGCCAGCTTGAGGGGCAACGGGGAAGAAGGGTCCCATATGAGAGTATCCCATCTGAATGGTGTAATTTGGTAATTTTCTACAAAAACCCAAAGTGGCTGGTGCTCTGCCGAATGCGCCTGGGGTAAGAAAGAAATCTGGGCTGCCCTGAAGTATTTAAGGAGGTCGGGACAACCCAAGCCTCCAGAGGATCTATTCCTCATCATAATTGATTTCCTTATTCTAGGGCGCTTGTAGTTCCATATAAATCTGAATATTGCATTTTGGAAGTTATTCAAGTCTCTTTTATTTACCTGAATAGGCAGAGTCCTGAAAAAGTACAGGATCCTGGGAAGAATATTCATTTTTATTGCATTTATCCTCCCCGACCATGAGAGATGATATTTATTCCATTTCGACAGGTCCTGGTTCAGGGTCTTGTACAACGGGATATAGTTTGACTGATACAGGTCAGTGATCTCCGGAGTGATTTTAATACCTAAATAGTTTATATGATTTTCTGGCCAAGCAAAGGGGTGTTGAGATTTGAGAGTATCCCTTAAGGCCTGGGGTGTCTGTGCCAAGATCGCTTCCGTCTTGTCTATGTTAATTTTGAGCCCAGAGATGACCCTGAAGAACTCCATCAGGGACATCAGGGCTGGTACTGACTGAAGTGGGTTCGTAAGTGTACACAGGATGTCATCAGCAAAGAGGCAACATTTAAACTGATGTAGGCCTACATTTATTCCTGTTATTGAGGCGCTATTCCTAATAGCCTGAGCCAATGGCTCAATGGCTAGCGCGAACAGGAGGGGGGAAAGTGGGCAGCCCTGTCTTGTGCCTCTTTTAATATTAATGAGTGTTTGGTCAGCCCCTGGGATGCTAATGTTAGCAGATGGGTTATTGTAGAAAGACTTAATAACATTCACAAAGTTACCCACCAACCCAAACTTCCACAGCGTGGCATGCAGGCATGGCCATTCTATGGAGTCAAAGGCTTTCTCCAGGTCTAGTCCTATTGTACATAATGGGGTATTATCTATTTTAGCTAAGTGGGATATGTTGAGAAGTCTTCTTATATTATCCCCCGCCTGTCTATAGGGAATAAAGCCCACTTGGTCCTTATGGATCAACCTGGGTAGGAAATTCGCTAATCTGGTGGCCAATATTTTCCCAAGGATTTTTACGTCCCCATTCAAAAGAGAGATGGGCCTGAAGTTTTTAACCAGTAAAGGATCTCTGCCTGGTTTGGGGAGGAAGATTAGGCTCGCCTGATTGAGTTCGGGGGGCATGGCCTTCCCCTCCATAATATCCATAAAAAGCTTTTTCAATTTTGATCTCATCTTGTTTCATAGTGATTACCCCCCTCGCGTCCCTAATCTGGTGGATATGCGCAGAGTTGTTCCTAAAAGTTAATTTCCTGGCCAGCATAGGAGAGGGCTTATTAATTTGGCAGTAAAATTTATGGTTCGTTTTTCTGATGGCCTTTTCGGTTCTTTCTGCCAATATGGTGTCTAATTCTGATCTGGTTCGATTTATTACGTTCTGCGTCTCCCTGGTGAATTTATTCTGGTTTGACTTTTCTAAATTTTGTAATTTCTTAAAAAGTTCATTTTCCTTGCTGAGTAGTTTCTTCCTATGGGCTGCTGATATTTTTATAATTATCCCTCTAATGTAGGCCTTGTGGGCAACCCATGACCATCCTATTTCCGTCTCTGGAATATCCTTGAGAACAAAGAAGGTGTTAATTTCCTCTTCTATTTGGGCCTGTACCTCTGAGCTCGTGATCAACTTGTCGTTTAGACGCCAAGCGTGAATGTGGGGATTATTTTGGTTTAAACTTAATTTACAAGAAATCAACGCGTGGTCTGACCACGGGCAGGGTAAAATTTGGGCATCTGATGCGTTATTGAACAGTGATGAGTGGATCAACAAGGCATCAATCCTGGAGTAGGTATTGTGGGTGGGGGAAAAGAATGTGTACTGTCTTTCAGAGGGATGGAACCCCCTCCAGGTGTCCATTAATTCTAGTTCCTTAAGTAGGGCATAAATGATGTTAAGTTTTCTAGCATCTCTGGTGTACGAGGGTGTCCCTGACCTGTCTAGGAATGGCTGAAGTGCCAAGTTCAGGTCCCCGCCCATGATAATTTTCCCTCTGTCTTCTTGCTTTAGGAGGTTCAATAATTTGATTAGCATGTTGTGCGGATTAACAGTGGGGGCATATAGGTTCACCAGGGAGACCTTAAGGTCCAGAACCGTTCCTGTAATTATAAGGAAGTTGCCCTCCTTGTCCTTTACCTGCTTTTCTAATTTGAAGGGGAGGTTCTTGTGAAGGATAATGGCCATACCTGCTTTCTTGGTGACCTGTGAACAAGTATAAAAATTGGGGTAATCCCTGTGGAGAAATTTCGGCACTTTATCTATTGCAAAATGAGTTTCTTGTAAAAAAATTACAGAAGGTCTGATCCTTTTATAGAAGAGGAAGGCTTTACGCCTTTTAAACGGGGAGTTGAAGCCTTTTACATTATGTGTTATTATATTGTGTGAGTGATCCGTCATGGCGGTCTGTTAGGAGCTGCGGTCAAACTGCCCCAAGGGAGTGTTGATATACCCTGGCCCAGAGTCATCCGGGGCATGGCTAAGGCCTTGGGTTAGATAGTTTGTCGTACACTTTATGTCTCAGAGACCACTATTCATTGCGCAGATGCTGTATAATGCGTGTTCCCATGGCATAGACCCTTGTTCTGAGTTAAGGTTAGAGAAAAATCTTTCTTGGTCAGAAAATGCTTTCGGCTTAGTATAAATTGTGTTTGGGATGCGCTATCCTTAAAATGTCCACTGGGTGTCAGTGTTTGCACACTAATGGCAGTGTAATGAAGTCTTTCACTGCCAAATAGCAGGGCAACCCAGTCCCTCAGACAAACATGTGCTGCAGGTAAACTTCATCAGCCTGTTAGTATTGCTTATATGTCCAGTTGGGGCCTTTATACCTTGCAGTGAGACCTTTAGCCAGATTGTAATGTCCTCTGGGTTAATAACTCTCAGATTTTCTTGATATCCCACTCTTGCAAGAGATCGCCTGCGTTAAGATATGGTGGGAGCCCTTTGTTTTGATGTTTCTGTGTTGCAGCAAGCCTACCCTTGCAGTGCCAGCTTCCCTGGCTGGATTTGAATTTCGCGCCACAAAATGGCGGCCGCAGATTCGCGGGCTTTTTTATTTATGGGGTAAGATGACGAGGCTAAAGGCTTTAGAATGTGGTCCTCTCCACTTTAATATCCGCCGTGACCCCTTCGAGTGTCCGCTGCTAACTTTCCCCTTAGTCTCCTGCAAATGTACCCATCAGCTCTTGACTTCTGGGACCTTGGGGGGTCTTAATTCATACTAGCCTGTAAGGCCTGGCGGGCAAGATGGCCGCCCACACGAAGCTGCGCCTCACTTATTGGATGCTGTGGCCACCGGGCTGTCGCCCCCTTCTCTCCGGTCTCCGGTCCCCCTGTCTCGCCCCACTTTCGGGCCACTCACCCCTCCGGCCACCGGTCTCACCAGCCTCCTTTGTTCCGTTCTGACCAACTGCACTCACTGTGCACTCCGCTCTGGCCTCTCCCTCCTCCAGCGCGGCACCGCCAGCACAGCCACCGGGTACCTGCGGGACCTCGGTCAGGGGACTCCCCTGCAGCCTCCTCTACGTGCCTTGCATGTCTGGCCTTCCAATCGGGTCCCCTCCGGGGGTAGGGGAGAAGGGTCCGACAGGCTCCACTACGCCCCAGCGCAGCACGGTCCGGCCTGCTATGGGAAGTCGTGCAGCAGGGTAAAAGTTGCAATGTTAGGGCAAAATAAAACAGATGCCCACAATCAGTGTGGCTAGAAGGGCTCCGAAAAGACTTCAGAGTTCTTTTATATGTAGAATTTGGCAATTTGTGCCCTAAAAAAGGTAGGTTTTGTGCAGAGCTCACACGATGTGCAGCCACCCAGTATGCTGGCTAGGACCGCCCCCCAGACTTCACTTCTTTTAAGGTCCTTAACCAATTGTTTCACCACTAATTATTTTGTTATGTCTTTCCACCCTTGGAGCTTATACCAGAAGGAAAAAGTTGTCACGTGAATAATTCCTGTTCTTAATAGATTAGCAGCAACCACATATGAAGTCTATGATAAGAGGGATGGGAAGGTAAAGCCCAAGACTAATTGCCACCATTCCTGCCTAGTCCTCTGCTATGAACACTGGGATGGATGATGCAGACTGGGCATTCATGGGCATTCGGGATAAATATGACCTGTTTATCCCGAAATGTATTCTCTCAAAGCAAGAACTACGGGGAAGAGTTCTAGAAAGGCTAAAATTCTTAGTAAAAAAACACTTTTGAGGCCAACGCTCAGTACACCAAAAGCCTTGGAAGAATATACCTAGTCCAATTGACCTCACAGCATAGGGGCATAGGAACTGGGGGGATGGGGGGACAAATGCCCCACAGATTAAATGAATAGGGGACACAAAAAATAGAACAATTAAACTTAATCATGCATTAGCAGATTTGGAACAGTACGTCTTTCCCATGAAAGCTTTGACCCATGATTTATCTTACATTAAGGCATTCAGCCCACATCTGTAAATCCTTGCCTTCTCAGTAAGAGTTTTCAGTGTGGGAGGCACCCAAACCAAGCTTTATGGATGAGAAACAGCTCTAGGAGCCAATAGAAAGCCCTAACATCATGCCTTTGGAATTCTTTCCATTTAAATCCCTGCTGGAAGGAATCCCTGGGCATCCCCTACCCCCGCTCACTGCCTGATCACCCCATCTACATAACCATGGGGTCTACAATGAACCCCCCGTGCTGCAGCGAGTCCCGATTGGGATTCCCTGCCACCTATTAACCCACCTATACGCCAGGGAGTCTCCTAACATTAACCCCTGCCACAGGTCTTTAAATGACATCTAAAGTGTTAACCCTTCCCCTGCAGAGCCCCAACTATTAACCCTTGCCACTACTATTACATTTAACCCCCACCTAAATTATCCCCTATCACTCATGGGGGTCTACGCCTTTGCCGAAGCGTAGGTGAACAGCTGAAGCTCCATTTTTGTTTGCACATCAGTTCTAATGAATGAGCGGCCGATGACATTTTCTAAGAAGGTTACCCAGATCCTTATTTCATCCTTTAGGTATTTGGATTACATGATGTGATGGTATGGTGATGGTGCCAGAGACAACCCTGCGGCAAAAATTCCTGCCCATAGGAATGATCTGGCATGTAACATTGTAGTATGCTCAAAACTGATTAAAAACGAATTGTCCTCTAGAAGTCTACACCCCATAATATTGGAACCAATGGCAATTCCCAGAAATCGCAAATAGGACCTTCCAATTTATCATCTGATAAGGGGTCACCCAAGGTTACATCCAAGTTTGCTATAGACTTCTCCAGGCTATAGAACCTGAGGGGCCTACAAAGAAGAAATCATCCAGATAGTGGACACAATTAAAGTCTACAGAAATGAACTTTATGCGCTGGGAGTAGGCTAAAGTCACTTCAATAGCTTCCTCCTCCATCAAAGCACCATAACCTGCCGGCTTGACCAAAGCAACATCTTCATTGAAAGAAACCATAGAGACGACAGTTAATTGTTTGGCAATGTTGTCATTTAAAGACCTCCCTTTCGGATAGGACAAGTGGTGAATCATACAAAATTGACCATTTTTGGTACTAGACCCAAGGGAGACACTACTTAATTTGGAATGGGTGGAATTAAGAAAGGGTCCGCCATGTGGCCAAGCTCCATTTCCTTATCTAACTTGTTCTGGAAAACCTGAGGATGATGCCTGGTTTTATGGGCTTCTGCTATCCTATATTCATAAGAAAATACGGAAGAGAACATTTCTGGATTTTCCCCCCTATGACTTGTAGACAATTTTCAAATGTTTTGGAATTATTTTCCTATTGTCCTCAGCGTTTTTAACTATCTCTTTGCCCGAGAGTAACAAGATGCTGTAAATAAAGAGAACATTTCTAGGAACTCCCTATCCCAAATTGGTTGTTTCATCTTATTAGACAAGTGTTCCTAAACCCCTAGTGATGTATAGGTAAGATGTTGCAAAGACCCTATCAGCTACCTTAATTTTAAACCTTAGAAGCTTTTTATTATGAGAAGAACGGTCACAAGAGGGAATCTGAAGATTTTGCAAATCAACTGGAATTGAAGCAGAAGATGAATGCTGACCAACTGATATCACTGGATTAGGAGTGGGAGGAACCCATGCCAATGAAGGATTGGGCCTCAACACCTAATACCAACTGAGGTCCACCCGATAGTAAAGCCACAGAGGAATCACATATAACAATGAGTGAAGGTTGAGATGCTGATTGTTCAGCCAGTTATGGTGGATTGATTGACGCCACTGCATATGGACTGGTTTCTTTGTAGCTAAGGTTACAGGCTCTGGTACCACCGTCAATCCTCCTGGAAGTAGAAGATTGACAGCAGATACTATGCTCATGGGGATGGGAGAAGGACCTATGGTGTCTACTGCGCCTATGGCGTCTAGAAAGCTTATTATGTGTATGGTGGTGGTATCTGCTATGGTGTGCTGATCTGGAGCTGATAGAACTTACACTAACAGATGGATCTCTAGATCTACCATGCCCAAGAGAGGAAGGACAGGAGGACCAGATATACTAAAAAAACAGATGCAGATCTGGACATACCAATACGATGAGAGGAAGCAACAACAACAGAAGAGGGAGGAAGAAGAAGAAAAAGGAGTAGTGGAAGAGAAGTGTCCTTCAGGGGGGCAGGCACAGGTTGTGAAACAGAATATGGCCCACCTGATAAAGTGGGCTGTCGACCTGCAGTTTCAATGTTAATTGGTGTCCTCATTGGTGACCATTTAATTTTTCTTGGTGGCTGAGTTGGCCTTCAGCGCTTCATGGGCGCCTCTGTCTTGGCACCCAATGTATGCGCCAACATCCTGACATGACTTCTGGTGCCAGCACTGGATTGAGGTGAAGAAGATGGCACAATCACTTTGGGAGAAAGTAGGAGAAAAGGTAATGGCCTGGGGAGCAAGGAGGAAGGAAGGGAAGGTAGCGGGGAGGCATGTGGACCCCATTAGTGGCTGTAGATGAGTCCTCAGGAGCTATTGGGCATTACTCTCTGGCAGGATGTCGAAGATTACCCAGAAATGTTAGACTTGGTAGGCATCATGCTCAGGCATTTTGGAGGTGATGGCCTTGCGTGAGGAAGTATGAACAGGAGGAGGAGAACCTCATCAGAAAGGACCCCAGTAATATTTCTTGGATCCATTGAGGACCTTTCTCTGGAGTTTGCCTATGGGTGAGATCCATGAGCTCCTGCATCGAATCTATGATAGGGGGCATTAATTTAAAAAATGTGGTTAAAATGCCGACCATAGCTAATGACTGGTATTTGGGAGAGGAGTAGCACCTGAACGGAAGTGAGGGAGGGGCAGGACACTTAATATCTCCCAGTTCCTCTAGACTCCCTCCTCCTTTCTCCCCCTGCTTGCTGCTGTCATGTCGCCTTCCCTCAATTGACCTGGCTATCCAAAGGTGGCACTTAAGCCATACCTATGACATGCTGCCCTCTAACTCCTGATGCAGCAAATGGAACCAGGCCCATAGCCAATAACCAAGGTAACTTGGATATGAAGGGGTATTAAAGTGCTAGAAATCTGGCACTGACACTATTCTTCATGAAGTGTCATATCTACTGAAATATTTTGAATTTCCACATTTCTTCTGAAGCAATGAAAGCTTCAAGTTATCAATAATGGCTCGGTTGTCTAATCTTATAATTGTCCCATCCATTAGTGAAAAGTCAGATTACAATAGAATAGAGGAGTCTCCAAATATTATTATGTGACAATAGTGGCATCTAGTGGTGAGGAAGAGAAAAACTGGAGATAAGCCAATCCATAAACAATAGTCAACACACCCGTCAATCAAGACTCCAATCAAAAATGATCTTCCCACTGAAAATCCTAATGTCTATGTAGTTATTATCCTTCACCTTCTGCCCCGCTAAATACAAACAAATAGTGTGGGTACCTTCCCAGAATGCAAAAGTGATACTATTTTGAACTTTATGAATTTATATTTTTCTATTTGAGTTATCATTCGTTAATAATAGTCATTTTTATTATTGATACTTTGGGTTTCGCCATTGTTGGAGATACCTAACCTTATTATATGAGAATAGTGCCATCAGGATTGTTCCATTGAATGTCTTGCATTGTGTGACTTTCTTTTGATTGGTAGACTAGCTACAACTGAGTGTAAATACTTTATGTTGAATGGGGCTACCTTCCTTTGAGTGTGACTACCTCCCATTGTGTGCGACTACCTTCCTCTGAGTGTGACTACCTCCCATTGTGTGTGAGACTACCTTCCATTGGGTTGGATTGTATCTACTTGAATGTAACTGCCTTCCATTTGAGCGTAATTACATTCCACTGAGAGTGACTATATTTAATTGAGTGATGCCACCTTCCATTGAGTGAGACAACCTGCCAATAAAATATAGACCACTATTTTATTTAGTGTACATGCTCAAGCTACCATCTTAGCTTTCATTGGCTGCTTCTCCCACAAAACCTAAATTTTTCCATCATCATAAGGTTCAACGTCCCACAGTTTTCCATATATGACACGGAGAATTTTTGGCCTCCCAGTGCCAGATTTTAAAATCACAACACTGATGTCTGATGGAATGGTCCTCCGTTCCACCATTTCCTTAGCCCTACGTGGGTTAAACACCTTGACGGTGACAGGGCCATGTTCTGTTGCTACATTCCGCACTTTGCCATGCTCCACATATATCTGATCCTCAAGTCCGTTTGGGTGAACCACAATCACCATGACCTCCTCCCCATAATTGTTAGAGACATGAGTTTTATGTAGGGGTATCATGGCTGAAAAACAAGAAGAAGACATTAAAGTTTGGTTACATTGAGCAATATGTTGACTTACAGGGAATTTGACTTTATCTACTGATCCTTTCCTCTATCTCTTCTCCCCATGTTCTCTCCACCCTTACTATATCTCTCTTATCATTACGCCCTTCAATATGCACCTGTGACTTCTACCCCAACTCTCTCTTTTCATTCTCCTCATATCTGTCTCCTTGGTCGCCTATCTCCTATTCCTCACCAATGCACCGAACAATGTATTCCCTCCCCTGACTCTTCTCTCCATCCTCCCCTGTGTACCATACCCTTTTCATCACCATCTCATTTCCTTTTATTATCTCTCCTCTCCATATGAAGCAAATGTTTACCCTAGCTCTCCTATTTCGCACATCATTCCTCTGCTCGCTTTCTATACTCCATTACCCTATGCTCTCCTTCTGTTACCCTACATCTCCCATCCCTCACTCCATCTCCATATTCTCTATCGTCTCTCCTCTTCCTACTACCCCTTGCATACTATTTCTACCTTACGACTCATCATCTTCTCCCTGTCGCCTAGCCCCCTATCTTTCTTCTTCTCACTCCACAAAGTGTGCTCTAAATCTCCAAATCCCCACCCTGCCTCTTCTCTAACTCCGTCCTCCCTTTTTATTTCTATCTCTACCCTATATGACCTAAATCTCTCACCCTTATGTTACTATTCTCATTGTTGACCACTTCCCCTATACTATATTCCGTCTTTTCTCTTCCAATCATCATGTTTGTAATTTTCCTCCTCCCTCACCTCTCCCAATCATCCCATGTACATATTACCCTTTTACTTTTTATCTCCCATATTTTCTTCTTCCTCACCCAATTCTTTCCCACTATCTCTTCTGTTCCCTCCAAAGTGGGCTGTATTTCTCTCCCAATGCCACCATACCTCTTCACCCTTTACATTCCTTCTCTAATAGTGTGATGTATTTCTACACTACCTTTTCCTTTCCTCTCCCTTATCTCTTCTCTATATTTTCTCTCCATCCCTCTCTAAATCTTCTCTCCAACCATGTTTGCCCTCTCCCTCTTACCCTACCTATATTATTTCTCATCTAACCTCTTCTCCACATTTCTCTTACCTTCCGCCATTTATCCGATGCTTTAAGTTTAGGAAACAAATGAAACTGAAAGTAAAATTGAAAAAAAACAAAAAAACTTAAAAGAGACTTTGAAACATCCAGAAAAAAACTTGGATTCAGTTGCAAATGAACACAAATAAATGGATTTCAGCTTCAGTTCCTTCAGATAATGATGGCGGAGTTTAGAAGGACAGCATGAAGAGGAGATGAGATGATTTCTCACAGTTACTGAAGCTTATGAGATGACATGTTCTTTCTAGCAGAACTTCAGCTGGTTATGGAAACAACAAAGCAGGAAGTAGGGAGAGTATTAATAAAGCAGAGGAGAAAAACAGGTTCGTTTTAGCAAGCTCCCATGTGTGGGAGTTTTTTTTAAATTATTTGTTTATTAAATTTGTTTATTAAAAAAGCAACAGATGTACAAAACACACTGTGTCTTCCTATCTATGGACTCTATGGACCCCCATGGCACCTAATATAAACCCCTTATACCATGGTGGTCCCTATAAACCCTCATGGACCTAATATTAACTTCTATAACCTTGGGGTCCTTATGGAACCCTGTAAAACCTAACATAACCCCTATAACCATGGGGTTCACTAAAGACCCCTATGACATCTATCATTAACCCCTGTATCTATGGAGTCCCTATGGCTCCCAGTGGCACCTATTATTAACTTCAATTCCAGGTAATGATGGAGTAATGATATCTTAACTACTACCATAAAGGTCCTTATAGACCATACAAAAAAAATAGAAATAAAATAAAAAAACATTCCAAAAATTAAAAAAAAGTCCAAACAAAATATTATAAATAAAATAAAAAATAATTACAATGTGTCTATCTATCTATCTATCTATCTATCTATCTATCTATCTATCTATCTATCTATCTATCTATCTATCTATCCATTCCTCCATCCACTCATCTATCCATCCATCCATCCATCCATCTATCTATCTATCTATCTATCTATCTATCTATCTATCTATCTATCTATCTATCTATCTATCTATCTACTGTATCTATCTCTTACCTTACCTCCTCAGCCTTCTGTGAATATTTTCTTCCTTGCTCTGAGACTAAGACAGAAGTGAAAATGAAAGTAAAATAAAACATATTTGTAACCCATCACTGTTTTACCCTGTTTTATGATTATTATGGTTAAAATATGATTCTACTATTATACTGCATGTATGTTGGTTTATGCTCTGCAGAATATTGGCCCAGACTAGTGCAGACCTTGGCATGGGAGATAATCCTGTTACAGATAAGGAAGTCTATTGTATGAAGTGTTTTCATTCTCAGATAAGAACAAAGAAGGATGATCTAATTAATGTCTGATTGTATCCAAGTTGCCAGGTAGCCTCAGGGAGGTGTGACTCACCTATTGTCCCTCTATGTGTATTGTGTGGCCAACTATGGGGGATATGTGAAATGTCTGGACTTAAAGGTGTACCCCTTGTTTTGGGGGTACATCCAGAATGTGGTTAAAATTGTGTCTGTTTTAATTTTGTTACCTGTTATCTGAGGGGAGGAGACGTGGGGGTTGAACCATGTATATAATTGGCTGTTGTGATAATTATGTGGGTGTAGCCCTTCAGAGGACACCATTGCATAAAAGGAGATCCCCTGTCATTAAAGAGTTCAATACTTGACCCTTCAAAACGTAGCCTCGTCTCGTTATTGGAGGGGATCGCTATATCATACTGGGGATTGCTATGCGCTGCATACTCCCTGGGAGCTTTAAGCTACGGCGGTTGTGGAGTCTGTGGTGGTGGTGGTGTCCGGTGCGGTGCTTGTAGGCCTCCACGCAAACTAGGACGCGTCCATCAACGGAGGTACCCGGTCGGGGTGCCAGGAGATCCGTTACATTGGCTGGCAGTGGTGGGATGGCGTCCTAGTAAGAGGAAAAGCAGCACTGAGACACCGGTAACGTTTGGAGTTACAAATTGAGGGCAATGCTAGTATCCGTACAGCGCCCCTGGCTACAGCAGGATGGAACCGGCTAGTTTTCAGACAGCGTTCCATGATGAGGAGGAGAAGGCGGCCGCGGACTACAGGGATGCAGACAGAAAGGAACTCTGGTATGATGCCCTGGAAGATGCCCAATGGCGGCGAGGTGAGAGTCTCCCCAGTGATGAGCAGCGGCTACAGAAGCGTGTGGCGATGCGGATGTATCTATTGGGAGAGCAGCCCCTGGATGAGTGGGTGACAAGACTAGAGACCCTGGTATGGCGAGAGCTCTGGCTAGACAACGCATACCAGGCCCTCTGGTGGCATACCGTTCGACTTACCCCCTGGACGTCCGAACACGACTTACCGGAGGGGAATGATTATGATGGCCCGGGTTTATTATGGGATGCCTTGAAGGACGACATTGATCTTGGCAGCACGGAGGGGTCTAGGTTTTGGGACATCTACGACTACCGGATGGGCATGTATGTCTGGGATGACGAAGGCGAGGTGAGCAAAGACATGACCCACCTGGTAACGAGAGAGTGGGAGCTGGAGCAGGACTACCAACACCTGCTCAGCTTCGTGCTTACTCGACAAGCAGAACCAGACTTCATTGACTGGTCCTGGGATGACCTCCAGATGGCAGGTAGAGATGGGACCGAGGTCTCTCTACCGGCCCTACAGGGGGCAGAAGGTGTCGTCCTTCCCCCCCAGCGGCAGTGTGAACCCCAGGGGGCAGAAGGTGTCGTCCTTCCGCCCCCAGTGGCAGTGTGAACCCCAGGGGGCAGAAGGTGTCGTCCTTCCCCCCCACCGGCAGTGTGAACCCCAGGGGGCAGAAGGTGTCGTCCTTCCCCCCCAGCAGCAGTGTGAACCCCAAATGGCAGAAGGTGTCGTCCTTCACCCCCAGCAGCAGTGTGAACCCCAGGGGGCAGAAGGTGTCGTCCTTCCCCCCCACCGGCAGTGTGAACCCCAGGGGGCAGAAGGTGTCGTCCTTCCCCCCCAGCAGCAGTGTGAACCCCAGGGGGCAGACGGTGTCATCCTTCACCCCCAGCAGCAGTGTGAACCCCAGGGGGCAGAAGGTGTCGTCCTTCCCCCCCAGCGGCAGTGTGAACCACAGGGGGCAGAAGGTGTCGTCCTTCCGCCCCAGCGACAGTTTACCCTGACAAGGGGAGACATCAATCTCCCAGACGGCGCAGATGGGACCGTGGTCTCTGCGCCCACAGCCTGTCCAGATCCCCAACTACCATCACTGGGACAACCGGAGGAGGGGGTAAGTACAAATTCCATTCCCTAGCTAAATTCTAATGTGGCCCCAGGGTTAACAGAGGAAATGTTAACCCCCACTGACCCCCACGTTTTCCTGGCTACTAAGCCAGAATATGTCCCAAGTACCCCAGCAGAAGAGCTGACAGCGGGGCAGAGTGCAGTCGGCCTCTGCCCTCCCTTTGTCCCTTGTACAGAGCAGGATGTCCTGCAGGTTATACCAGCAGAAGAGCCCCAACACCCCAGCGAAATATCCAGGTGCAGTAACTGTTTGTTGTAAGTGGGCTGCTCTAGCATTGGTTTATTGTGGGTTGGTGGATCGTCTAACGGAGGCACTGACCGGCAGAAGGTCAGGTGCCTGGTTAGACTTCCCCCCAAAGGGGAGATGTGTGACGAAGTGCCCTTCGCCACTTTGTCTTGGAGAGGACTTATTGCCAGCCTCCTGCCCTGCGACTATGGCCCTGGGACATATTGCCCTTTAAACACAGTATTCGGCCATACCAGAGTGTATGTCACTCATTCTGACCCTTTACATACAGGGGGGTCATTCGGTACTTGCCCTGTGGGTGTGGTGATACCCCAGATAACTATGCCATGGAGCCCATTCATATAATGAAAGACTATGGGAAAGACTTTATCTACATGGCAATTGAACTGTGTGAAGAGGATCTGAGCGCTATTCTGTAGTTTTGTGCGCTCAGATCCCAGCTATCTGGGGATATGTGAAATGTGAGTAAATGTGAATTGCAGTAATGCTGATGGGTTGTCAAACTAGAGAATTGACCAACAAATACTTTTGTCCTGACATCCCCAGGCAGATCCGTTGGGATCAGACCGTGTAAGCTGGCTTATGGTCATGGGGGAGGTGTGTAACGGAACCCATCACTGTTTTACCCTGTTTTATGATTATTATGGTTAAAATATGATCCTACTATTATACTGTATTTATGTTGGTTTATGTGCTGCAGAATATTGGCCCAGACTAGTGCAGACCTTGGCATGGGAGATAATACTGTTACAGATAAGGAAGTCTATTGTATAAAGTGTTTTCATTCTCAGATAAGAACAAAGAAGGATGATCTAATTAATGTCTGATTGTATCCAAGTTGCCAGGTAGCCTCAGGGAGGTGTGACTCACCTATTGTCCCTCTACGTGTATTGTGTGGCCAACTATGGGGGATATGTGAAATGTCTGTGTGTTATGTGTAAAAGATACTTTTACTAACTTTTGAACCCCTGGTCTGATTCATGCCATTTTTTAATATGTTGTTCCCCTGGGTGAGAGCTATTGAACGGTGCTGGACTTAAATGTGTACCCCCTGTTTTTGGGGTACATCCAGAATGTCGTTAAAATTGTGTCTGTTTTAATTGTGTTACCTGTTATCTGAGGGGAGGAGACGTGGGGGTTGAACCATGTATATAATTGGCTGTTGTGATAATTATGTGGGTGTAGCCCTTCAGAGGACACCATTGCATAAAAGGAGATCCCCTGTCATTAAAGAGTTCACTACTTAACCCTTCAAAACGTAGTCTCGTCTCGTTATTGGAGGGGATCGCTATATCATACTGGGGATTGCTATGCGCTGCATACTCCCTGGGAGCTTTAAGCTACGGCGGTTGTGGAGTCTGTGGTGGTGGTGGTGTCCAGTGCGGTGCTTGTAGGCCTCCACGCAAACTAGGACGCGTCCATCAACGGAGGTACCCGGTCGGGGTGCCAGTAGATCCGTTACAATATTTTTTTGGAAAGGAATCCGTTTGGTCATCAGATCTAAATAGTAACAACAAGGCCAGAGGCGCTCAGTCAGAGAAGGAACTAGTAGTGTAAATACAGGCCCGGGAAAACAGATCAAAGCATAATAACTTTACAGGACCCTTCTATCTGGTCTTAGAGGGGTCATAAAAGTGAATCAGCCCCCATAACTATTACCCCCTCCCCAAGCCTGAGACAGCTGGTGTGAGTAAAGATATGTCAGCCACGCAAAACATGTCTGTCAATCAAAGGAGGGATGGGTCAGATAGGAATTAGCCTGTGGGTGAGGTAAAGATAGATATACTGGGTCTGAGATAATAAAGAGTCAGGTCACTGCTGAGACATATAGAACTTGTATGTTCTCGTATTGGCTGCCATACTCACCCTATCTCCACCCTGAAAGTAACCTGTCCTGGTAATGACCACAGGCAGGTTACTGAGACTCCTGGAAGCGCTGATTCCTGATGGAGAGACCCTGACTGATACAGAGGCCAGATATCAGAGTGCTGGTGCAGAGATTTCCAAGAATCCAAATGGTCCTTGTGGGTAGTTAATCTGTAGTCTATAGCAGGTGGCCCTGGGCAGTAATAACCCCTACCCCTGGATCTGGTGTAGCTGAACTCCCTAAGGCACAGTGAGCAAGGAGACACTTGTTTTTTCAAATGACCTTTAGGGCTTAGTCTCCCTAAAAGTTATAGTGGGCTCCAGACATGGACTCCTTGCTCACTATGCCTTGACGAGGCCCAATGTATTATGGGGTTTGCTGTTTCTCTTGTTCATGGTATTTTGGGGCTGGATCACTTTATTGACACCAGATTAATATACCACAGCATCAATATTTCTACCTGGTAAGGGCACAAGTGACTAAAAGAGGTTGGTCTCATAGTTGATTATCATGTCTATAGAACTAACCTATTAAGGTTACTTTGTTCTCTGATTGAGCACTTCTAATTGTGTTGTTCCTCAGCTATAAATAGACATACAAATAGATTGATAGATAGATAGATAGAGAAGGAGTATCTGTCATGACACGCTTCTTCAATTGGTCACACCCAGAACCTGGTTCTGGTCTACCCAGTGGTTGCTGTGGGTTATTATAGATATCCTTACTAGAGGAAATAAACCCAGACCAACATTTGCACACCAAACAGGACCAAGGCACCACTGGAACCAAGATAGCATGATATCAGATCCACCATCAATAATTGTAATGTATTGGATTATTCCCTCCCCAGAATGAATAATACACGTAAATTATGTATATCCAAACTGACAACTCTTTATTAGCAAGAAAACATCATATTTATGTACAGTGTCTTAACCAGGGGCCCTAGTAATCTTTAGTCCCCAAAAGTCCAGTGTGTCCCTCTTGGCGTGACACTATCTATCTATCTATCTATCTATCTATCTATATATATCCCTCTATCTTTCTATCTATCTATCTATCTATCTATCTATCTATCTATCTATCTATCTCACTTGGACCCTTCACAGGGCACGATATATTGTAGTATATCCATTGTCTGAGCCTGGTCTTATAAGATGAATTCAGGAGGTCACCCTACAGTAGAAAGATACTCAGCATTGTCTGAGCCTGTCCTGATACTGAGCAATTGGGTGGTCACCCTGCATTAGTTAGATACCCATTAATATGTGATCCTCTCCTTATAATGTGCAGTGAGGTGGTCACCTTACGTTAGATACACATCATTGTCTGAGCCTAGTCTGATAAGGTGAAGTCAGGGGGTCACTGTACATAAGATAAATATCCAGCCCTGTCTGATGCTGTTCTCATAATGTGCAACAAGGGGGTCACCATGCATTATATACTCTGCACTGTCTGAGCATTTCCTGATGATGTGCAGTTAGCAAGTCACTCTGACAGTGATCAAATGTATGTGCTTGAGATCCCTCTAAGGGCTCACCATGGCCTCTGATATATGATTCTGCATTGAGTTCTGGAGAGGCCTCTGGATATAACCTACTGTTGGACGGTGTTGGTGAAGATCTGGAAAATATGATATAGAAAGGCATAGGAGGGACACTGCTACACCTGGAGGGAGTGAGATCAATGTGGATACTTCTACATATGCAGCCAGTGAGACCAGTATGGACACTACTACATCTATAGGGAGTGAGACCAGGATGGACACTACTACATCTGTAGGGAGTGAGACCAGGATGGACACGGATACATCTGTAGGGAGTGAGACCAGGATGGACATGGATACATCTGTAGGGAGTGAGACCAGGATGGACACGGCTACATCTGTAGGGAGTGAGACTAGCATGGGCTCTACTACACCTGGAGGGGACAAGAATAGGATGAACACTGCTACACTTGTAGGGAGTGAGACCAGGATGGACACTGCTACACCTAGAGGGAACAAGAATAGGATGGACACTGCTACACCTGTAGAGAGTGAGACCAGGATGGACACGGCTACATCTGTAGGGAGTAAGACTAGGATGGGCTCTACTACACCTGGAGGGGACAAGAATAGGATGAACACTGCTACACCCATAAAGAGTGAGACCTGGATGGACACTGCTATCTCTGTAGGGAGTTAGACCAGGATGGACACTGCTACACCTGTAGAGAGTGAGACCAGGATGGACACTGCTACACCTGGATGGAGTGAGATCAATGTGGACACTTCTACATATGCAGCCAGTGAGACCAGTATGGACACTACTACATCTATAGGGAGTGAGACCAGGATGGACACTACTACATCTCAGGGAGTGAGACCAGGATGGACACGGATACATCTGTAGGGAGTGAGACCAGGATGGACACGGCTACATCTGTAGGGAGTGAGACTAGCATGGGCTCTACTACACCTGGAGGGGACAAGAATAGGATGAACACTACTACACTTGTATGCAGTGAGACCAGGATGGACACTGCTACACCTAGAGGGAACAAGAATAGGATGGACACTGCTACACCTGTAGAGAGTGAGAACAGGATGGACACGGCTACGTCTGTAGGGAGTAAGACTAGGATGGGCTCTACTACACCTGGAGGGGACAAGAATAGGATGAACACTGCTACACCTATAAAGAGTGAGACCGGGATGGACACTGCTAACTCTGTAGGGAGTGAGACCAGGATGGACACTGCTACACCTGTAGGGAGTGAGACCAGGATGGACACGGATACATCTGTAGGGAGTAAGACCAGGATGGACACTGCTACACCTCTAGGGAACAAGAATAGGATGGACCCTGCTACACCTAGAGGGAGTGAGACCAGGATGGACATGGATACATCTGTAGGGAGTGAGACCAGGATGGACACTGATACACCTGGAGGGAGCGAGATCAATGTGGACACTTCTACATATGCAGCCAGTGAGACCAGTATGGACACTACTACATATATAGGGAGTGAGACCAGGATGGACACTACTACATCTGTAGGGAGTGAGACCAGGATGGACACGGCTACACCTAGAGGGAACAAGAATAGGATGGACACTACTTCACCTGTAGGGAGTGAGAACAGCATGGACACGGATACATCTGTAGGGATTGAGAATAGGATAGACACTACTACACCTGTAGGGAGTGAGAACAGCATGGGCACGGCTAAATCTGTAGGGAGGGAGACCAGGATGGACACAGCTACATCTGTAGAGAGTGAGACCAGGATGGACACTGCTACACCTGTAGGGAGTGAGACTAGAATGGACACGGATACATCTGTAGGGAGTGAGACCAGGATGGACAGGGATACAGCTGTAGGGAGTGAGACCAGGATGGACACTCCTACACCTCTAGGGAACACGAATAGGATGGACACTTCTACACCTAGAGGAAGTGAGACCAGTATGGACACAGCTACACCTTGAGGGATCAAGAATATGATGGACACTGCTACACCTATAAAGAGTGAGACCAGGATGGACACTGCTAACTCTGTAGGGAGTGAGACCAGGATGGACACTGCTACACCTGTAGGGAGTGAGACCAGGATGGACACGGATACATCTGTAGGGAGTGAGACCAGTATGGACACGGATACAGCTGTAGGGAGTGAGACCAGGATGGACACTGCTACATCTGTAGGGAGTGAGACCAGGATGGATACTGCTACACCTATGGTGAACGGGAATAGGATGGACACTTGTATACCTGGAGGGAACGGAAATAGGATGGAGGATGGACACTGCTACACCTGTAGAGAGTGAGACCAGGATGGACACTTCTACATCTGTAGGGAGTGAGACCAGGAGGGACACTGCTACACCTGTAGGGAGAGAGACCAGGAGGGACACTGCTACACCTAGAGGGAACGGGAATAGGATGGACACTTCTATACTTGGAGGGAACGGGAATACGATGGAGGATGGACACTGCTACAACTGGAGGAAACAATATCAATGTGGAGACTTCTACATCTGCAGACAGTGAGATCATTATGGTCACTGCTAGATTTCTAGGTAGTGAGACCAGGATGGACTCTGCTACACCTGGAGGGAACAAGAATAGGATGGACACTGCTAACTCTGTGGGGAGTGAGACCAGCATGGACACTGCTACACCTGTAGGGAGTGAGACCAGGATGGACACTGCTACACCTGTAGGGAACATGGATAGGATGGACACTGCTACACATGTAGGGAACAATAATAGGATGGACACTACTACACCTGGTGGGAACAAGAATAGGATGAACGCTGCTAAACCTGTAGGGAACGGGAATAAGATGGAGGATGGACACTGCTACACCTAGAAGGAACGGGAATAGGATGGACACTTCTATACCTGGAGGGAACAAGAATAGGATGGACACTGCTAACTCTGTGGGGAGTGAGACCAGCATGGACACTGCTACACCTGTAGGGAGTGAGACCAGGATGGACGCTACATCTATAAAGAGTGAGACCAGGATGGGCACTACTACATCTGTAGGGAACAAAAATAGGATGAACGCTGCTATACCTGTAAGGAACGGGAATAGGATGGAGGATGGACACTGCAAAACCTAGAGGGAACAGGAATAGAATGGACACTTCTATACCTGGAGGGAATGGGAATAGGATGGAGGATGGACACTGCTACACCTGGAGGGAACAATATCAATGTGGAGACTTCTACATCTGCAGACAGTGAGAACATTAAGGTCACTGCTAGGTCTCTACCGAGTGAGACCTGGAGGGAACAAGAATAGGATGGGCACTGCTACACCTGAAGGGAGCGAGATCAATGTGGAGACTTCTACATCTGCAGGTAGTGAGACCAGGATGGACACTGCTACACATGTAGGGAGTGAGACCAGGATGGAGACCGCTACACCTGGAGGGACTGAGACAGGTTGGACACTACTACACCTGGATGGAACAAGAATACGATGGACACTACTACACCTGTAGGGAGTGAGACCAGGATGGACACTGCTACACCTGTAGGGAATGAGACCAGTATGGACACTGCTACACCTGGAGGGAATAAGAATAGGATGGACACTGCTACACCTGTAGGGAGTGAGACCAGGATGGACACTGCTACACCTCTAGGGAATACGAATAGGATGGACACTGCTACACCTCTAGGGAATACGAATAGGATGGACACTGTTACAGCTAGAGGGAGTGAGACCAGTATGGACACTACTGCACCTGGAGGGAACAAGAATAGGATGGACACTGCTACACCTGAAGGGAACAAGAATAGGATGGACACTACTACACCTGTAGGGAGTGAGACCAGGATGGACACTGCTACATCTGGAGGGAACAAGAATAGGATGGACACTACTACACCTAGAGGGAACAAGAATAGGATGGACACTGCTACACCTGTAGTGAGTGAGACCAGGATGGACACTGCTATACATGGAGGGAACAAGAATAGGATGGACACTACAACACCTGTAGGGAACATGGATAGGATGGACACTGCTACACATGTAGGGAACAATAATAGGATGGACACTACTACACCTGGTGGGAACAAGAATAGGATGAACGCTGCTAAACCTGTAGGGAACGGGAATAAGATGGAGGATGGACACTGCTACACCTAGAAGGAACGGGAATAGGATGGACACTTCTATACCTGGAGGGAATGGAAATAGGATGAGGGATGGACACTGCTACACCTGTAGAGAGTGAGACCAGGATGGACACTGCTTCATCTGTAGGGAGTGAGACCAGGATGGACCCTGCCACACCTAGAGGGAACGGGAATAGGATGGACACTTATATACCTGGAGTGCACGGGAATACGATGGAGGATGGACACCGCTACACCTGGAGCGAACAATATCAATGTGGAGACTTCTACATCTGCAGACAGTGACATCATTATGGTCACTGATAGATTTCTAGGGAGTGAGACCAGGATGGACACTGCTACACCTGTAGGGAGTGAGACCAGGATGGGCACAGCTACATCTGTAGGGAGTGAGACCAGGATGGGCACTGCTACACCTGGTGGGAATAAGAATAGGATGAACGCTGCTACACCTAGAGGGAACGGGAATAAGATGGACACTGCTACACCTGTAGGGAACGGGAATAAGATGGACACTTCTATATCTGGAGGGAACTGAAATAGGATAGAGGATGGACACTGCTACACCTAGAGGGAACGGGAATAGGATGGACACTACTACACCTGTAGGGAACGGGAATAAGATGGACACTTCTATACCTGGAGGGAATGGAAATAGGATGGAGGATGGACACTACTACATCTGTAGGGAGTGAGACCAGGATGGACACTTCTACACCTGTAGGGAGTGAGACCAGGATGGACATGGATACATCTGTAGGGAGTGATACCAGGATGGACACGGATACATCTGTAGGGAGTGAGACCAGGATGGACACTGCTACACCTCTAGGGAACACGAATAGGATGGACAGTGCTACACCTAGAGGGAGTGAGACCAGTATGGACACTGCTACACCTGGAGGGAACAAGAATAGGATGGACACTGCTACACCTAGAGGGAACGGGAATAGGATGGACACTTCTATACCTGGTGTGACGAAGTGCCCTTCGCCACTTTGTTTTGGAGAGGACTTATTGCCAGCCTCCTGCCCTGCGACTATGGCCCTGGGACATATTGCCCTTTAAAAACAGTATTCGGCCATACCAGAGTGTATGTCACTCATTCTGGCCCTTTAAATACAGTGGGGTCATTCGGTACTTGCCCTGTGGGAGCGGTGATACCCCAGATAGCTATGCCATGGAGCCCATTCATATAATAAAAGACTATGGGAAAGACTTTAGCTACATGGCAATTGAACTGTGTGAATAGGATCTGAGCGCTATTCGGTAGTTTTGTTCGCTCAGATCCCAGCTATCTGGGGATATGTGAAATGTCTGTGTGTTATTTGTAAAAGGTGACTTTATGTATTTTAAAGTGGTTTATGTCTTTTTGCAACCATGTGCTCAATGGAGTCTGCCTCTATCCCTGGATAATTGGATTACTTTCCCCATTGTCTCCAGTACAGAGGCCTCTGTAAAACCTGTTTGAGCCAGGGCCCCAAAGATACTTTTACTAATGTTTGAACCCCTGGTCTTATTCATGCCATTTTTTAATATTTTGTTCCACAATTTATGTTGTTCATAAAAATGTAAGTTTTATTTATGTACTATGTAAAATCATAAAGTTATAAAAATGTGTAAGTTTTTTCTGGGAGATAATTGAGTAGATACAGTAAGAAACTCAATTATCTCCCAAGCAGAGGGGAGGGAAACTGTGGGCGTTACTATTATGTTATTGGTTGTTTTATACCTCCCCCTGGGTGTGTTCTGTTTGTACCTGACTGTAATAAAAACCAGGCTGGGTGTGCCAGCAAGAGAGTTCTACTTGACCCTGCAAAACGTAGTCTCGTCTCGTTCTTGGAGGTAATTGCTATATCACACTGGGGATTGCTATGCGTTGCATACTCCCTTGAGCTTTAACTACTGAACTTTTGTTCCTGATGTACTCTCCTTGGAGGAGAGGTCTTCCCCACACGGTCCTGGATGCTGGAGATTCATACAGGGTGGAAGGAAGACGGCGCAGCTCCAGTTAAGCTACGGCGGTTGTGGAGTCTGTGGTGGTTGTGGTGTCCGGTGCGGTGCTTGTAGACCTCGGCGCAAGCTAGGACGCGTCCATCAACAGAGGTACCCAGTCGGGGTGCCAGGAGATCCGTTACACCTGGAAAGAGTAAAATTAATGTGGACACTTCTACATCTGTAGGGAGTGAGATCAGGATGGACACGGATACATCTGTAGGGAGTGAGATCAGGATGGACACTGCTATACCTGGAGGGAACAAGAATAGGATGAACACTGCTACACCTGTAGGGAGTGAGACCAGGATGGACACGGCTACATCTGTATGGAGTGAGACTAGGATGAACACTGCTACACCTGTAGGGAGTGAGACCAGGATGGACACGGCTACATCTGTAGGGAGTGAGATCAGGATGGACACTGCTACATCTATAAGGAGTGAGACCAGGATGGACACTGCTACATCTGTAGGGAGTGAGACCCGGATGGACACTAGTACAACTATAGGGAACAAGAATAGGATGGACACTACTACACCTGTAGGGAACGGGAATAGGATGGACACTTCTATACCTGGAGGGAGCAAAATTCATGTGGACACTTCTACATCTGTAGGGAGTGAGACCAGGATGGACACTACTACATCTGTAGGGAGTGAGACCAGGATGGACACGGCTACATGTGTAGGGAGTGAGAGCAGGATGGACACTACTACACCTGTAGGGAGTGAGACCAGGATGGACACTACTACACCTAGAGGGAACGGGAATAAGATGGACACTTCTATATCTGGAGGGAACGGAAATAGGATGGAGGATGGACACTGCTACACCTAGTGGGAACGGGAAAAGGGTGGACACTGCTACACCTGGAGGGAACGGGAATACGATGGAAACTTCTATACCTGGAGGGAACGGAAATAGGATGGAGGATGGACACTGCTACACCTAGTGGGAACGGGAATAGGATGGACACTTCTATACCTGGAGGGAACGGAAATAGGATGGAGGATGGACACTGCTACACCTGTAGAGAGTGAGACCAGGATGGACACTGCTACATCTGTAGGGAGTGAGACCAGGATGGATACTGCTACACCTATGTGGAACGGGAATAGGATGGACACTTGTATACCTGGAGGGAACGGAAATAGGATGGAGGATGGACACTGCTACACCTGTAGAGAGTGAGAACAGGAGGGACACTCCTACATCTGTAGGGAGTGAGACCAGGAGGGACACTGCTACACCTAGAGGGAACGGGAATAGGATGGACACTTCTATACCTGGAGGGAACAGGAATACGATGGAGGATGGACACTGCTACACCTGGAGGAAACAATATCAATGTGGAGACTTCTACATCTGCAGAAAGTGAGATCATTATGGTCACTGCTAGATTTCTAGGGAGTGAGACCAGGATGGACTCTGCTACACCTGGAGGGAACAAGAATAGGATGGACACTGCTAACTCTGTGGGGAGGGAGACCAGCATGGACACTGCTACACCTGTAGGGAGTGAGACCAGGATGGACACTACTACATCTATAAAGAGTGAGACCAGGATGGGCACTAGTATATCTGTAGGGAACAAGAATAGGATGAACGCTGCTACACCTGTAAGGAACGGGAATAGGATGGAGGATGGACACTGCTACACCTAGAGGGAATGGGAATAGAATGGACACTTCTATACCTGGATGGAACGGAAATAGGATGGAGGATGGACACTGCTACATCTAGAGGGAACGGGAATAGAATGGACACTTCTATACCTGGAGGCAATGGGAATAGGATGGAGGATGGACACTGCTACACCTGGAGGGAACAATATCAATGTGGAGACTTCCACATCTGCAGACAGTGAGAACATTAAGGTCACTGCTAGATCTCTAGGGTGTGAGACAAGGATGGACTCTACTACACCTGGAGGGAACAAGAATAGGATGGGCACTGCTACACCTGGAGGGAGCGAGATCAATGTGGAGACTTCTACATCGGCAGGCAGTGAGACCAGGATCGACACTGCTACACATGTAGGGAGTGAGACCAGGATGGAGACTGCTACACCTGGAGGGACTGAGACAGGATGGACACTACTAAACCTGGATGGAACAAAAATACGATGGACACTGCTACACCTGTAGGGAATGAGACCAGTATGGACACTGCTACACCTGGAGGGAATAAGAATAGGATGGACACTGCTAAACCTGTAGGGAGTGAGACCAGGATTGACACTGCTACACCTGTAGGGAGCAAGATCAGAATGGACACTGCTACACCTGGAGAAAACAAGAAAAGTGTGGGCACTGCTACACCTGTATCGAGTGAGACCAGGTTGGAAACGGCTACATCTCTAGGGAATACGAATAGGATGGACAATGCTACACCTCTAGGGAATACGAATAGGATGGACACTGTTACAGCTAGAGGGAGTGAGACCAGTATGGACACTAATACACCTGGAGGGAACAAGAATAGGATGGAACCTGCTACACCTGAAGGGAACAATAATAGGATGGACACTGCTACACATGTAGGGAGTGAGACCAGGATGGACACTGCTATACATGGAGGGAGCAATAAAAGGGTGGACACTGCTACACCTGGTGGGAACAAGAATAGGATGAACACTGCTAAACCTGTGGGGAACGGGAATAAGATGGAGGATGGACACTGCTACACCTAGAAGGAATGGGAATAGGATGGACACTTCTATACCTGGAGGAAACAGAAATAGGATGAGGGATGGACACTACTACACCTGTAGAGAGTGAGACCAGGATGGACACTCCTACATCTGTAGGGAGTGAGACCAGGATGGACCCTGCTACACCTAGAGGGAACGGGAATATGATGGACACTTCTATAACTGGAGGGAACGGGAATACGATGGAGGATGGACACTGCTACACCTGGAGGGAACAATATCAATGTGGAGACTTCTACATCTGCAGAAAGTGAGATCATTATGGTCACTGATAGATTTCTAGTGAGTGAGACTAGGATGGACACTGCTACACCTGTAGGGAATGAGACCAGTATGGACACTAATACACCTGGAGGGAACAAGAATAGTTTGGACACTACTACACCTGTAGGGAGTGGGACCAGGATGGACACTACTACATCTGTAGGGAATGAGACCAGTATGGACACTGCTACACCTAGAGGGAACAAGAATAGGATGGACACTTCTACACCTGTAGGGAACATGGATAGGATGGACACTGCTACACATGTAGGGAACAATAATAGGATGGACACTACTACACCTGGTGGGAACAAGAATAGGATGAACGCTGCTACACCTAGAGGGAACGGGAATAAGATGGACACTGCTACACCTGTAGGGAACGGGAATGAGATGGACACTTCTATATCTGGAGGGAACGGAAATAGGATGGAGGATGGACACTGCTACACCTAGAGGGAACGGGAATAAGATGGACTCTTCTTTACCTGAAGGGAACGGAAAAAGGATGGAGGATGGACACTGCTACACCTGCAGAGAGTGAGACCAGCGTGGACACTGCTACATCTGTAGGGAGTGAAACCAGGATGGACACTGCTACACATGTAGGAAATGAGACCAGGATGGACACTACTACACATGTAGGGAGTGAGACCAGTATGGACACTGCTACACCTGGAGGGAGTGAGACCAGGATGGACACTGCTATACATGGAGGGAACAAGAATAGGATGGACAATGCTACACCTAGAGGGAACAATAATAGGATGGACACTGCTACACCTGTTGGGAACATGGATAGGATGGACACTTCTACACCTGTAGGGAGTGAGACCAGGATAGACAATGCTACACCTGTAGGTAGTGAGACCAGGATGGACACTGCTACACCTGGAGGGAATAAGAATACGATGGACACTGCTACACCTGTAGGGAGTGAGACAAGGATGGACACTACTACACCTGGAGGGAACAAGAATAGGGAGGACACTAATACACCTGTAGGGAGTGAGACCAGGATGGACACTACTACACCTGGAGGGAGTTAGACCAGGATGGAGACTGCTTTACATGGAGGGAATAAGAATAGGATGGACACTACTACACCTGTAGGGAACATTAATACAATGGACACTGCTACAGCTGTAGGGAACACGAATAGGATGGACACTACTACACCTGGAGGGAACAAGAATAGGATGGATACTACTACACCTGTAGGGAGTGAGACAAGGTTGGACACTACTACACCTGGTGGGAACAAGAATAGTATGAACGCTGCTACACCTGTAGGGAACGGGAATAAGATGGACACTTCTATATCTGGAGGGAACGGAAATAGGATGAAGGATGGACACTGCTACACCTGTAGAGAGTGAAACCAGGATGGACACTGCTACATCTGTAGGTAGTGAGACCAGGATGGACACTGCTACACCTAGAGGGAACGGTAATTGGATGGACACTGCTACAGCTAGAGGGAACGGTAATAGGATGGACCCTTCTATACCTGGAGGGGGCAAAATTCATGTGGACACTTATACATTTGTAGGGAGTGAGGCCAGGATGGACACTCCTATATCTGTAGGGAGTGAGACCAGGATGGACACTACTACATCTGTAGGGAGTGAGACCAGGATGGACACTGCTACACCTATAAAGAGTGAGACCTGGATGGACACGACTACACCTGTACGGAGCGAGACCAGGATGGACACTACTACACCTGGAGGGAGCGAGATCAGGATGGACACTGCTACACCTGGAGAAAACAAGAAAAGGATGGGCACTGTTACACCTGTAGGGAGTGAGACCAGGATGGACACTGCTACACCTGAAGGGAACAAGAATAGGATGGACACTGCTACATCTGTAGGGAGTGAGATCAGGATGAACACTGCTATACATGGTGGGAACAATAATAGAATGGACACTGCTACACCTGTAGAGTACATGGATAGGATAGGAGTGAGACCAGGATGGACACAGCTACATCTGTTGGGAGTGAGACTAGGATGGACACTGCTACACCTGTTGGGAGCGAGATCAGGATGGACTCCGATACATCTGTAGGGAGTGAGACCAGGATGGGCTCTACTACACCTGGAGGGTACAAGAATAGGATGGACACTGCTACACCAATAAAAAGTGAGACCAGGAAGGACACTACTACACCTGTAGGGAACAAGAATAGGATGGACACTTCTACATCTGTAGGGAGTGAGACCAGGATGGACACTGCTACACCTAGAGCGAACGGGAATAGGATGGACACTTCTATATCTGGAGGGAACGGGAATACGATGGAGGATGGACACTACTACACCTGAAGGGAGTACTATCAATGTGGAGACTTCTACATCTGCAGACAGTGAGATCATTATGGTCACTGCTAGATCTCTAAGGAGTGAGACCAGGATGGACTCTACTACACCTGGAAGTAACAAGAATAGGATGGGCACTGCTACACCTGGAGGTAGCGAGATCAATGTGGAGACTTCTACATCTGCAGGCAGTGAGACCAGTAATGACACTACTACACCTGGAGGGACTAAGACATGATGGAGACTGCTACACATGGAGGGACTGAGACAGGATGGACACTACTACACATGGATGGAACAAGAATATGATGGACACTGCTACACCTGTAGGGAATGAGACCAGTATGGACACTAATACACCTGGAGGGAACAAGAATAGGTTGGACAATACTACACCTGTAGGGAGTGAGACCAGGATGGACACTGCTACAGCTGGAGGTAACAAGAATAGGATGGACACTGCAACACCTGTAGGGATTGAGACCAGGATGGACACTGCTACACCTGGAGGGAACAAGAATAGGATGGACACTGCAACACCTGTAGGGAGTGAGACCAGTATGGACACTGCTACACCTGGAGGGAGTAAGACCAGGATGGACAATGCTACACCGGGAGGGAACAAGAATAGGATGGACACTGCAACACCTGTAGGGAGTGAGAGCAGTATGGACACTGCTACACCTGGAGGGAGTGAGATCAGGATGGACACTGCTATACATGGAGGGAACAAGAATAGGATGGACACCGCTACACCTAGAGGGAACAATAATAGGATGGACACTGCTACACCTGTAGGGAACATGGATTGAATGGACACTGCTACACCTGTAGGGAGTGAGACCAGGATGGACACGGATACATCTGTAGTGAGTGACACCAGGATGGACACTACTACATCTGTAGGGAGTGAGACCAGGAAGGACACTGCTACATCTGTAGGGAGTGAGACCAGGAGGGACACGGATTCATCTGTAGGGAGTGATACCAGGATGGACACGGATACATCTGTAGGGAGTGAGACCAGGATGGACACTGAGACACCTGGAGGGAACGCCAATAAGATGGACGCTTCTATATCTGGAGGGAATGGAAATATGATGGAGGATGGACACTACTACACCTAGAGGGAACAGGAATAGGATGGACACTTCTATACCTGGATGGAACGGAAATAGGATGGAGGATGGACACTGCTACACCTAGAGGAAATGGGAATAGGATGGACACTTCTATACCTGGAGGGAATGGGAATACGATGGAGGATGGACACTGCTACACCTAGAGGGAACAAGAATAGGATGGGCACTGCTACACCTGGAGGGAGCGAGATCAATGTGGAGACTTCTACATCTGCAGGTAGTGAGACCAGGATGGAGACTGCTACACCTGTAGGGAGTGAGACCAGGATGGAGACTGCTACACCTGGAGGGACTGAGACAGGATGGACACTACTACACCTGGATGGAACAAGAATACGATGGACACTGCTACACCTGGAGGGAGCGAGATCAGGATGGACACTGCTACACCTGGAGACAACAAGAAAAGGATGGGCACTGTTACACCTGTAGGGAGTGAGACCAGGATGAACACTGATTTACATGGAGGGAACAATAATATGATGGACACTGCTACACCTGTAGAGAACATGGATAGGATAGACACTGCTACACATGTAGGGAACAATAATAGAATGGACACTGCTACACCTGGAGGGAACAAGAATAGGATGAACGCTTCTACACCTGTAGGGAACGGGAATAAGATGGAGGATGGACACTGCTACACCTGTAGGGAGTGAGACCAGGATGGACACTCCTATATC
This sequence comes from Discoglossus pictus, assembly GCA_027410445.1. Taxonomy (NCBI): domain Eukaryota; kingdom Metazoa; phylum Chordata; class Amphibia; order Anura; family Alytidae; genus Discoglossus; species Discoglossus pictus. The sequence continues at coordinate 12,595,524 of CM050170.1, forward strand.
TGAAGGTAGTGAGACCAGTATGGACACTGCTACATCTGTAGGGAGTGAGACCAGGATGGACACTTCTACACCTGTAGGGAATGAGACCAGGATGGAAACTGCTACATCTGTAGGGAGCGAGACCAGGATGGACATTGCTACACCTGGAAGGAACACAAATGGGATGGACACTGCTACACCTGGAGGGAACACTAATTGGATGGACACTGCCACATCTGTAGGGAGTGAGACCAGGATGGACACTCCTATATCTGTAGGTAGTGAGACCAGTATGGACACTGCTACATCTGTAGGGAGTGAGACCAGGATGGACACTTCTACACCTGTAGGAAATGAGACCAGGATGGACACTGCTACATCTGTAGGGAATGAGACCAGGATGGAAACTGCTACATCTGTAGGGAGAGAGACCAGAACGGACACGGATACATCTGTAGGGAATGAGACCAGGATGGACACTGCTACACCTGTAGGGAGTGAGACCAAGATGGACACTTGTAAACCTGTAGGGAGTGAGACCACGATAGACACTGCCACATTTGCACACAGCCATGTTCTAGGTGCTAATACTCTGCAGATCCCAGCAGCAGAGGAAGAAGAACCTGAGACTGAAGAAACCATCTGTGATCCAGAAGCTGAGGCTGGGAATTCAGCAGCAATATCTACTACTTGTTATGGTCAGCACAACGTGTACCAGAGGAGAATATAATAGAAACCAGCAGTGGAAGTGATCAGAAGGTCCCTCTCCAACAGATCTTATCTCACCTGTGTCTGATGTCCAGCCAAACTCATCAGATGAACCTTCATGGACACATAGCTCTCTGAGATGAGATTACCAGATAGAGACTAAGCCTGCCAGCACCTCCACTCCTATACAAAATACAAGGGAAAGGTAAAAGAAAAAAACAAAATAAATAAGAGGCAATCAATCAGAGAACAAACTAACCTATAGACATAATAGGGTTCCCTGGTGGTCTAGTGGTTAGGATTTGGGGCTTTCACCACTGCTGGGGTTTGATTCCAGTTAGGGAACCAAGATGTCAGTAATTGGATGGGAGACCACCTAGGAATACCAGGATCTGTATGCTGTGGCCCACTGGAGAATGGACTGGCCACCCACTCTGCCATGAAAACCAAGTGGATCAGCATGACCATGGGCATAACGATGTGCCTGCCATGTTATGGTCCATGAGATAATGAGATAAGGACTAAATAATGGAAAAACAACGTTTGTTATGGTGAATTCCATCATAAACTACTCCTTAGTGGCTTGAGGTGGAGGGCTACTCTGCTATAGGCTCATATTGTCATTTGTACTATTTCTGTTTTTCATACAATTGTTACATATTAAAGGCTATACATGTTTTAAATCACTATATATATATATATATATATATATATATATATATATATATAAATGTATAAATATAAATTCATAAATATATAATATAAATACAAATTTATAAATATAAATACATATATATAAATATACTGTATAATATAATATATTATAATTATACATTTATAAACATATATAAATTCTGGGTCAAAGCTTTTATGGGAAAGATATACGGCTCCATAGCCCTCTAGTGGCAATATCTGACAATGCATGATTAAGTTTAATTTTGCTATTTTTTGTGTCCCCTGTTCATTTAATCTGGGGGAGATTTGTACCCCCGAACCCCAGTTCCAATGACCCTGCCCACTCCTCTTTTAGTATTTTTTTTTCAATCAACATTTTCTCTATTTTTAAAAGATTTTCAAAAATAGTTAATTTTATCTAGAGGAGTTTAATGTTCAGTACAAATAAAGTTTAGTTACCTGTAGAGTTGATCCTGTGGGTGTTCAGCTCTGGGGGGATTTGTTCCTAGATAATAAAGAACAGTATTAATACTCTGCTCTGAACACTTACTAGAGCAGGCTGGGCGTGGGGGCTGCAGGTGAGTGGATGCAATTATTTATTAATTTATAATATATCTTACTTCTTAAGGAGACATGACACTGCTCTACATCATCACAACACCAACACTTTCCCCCACCCACAGGCTAATTCCTATAAGACCCATCCCTACAGTTGTCTTTTGCCTGGCTGATATATCTTTACTCATGCCAGCTGTCTCAGGCTTGGGGGAGGGGGGGGGGGGGTGTTAGTAATCATTGTTGCCAAGACTCCTGGGGAGTCTACGTAGCTTGGTGTCAATCAACAGTCAACATGGCCCCAGCTAAACAACATTGCTGATCACAGTATATCAATAACAGCACATACATGTTAATCCAGAACCCATGACAGTACTTTAAGTGCACCATATCCAGTTGTCCATCTTGTTGCGACAGCTTCTCCCCCTTTCTTATCAGTGTAGCACAGAGGATCATCCTGGTGGATAATTTTTCTAGCTACATTGCTTTTACTTGTCCTCCTGTCTGGAAAGTCCATTCGCATTGTGATGGACCTTTCTTCTTCAATGTTGATGGCAAAATTATAAGTCTGTAGGGCCAAACTCCACCTCCACTGTCCGTTATCCTCAGCCACCCTGGATAACCAGCACAGGGAATTATGGGCAGTAACCACAGGAAATTCCCTCCCATAAAAGTAGAGTTGTAGCTTCTTAAAGACCCATACCACAGCCAAACACTAATTTTCAACTGCTGCATATGCCACCTCCCCGGGTAGCAGTTTTCGGCTGAGGTAGGCAATAGGGTGCTCACATCCCTGCACATCCAGTTGACTCAACACAGGCCCCAGTCCGTACGTCCAGCTAATACAGGGGAGCATGTGAGATCATCTTTCAAGGCCTGGAAGGCAACCTCACAAGTAGGGGTCCAGTCCACCATCCTGGGCATCCTCTTCCTTGTCAAGTCGATCAGGGGCTTGTCCATAGAACTGTAACAGGGAATACATTTTCTATGGTCACCAAGAAAACTTTTACCTGTTTCTTAGTTTTAGGGGTGGGCCATGCAGATATCCCCTCTACATTGGCTGCCCCCTAAATGACCAAAATACTGTACTTCAGCCCTGGACCACTGACATTTGTCCGGGCGAATAGTCAGTCTGGCCCCCTTGATAGTATCCAGTATACTTTTGACATACTGAAGGTGATCCTCCCAAATATTACTAAATATGGCAAAGTCGTCCAAGTAAGCCTGAGCATACCCTTTGTGCCCCTGTAATAATCAATCTACCAACCTCTAAAAAGTCGAAGGGTCATTCTTCATCCCAAATGGCATCACCTTGAATTAGTAAAGCCCAAAGGGGGTCATGAAGGCTGACTTCTCTCTGGCTGTCTCAGCAAGGTGAATTTTCCAGTTCCCCTTGGAGAGATCCAGAGTGGTGAGGTACTTGGCAGTACCTAGACCGTCCAACAAGTTGGCCATGCATGGAATAGGGTAAGCATCAGTCTTGTTCCTGTCATTTAGCTTATGATAGTCCACGCAGAAGCGAGTGGTCCCATGTTTTTGAGGCACCAGTACTACTGGGAAAGCCCATGGGGTACTGGAAGGTTCAATTACTCCTAATCTTAGCATTTCCCTCAGCTCATCAGAGATACTAGTCCGCACTGCCTCTGGTAGGTGGTAGGAGGGCTGTTGTAATGGGGTAACCTGCCGTTAAGACCTCATGCACCGTTAAAGGGGTACACCCCAGGCTAATAGAGATTGGGGATTGGAAGGGGGCAAGGGTTTCAACCAGCTGCATTTGGTAGGCTGCACTTACATTTAAGGACTGTCCTACCACCTCCATCTGATTGTTGAGCCCACCCGGGGCTAACAGGTCAGGTAGGACTCCTCCTTCTGGGTCACTGCCGGTAGGCAGACAAATAGTTGGCAAATTTCGGGGTCACCTCTGGTATTCTCTCAGCCTGTTTATGTGGGCCACCCTTGTGACCTTTCTCTTGGGGTCTACCATTACCACATATGTATGGGGGTTAAATTTCTTAGTAATGGGGTAGGGCTTAACATCAAAATCTAACATCAAAATCTCTTATCCTAACTCCAGTTCCCTCTCCTTGGTTTCCATATCATAGTATTTCTTGGCTTTAGCCTGGGCCTCCTGCTTGTGGTTCCTAACCAACCCATTTAACATGGCTAGTTTCTCCCTGAAAGTTAGGATGTATGAGGCTACAGAAACCTGGTCTCTAGCAACCTCCTGCTAAACTTTTGGGGAACAACTATCTGCTTCTTGACCTCACTCATCTGATCTCCTTCAGGTTCAGAGGTAATTCTGTACAGCAATACTTTTTGCCACACATACTCATCTCCCTCTGGACCCTTCTCTCACTTGTCAGCCCTTTCCTAGCCCAGCGAAGGTAGCATTATGCAAGGATGGGACCTTGGCTGGGCTAGGAAAGCCAAGGTCCCATCCTCGCATAATATCTTCACTTCCCCTACAATAGCCCAACCCAGACCCGGTTTCCCAGCTGGTAACAGACTTACCTCATTTTTCACGTGGCTGGCCTCATTCTTGTCTCTTAGGCCACCCCTGGTGACCTTGACAGCTTGCGATCTGGTCACAGCAGTGACATACCGGCTCTCTAGATGCCCCAAATCATTGCCCAACAAAACCTTATCTGGGAGCCCATGCATAACTCCCACTTCACAAACTCCTTTACCAGTGCCCCAATCCAACTGCAAGCGGGCGACTGGAATGGAAATGTTTTGGCCTCCAGCCACCATGACTATGTACGTGATACTATTTCCAGATGGAACAAGGTCACTGCAGCTCCTGTATCTCAAAATCCCTTTGCCTCCTTTCCCTGAACCAAAACCTTTTGGAAATGCTGGCTCCTGTTGCCTTCTGAACCGGTCTGCACAGCATGAATGGGGTGATAGAAGTCCTCCTCTCTGGGTCTGGTCTGGGTACCTCCCGACTCCTTGACATCCACATTCTACTCCCCCAGATAGTAGACTGGCTTAGTGGAGTGGCTGTCCAGCCTGCGAGGCACATTGGGGCATACTCTTTTCATATGCCCTGGTTGGTGACAACCATAGCACTCCAAGCCCCTTGTAACAGGACGAGAGCTTCTAAGTACTGTGGGGCAAGGGGCCAAATCTGTGATTCCCAGAGGGCAACTGTCACTTTGTGGAGTTACAGGTGCTGGAATTGGTAGCCTTTACCTCCTGTCTTGCCTCTAGTAGACACAAAATGATCTGCTAGACGAGCAGTCTCCTCCCCTGTAGTGAGCTTTCGATCCTGTACCGAGACCCTTATCCTCTCAGGGCAAATGGAGTAAAATTGCTCAAGCAGTATTAAATCCATTGCTTCCTCCAGGGTAGGTACTTCCTTCCCCTTTCACCAACTGTGACAGGCATGCCTCATCTGATAGATGACCTCAGTATGTGTCCCCAGCACCCCTGGTCAAGGTTAAACATTTTTGCATATAGGTTTCTGGGGTCACCACATATTTGGCCAACAGCACCTTTTTCACCTTGTTGTATGTCTGCTGACCCTTGAGGATAGCCTGGAATGCTTCACTAGCCCTTCCACTGAGGCTTCTGACCAGAAGCCTAATCCTTTTCCTCACAGACGTGTTTGAGGCTACTATATGCTGTCTTTATCCTGGCTGCTGTTGGGTCCCTAACTTCAGTAGGACCAGATGACATACAGGTAACTCTCTGAAGTTTCTCTCGCTGGACCTCTTGGACCTGATCACCGGACAGACTTGGCACCTTGGCCAACTACTTATTAAATCTCTTACAAATCTCTTCCTCTTCATTAGAGGATATCTCCAGAGCAAGGGTTGGGTCTGGTGTGACTTCTGCACCTTCCTCCTCTGTCTCCTGTCTTTCCTCCACATGACAGAGCTCATTGTTCAGCAGGAGTTCCTGGATCATCTCTGCCGTGTAGGTGGTCACTGTTCTGTGGAGTCCTCTCTCCCAGTACAGGTCCCTGAGCTCCACAACTGGACACTTGCCTTTCCACCACTTTCCACCAGCTTTTATGATCTGGGGTAGGGGCTATTACTGCCCAGGGCCACCTGCTATAGACTACAGGTTAACTACCCACAATGACCATATCTGGCTTCTGTATCAGTCAGGGTCTCTCCATCAGGAATCAGCATTTCCAGGAGTCACAGTAACCTTACTGTGGTAGTGACCAGGACAAGTTACTTGTAGGGTGGAAATAGGATCAGTATCACAGCCACCAGGATCCAATAAGATAGCATACCATTTCTATATTTCTAAGAAGTGAACAGGCTAATTCCTATCAGACCCATCCCTCCTGATTGACAGACATGTTTTTCCTGGCTGATATATCTTTACTCACGCCAGCTGTCTCAGGCTTGGGGAGGGGGTAATTGTTAGGGAGACTGATTTACTTTTATGACCCCTCTTATACCAGATAGAAGGGGTCTTTAAATGTATTATGCTTTTATCTGTTTTCCGGGGCCTGCATTTACACCATGTGACCTGCCCTCCTTTGGATGGGGATGGGGTTGGGGGGGGGGGGTAAGTGACAGAAGTGTTAGTAAGATAGCAGGATATGGACCAATACCAGGACAATGACCAAAGGAAAGCAGGAGCTGTTTCTTGCTGTAACCATTCCCCAACACAGGATAAGCAGTCATAATCCAGGATTATAATATCCCCACTTTAACACTCACACATAGATTATGTAAATCTAAAGTGGAAAATGATTTACTGGTCACAACACAGCATATTTATACATCAACCAATCAAAACAAGTCATAACCTTAGATCAACATAAAACTTAACCAACCCACATGATCCATACTCTGGGCACATGGGGAGAGCCGTCCATCAAATTATGTTATCCCCCTTGATCACCCCTGCTGCCAGTAACCTGTCTGAGTAATCCTTTCTTTGTTCCCAGCCTCCCAAGATTTCACTAGTCAGAACAATGGCAGAGACATCATGTCTGACTAAGTACATAACTGTCTACAGCTAATCACCAACCCTTTCTTAATTGATTAACCGTTGTTCCCAGAGTCTGCCAGTCTCCCTGGTCCACTGGACCTCCAATACCCCTGTACCGAGATCCCCTTAACTCGTGGCCCCCTTTCCCAGGAGACCCATATTTACAACTCTTACACCAGTACTACACACATGAACAAAATATACATAGTAATATTAAATAACATTAGAAATGAGTAACCATTCTATGCCAAAATGGCTGCAACAGTCCCATCGTCCATGTGGCCATGACACAATACTTTACAAATGAGAGAAATAACACAATTATACAACTTTATACAGTTTTAACTTCTGTCAGTCCAGGGACCTTAATAATTTAACAGTTTTACAGTGCAATGGTCACCCTAGGCTTAACACATATATAAGGCAGTAAATCATTATCCCTGAGGAATCCCTTTCAAATGAAACACGTTGTGATTTTTTGGGTTTTTACACCCTCTAATTGTGTTTGGCTTTATGTACATAGGTATAATCTTGTTTTCTAATATTATTATCTTTACTACACCATTGTGTCATTTCTACTCCCCCTACCCTTTTAGAATTTTTAAATTATTTTTTAAATTATTTTTTTACATTCAATAAACATTTTCTTCAAAAAGAGTTAATTTTATCTTCAGAGTTTGGTGTGCAGTACAACCCAAGTTTATTTAATTGCAATTCGAACAGTTGATCCTGTGGGTGTTCAGCTCTTGGGGGATTTGCTTCTAGAGGATTCAGAACTATATTAATACTTTCATCTGAACGCTTACTATATAGAACAGGATGAGCTTGGGGGCTGCAGGTGAGTGAATGCAATTACTATTATTTTATATTTTTCTTACTTCTTAAAGAGACATATGGGTCAGCATTTTCACACACACCCACACATATATATATAGACTTAAACATATTGTTTTAATTGCATAAATATGAATGATTAAGATAAAGAATATTAACATTTTATTATTACAATTAATTTCTAGTTTTAAAAGGTTAACTTAAAATCTTAAGTCCAATTTTTATTTTAGGATTATCGTTGAGCGATAGGATATTTATATTTACAGCTACATTAAATCTAATGTGTACACCTTTGTCACTCTTAAGTGAAAATGGAAGTTTGATGGTAAAATTATAAATGTAATAATTAAAAAACTACTAAGATATTGTCCATAAAATCGCCTTAGATCTTAAGGTCCTTCTATAATTCTTGGTGGATATAGAGGAGTTTATTAATATGTATTTAGTATATGTATCTGATTAATAATAAATATAAACATAAATATTTTAAATGCAGCTGAAGTTTCTCAGTGGGTGTAGAGGAGCTTGTTCTCTTTTATATTCAGTCCATATTTCTCAGTGGATATAGAGGAGTTTGTTCTTTTATATTCAGTCCATATTTCTCAGTGGATGTAGAGGAGTTTGTTCTTTTATATTTAGTTCATGTTTATCAGTGGATGTAGAGGAGCTTGTTCTTTTGTATTCAGTCCATGTTTATCAGTGGATGTAGAGGAGCTTGTTCTTTTGTATTCAGTCCATGTTTATCAGTGGATGTAGAGGAGCTTGTTCTTTTCTATTCAGTCCATGTTTATCAGTGGGTGTAGAGGAGCTTGTTCTTTTATATTCAGTCCATGTTTATTAGTGGATGTAGAGGAGCTTGTTCTTTTATATTCAGTCCATGTATCTCAGTGGATGTAGAGGAGCTTGTTCTTTTATATTCAGTCTATGTTTCTCATTGGATGTAGAGGAGCTTGTTCTTTTATATTATGTCCATGTCTCTCAGTGGATGTAGAGGAGCTTGTTCTTTTGTATTCAGTCTATGTTTATCAGTGGATGTAGAGGAGCTTGTTCTTTTATATTCAGTCTATGTTTCTCACTGGATGTAGAGGAGCTTGTACCTTTATATTCAGTCCATGTATCTCAGTGGATGTAGAGGAGCTTGTTCTTTTATATTCAGTCCATGTTTATCAGTGGATGTAGAGGAGCTTGTTTTTTTATACTCATTCCATGTATCTCAGTGGATGTAGAGGAGCTTGTTCTTTTGTATTCAGTCCATGTTTAACAGTGGATGTAGAGGAGCTTGTTCTTTTATATTCAGTCCATGTATCTCAGTGGATGTAGAGGAGCTTGTTCTTTTATATTCAGTCTATGTATCCCAGTGGATGTAGAGGAGCTTGTTTTTTATATTCAGTCCATGTTTCTCAGTGAATGTAGAGGAGCTTGTTCTTTTATATTCAGTCCATGTATCCCAGTGGATGTAGAGGAGCTTGTTCTTTTATATTCAGTCCATGTATCTCAGTGGATGTAGAGGAGTTTGTTCTTTTATATTTAGTCCATGTTTATTAGTGAATGCAGAGGAGTTTGTTCTTTTAAATCCAGTCAATGTTTATCAGTGAATATAGAGAAGTTTGTTCTTTTATATCCGGTCTATAGGATGCTTACTAACACATGTATACTCTTTTGGTTTAATCTTTCTCACTGTAACTTGCTTGCATGTCCCCATTATAAAGTGTTCCTTACAAGTTTTACCTATCGAATATATGAAAGTTCTCTTCTTCCAGATGTTAAAATATGGATCAAGCAAATACGTCTATGGTTATGTATTTCATTATGGAGGGGGTTTCTGACATCCCCGAGCTGCAGACTCCAATATTTATTCTTACTCTGTTGATTTACCTAATTTGTGTTAATGGAAACATGACAATAATCCTACTGGTTTCACTGGATCAACAGCTTCATATGCCCATGTACTTCTTTCTAGTTAATCTGTCTCTTGTAGATGTTTCCAAAATTAACGTTGCTCTACATAAGATTCTTGCCACCTACATATCAGGAGATCATAAAATTTCCTTCATTGGCTGTATGATCCAGATGTATATGTATTCATCCTTGGAATGTGTTGTCCTACTTATATTGACAGCTATGAGTTACGACCGATATGTGGCAATCTGCAAACCCCTGCATTATCATATGATCATGAACCATAGGGTTTGTGTTGTGTTGGCCATCATCTCATGGGGTTTGGGATTTATGGAAGTCCTACCTACAGTTTGGGAGACATCAAACTTAACGTGTTATAAATCTAACATTATTAATCATTTCTTCTGTGACGTGGTGCCCCTAAAGCAACTTACTTGCAGTGACACCTTTATTTTGGGCATTTATTTATTTATTGAAGGCGGTTTAATTGTATTTTTCACCCCATTCATTCTTACTTTCATCTCCTACATCTTCATTGTTACCACCATCTTGAAGATCCGTTCCAGCTCAGGAAGACGTAAAGCCTTCTACACGTGTTCCTCACACCTCACCGTGGTCATACTTCTCTATCTGATGATCTTCTGCCAATACTTCAGACCAGAATCAGTCTTCTCACTGGATGCCAATAAGCTCTTCTCTCTCTTTAACACAGCTGCTGTGCCAACACTGAACCCACTAATTTACAGTTTGAAAAACAAAGACGTGAAGTCAGCCCTGAGACGACAGCTGAGATTGTCTAAATTTACTGTTTAATGTTGAAAAAAAGTCTTCACCTGAATTTGCACTGTGATGTTTCCAAGGACCAAGTGGGGAACTGAGTTTTCTGAACATCTACAATGTTTATCAGATAATTGACCAATGGCCAGAGTACTTAGTAGTCATTTTTGACCAAGGCACAAGTTCAACTTTTTTCTCAAGTTCATAGTTGGAGTTTAAGATCTGGAATGTTACCCAGCTGTTCATAGATTGTAAGCTCTCAGAAGAAGAGCAGGTTCTTCAACTGCATCTATTCCTTTGCCATGTCTGTCTTTAGTATTTCCTTGAATATATTGGTACATAGTATGTTGAAGCTTTATAAATAAATGATTAAATACAGTACATTCAATTATGTCCTTTGCATGCTACCACAAAAAATCGCTTCACAAGTCAATAAAGTTAAAATATTTAATAATAATTAATAACCATGACCAACAGGACATGTATGGGCGTATGATGCATATGCTGACCTATCTGGACATGGTCATGAGAAAACCATGATATTTAAATCCTCGTCTTTCCTGATCAATATATTTAACTAGCGACTTGCCCGTCAAAAAATGACGGCAATATGATTGTAAGGCAGGTAATGTTGTTTGTGTGCAAAATTAATTTTGTTGGTATTTTAAGATCCTTGGGTGCTGATCGCGAGATTCGCGCTGAGTGTCTTCGACGCTCATTGCGAGGCCCTTGGTTGTTTGTGTGCTATGAGCAGCGTTGGTGTTTTTTTTTTGGTATGGCAATGAATAATTAATAAAATAAGAAATGAATATACTTTACCTATTGTGAAGTAATATATGCAGCATTGTGTTGAAGAGCTGGCAATCTGTTTTCATGTTGCTGCAGCATCAGTGCTGTGTGGAGCTGCTGTGTAAGTGTTATGAATGTGTGCAGTATGTAGTGTAAATAGTGTGCGTGCGCGAGGCAAATCCGTTAGGGTAGCTGTGTACTTCCGGATTGTATAAGTTAGTGTTCTAAAATGGGGGCTAATGTGTGGTATGCGGCTGTGGCTGATTTTGCGTCTTTGTTTTCGGATGTCGTCCGACTTTTTGGGAAAATCTGTAGGTGTTTGGTAGTGTTTTGCGTGTTTCGGGTCCTTTAGCCTTGTTTTGTTCGGCGGCCATTTTTCCTCTCGCTTAGGTGATTTTCAGGTGTCTAAACTCACAAATTTGGACTTAAATCGAGGTGTAACGTCACTTGCAGAGGTCCTGGGTGCCCCCCTTGCTGTGGGTAAGCTTTTTATGTGTTATATGTTGTGTGTATTTATTGTGTTTCTAATGTTTTTCGGGTCGCACAGGTGGCATCCTTGTTTTCGGATCTTGTCCGACTTTTTTGGAAAACCGTAGGTGTTTGGTGGTGTTTTGCGTGTTTAGGGTCCTTTAGCCTTGTTTTCGTTTTGTTCGGCGGCCATTTTTCCTCTCGCTTAGGTGATTTTCGGGTGTCTAAACTCAGAAATTTGGACTTAAATCGAGGTGTAACGTCACTTGCAGAGGTCCTGGGTGCCCCCCCCCCCCTTGCTGTGGGTAAGCTTTTTATGTGTTTGTTGTGTGTATTTATTGTGTTTCTAATGTTTTTCGGGTCGCGCGGGTTGCGTCCTTGTTTTTGGATCTTGTACGTCTTTTTCGGAAAATCCGTAGGTGTTTGGTGGTGTTTTGCGTGTTGTAGCAGGGTCCTGTAGCCTCGTTTTGTTTTTTTCAGCGGCCATTTTTCTCTTGCTTAGGGGATTTTGTCGGGTGTCTAAACTCTTTTATTTTGAGTTTATTATTATTTATTTCGAGGTTCTGGGTGCCCCACCCCCTTGCTGTAGGTAAGCTTTTTATGTATTTGTTGTCTGTATTTATTGTGTTTTTCATGTTTTCATGTGCGCGGGTTTCGGGCGGTAAGGTCGTGTTTTTGTGAGGTAGTAATGGGTCGTAATGCGTCTCGTATTTTTGTGTAGTAAGTCCGTACATTTTGCAAGGTCCGCAGTTGCTGGCAAGGAGCGCCTTTGGCTTCGCGAGGGCCGCAGGCTTGCTATGCGAGCCCGCAAGCGTTAGCAACAGCCCACTTGCTCACAACTATATATGTGATAACTTTGACTATTCTTGACAGCAGTGTCCATGGTTGAAGTTGGTACCAATGATACCCCATCACTACAGCCATGTAATCCATACAAACATCAAAAAATTGCATAAAGTTGAATCTGACCCAGCTATCAGTAACAATAAAACCAAGATTTAAGTATGAAAGTCTTATTAATAGTGAATCCTTACTGTAAAAGAAAACAATATGGGGATATGATGAGAGGGGTTTAATTACATTTAATTCATATTATTCCATAAACAAACTATTGACCACTTCGAAATGGCTCTGGTTCTCAGCTCAACATCTTCATACATTTTATTGACTGGTATACCCCTTTGATATCCCTAACAATACATTAGCTTTTAATCAGCTGAATTTAGTGAATATGATGCAATTTAAGAATAAGAACAGATAAAGCTAATACAGCACAAAGGTACTAACAGAGCTAAAAAAAAAAACACAGTAGTGTTATGGAGGTTACTATGGTGTCTGATTTTTGATGTCCATCTACTTTATTGGACAAGGAGCTTCTTGTCACCAGTGAAGCTTAGTTATCCAGGTGGACTTATGCATACCAAGGCCCCAAATTCAACTCTATTGTTGTAGGCCGTATGTCTGCGGTGTGTTGTGGGCTCCCATTAGTCTCAGATTACGATGCTATTCAATTGAGCAAGGGCGAGAGTTACAAGCCGAAGCCTCAAGCCTGAACATCCCTCCTGAAGCTGCAAACTGTTAAGGGGCTGGCCGAGATGCGATCGGCCGTTATGATCCAATTGCAGTATAACGTAGTGCGACACAGGCCTCTCAGCCAATAGAAAGCGGTCTAGCCGAAGATGATTGACAGAGGGAGATTATAAAGTTGCTTTCCACCCGCCCATGCGTTGACTATGTTGTGATGAATTAGCACGCAGGTCCCGGAGTTGGAGGTTTTTCCATGAGAGAGAGAGTAGGAGTATTTTGAGAGCAGTAATTTGCAGTTTTGTTTATACATATTTACAGATTACACATAATGGCAATACACGTAATTTAAAGAACACACATAGAGAAACATAAAGCTAGGTCTATACACCCCCCCCATCCCATCCCCCACAGCCCATCCCCAAACAGTTATATACACATTTTTTTTTTCATCATACATATACAGCCAAACTTTGATTGATTTATCCTTATATTATTTTTGGGATTATAATTGAGGGAGGAGAGAGGAGGGGAGAGGAGTGGAGAGGTGGGGAGGAGAAGAGCAGAGGCAAGGAGTAGAGAGAGGAAAGAGAGGTGGCCCTGTGGAGTAGTGAAGGAGAGGAGTGGAGAAGAGGAGTAGAGGAGTGGGGGAGAGGAGGAGAAGGTTGGGATTGGCAGAGGAGAGGAGGTGGCAGAGGAGGAGGAGGAGGTGGCGGAGGAGGAGGTGGCAGAGGAGGAGTAGGATGAGGTGGCGGAGGAGGAGGTGGCAGAGGAGGAGGAGCAGGAGGAGGAGCAGGAGGTGGTGGAAGTGAAGGAGGAGAGTGGAGAGGAGGAGATGGGTGGTTTTAGGGTGGCCCTAGCATCAGACACACATAGAAGCAGGGCAGAGCCCTGATCCCGGGGGGGGGGGGGGGGTTTAGTTCAGGGGAGGGGAAGACCTCAGGGACAGGTCAGGGAGAGGAGGATCCCCGTCCACAGTCGTGAGGGCAAGAGGCTAAAGGCAAGCACAGCGCCCACAATTACACACACCAAGAGAATGTGGTCCTCCTTGGTGCCATCCGTGATCCTTGCAGGTGGAAGGGAAGTTAGGCCAGGGCCTAGGGCTCAGGCATGGAAGGAGGTAGCGACTGAGGTTACAGCAGTGGGCACAGCGCCAAGGGATGTGAGGTCCCTCAAGCACCGTTTTGATGACATCAAGGCCAAGGTGAGGAGGATGATGGCCAAGGTGTTGGAGAACTATGCACTATAATGGGTTGCAGAGGGCCACCAAGGACCTTCTGAGACAGGTGCCCACTGCTGGAGCTTCAGACCTGGTGGCCCAGCAGGACCCAGCCTCCATGTTAGGTGAATATCATATGCACCCACATGTACATCACACACACTACACATTTACATGATGACCAAAAAGGACACTGATATGTCATCTCCATGGAATTAACACTGTCATTCCTGGGTACAACAAGATGTCAAGCAATAGAGAGTCCTTGTATTGGTGTGCCCACTGCAGCCCATGCAGTTGCAGACTGTAGCCGGAATCAAGATAACGGTAGGAGCCAAGAAGGATCAAGACCAAAAACCAAAGAATCAATCATATCTAGCATATCATAACTAATCTGAGTTGTAATTAGGAGAATCATCCAAGTTCAAGCCTAGATGTCAGATAGTTAGGAATGAACACATATCAATTTATTACTCAGTATACTAATAACATATACCTTTCTTTTCTCTCTTTCAGCATCAAGGAGGTCTGGGTCCAGTGGCAACCCAGAGGCGGGGGCATTGGCTCCATCAGAGCAGGAAGTAGAGGAGCAAGCCCCCTCCCAGCAGGAACCACCACAGGGGGAGGAGGAGAGAAAAGGAGCCGGGAGCCCTGGGTCAGAGGAGGACGATGTAATCTGCCTAGTCGAGTCACCATCAGGACCACCGGCCACACGGCCAGGATTTGACCCCACCACCCCCTCCTCCAGAGACTGAGCCTAATGTCAGGACCCTCCCACTGGAGGGACCATCCCAGACAGCCACCACCCCCCACCCCACCGCTGGACTGGCCGCCACCGCCACCACCGGTCCCACCAACACCACCACCATAATGCAGCAGGCTCCAGCTGGGCACAGACCCTCCCCACTTGGACATCACCACCACTACCTCCACACCAGGCCACGCCCCAGGGGCCTCCAACCCCAACATCAGGGCAGGCTGCACAGGCGGGGATGCTGGCCCCCATGCGACAGCAGGTGGAGTGTCTACGAGGGATCCAGGCCCTCATCTCCACCAATCATGCGGATGTTATGCGCAGCCTGGCCAGGCGCAATAGGGAGGAGAGGAGGCACCACCTAATGACAGAATCCTACTTGGCTGGGCTGCTCAGGATTGGGGCAGACCAGCACACATTCCAGGGGGTGACTGCTGACACTATGCGACTCGCTCTGCTACCCAGCCCCGCCTCCTCTACCCTGGCCACCCGCAGCCCCTCCTCTCCTCCCACCATGACTTCACCACCGCCCCTGCAGGTGCCACTGCCTCCCGGGGAGACGGTGTCCAGCCATGGGTGATTGAGCCCCCTAAGGGCTGCACTGATGTTTGTGCCTTCTCAACATCACTCCTCAGTGACAATCTAATGGTCACAATGCTAACCTAATTAAGCCTGGCTACAGAGTCTTGGATCTTGGCCTATGTGATGGTGATGTTTTGTACGCAGATGGCTACCTCCCATCCCATGATCCCCTTCTCTGTCGACAAGTAGGGTTCTATTTAACATTTCACCAATTGATTGTCAATGAGGAAAGCTGTTGATAAGAGATGCTGCAGTGCCTATATTTTTTAAGGCGTTATTTTGTTGGTGTTATGTTTTTTTTTTTTTTAAAGCACAATTCAAGTCTATGAAGGCATCTCCTGCATCTACAAGCATTGGGAAGGAAATATATGAGGTATAAGTTTTTCACAGTTCCTGAGGTAGACATTCCTTCTGTAAGGGATACCCCCACCCCCCAAACATGTAACTCCCACAATCCTAAACTTATCATATATCCAGATATCTAAGACATGATTGTTGTTAGCTTAAATGTAGATTATTACCACTAGGGTGGTGGACTTGCAAAGTCTCACAATGGCATGTTAATGGCAGCCAGCATTAATATATGCACTAGTGACGCATGTGATCCTGACCTCAATATCGGTCTGAGAACAGATCCTTGGGTCTGATGTAAGTAACAGTGAATCTGGCTGCTGACCTTTGTGTCCTCTCCGTATTAATGGGTATTTCCCCCTATTGCTGATATCACAAGTATCCTTTAACATGTGCTAACAGCTGTATAGCTGATGGATGTGATATCAATCTTGATGAACAATATCATATGGAGAAGGTGATAGTACACCTTGACCACTGACGCTGGTCACAGCTAAGCATTTATTGTGAGATGGCACATCATTATTAATGGCCAGTGAGAAATTATTGTTATTATAGTTTATTTATAATGCGCCGACATATTCCGTAGCGCTGTACATAAATTAAGTTCAGACAAAGATAAATACAGATTAACACTTAGCAAAGGAAGGAGGGCCCTGTCTTTGAGATAGGAATCCAATATCCATGGTGAATTCCGAAATACTTAGGATAGAAACTCGCAGACTTACAATCTAAGGGATAGTGAGTGGTAAAAGAGGGAGAGAGAGGTGATAAGCGTGTTAGGGTGGAAGGTGATACGCTTCTTTAAAGAGATGCATTTGTTGTGAGGTTTTAAATGTTTTGAGGAAAGAGGATAATCTGGTGGAGCGAGGCAAGGAGTTCCAGAGACTAAGGGCAGCACAAGTAAAGTCCTGGAGGCGGGAGTGAGAGGAGGTGACAAGAGTTGTAGAAAGAAGAAGGTCATTAGCAGAACGAAGAGGGCGGGTGGGGTAGTATTTGGAGATGAGTGCAGAGATGTATGGGGGAGCGTTATTGTTGAGGGCTTTGTAAGTTATGGTCATGATTTTAAATTTTATTCTTGAGGCTAAGGGAAGCCAGTGGAGTGATTGACAGAGAGGTGATGCCACCACTGAACGTTTTGTATGGAAGATAAGTCTAGCAGATGCATTCATAGTGGATTGAAGTGGTGATAGTCGGGTGGTGGGTAGGCCAATAAGAAGCGAGTTGCAGTAGTCTAGTCAAGAGATGATGAGAGAGTGTATAAGGATTTTAGTTGTGTCTTGTGTACGATAGTGACGAGATATTCTGAGAACTAGCTAATGGTTAGTAATGCTTGCAGATGGGAATCAGGTGAGTTGGTATATTGTTACAGTTACAGTATTTTGTACTGTACTGTACATGCAGGTTGACTATTTTTTTTATCCTCCTCCCCCTTTTTTTAGTTGACCTTTTCAGATTTTTGTTTTGTCACCACACTGTATGTGTAAACTGGATTGGATTACACAGTCCAGAAGTTGAATCATCTGTGTCATTGAGCAGATCTAGACAAGGTGTAAGTGCTATGCACATTAATGGTTTCTCCAATTACATGGAGTGATTTGTGATGATCCTTTTTTTCACCAGACTCCGGTTGCAGCAGTGTAGTGACTACATGTGACCCTGGTAGGTGCTATGCATCATGCTTATTCTAAACTATCACATTACCCCCTGTAGGTATGCCCTTTTTCCCACAAGCCTCTTGCTCTCCCGGTATCCACCCACACCACACCCATGATATTAATGTACAGTCTTGTACATTTCTGATTGTGCTCTGTATATAAAATAAAGCTTTGTTATACCGTTATCACTGTGCCACTGTGTTTACAATGGTGGGGTGTTGGGATATCCAATGAGCCATGTTTACTATGCCACAGATTATTTATTAATGACTTAGAGGTAGGATTGGAGTGTGGGGTCTCCATTTTCGCTGATGACACAAAGTTGTGCAAGGTAATTAAATCAGATAATGATGTGCTTTCCCTCCAAGGGGATTTACATAAAATTGAGGAATGGGCATCTAAATGGCAGATGAGATTTAATACGAATAAATGTAAGGTTATGCATCTGGGAAGGAAAAATAGCCATGCAATTTATAATCTTAAAGGAGCAAATCTAGGTGTATCAGATATTGAAAGGGATTTGGGAGTGATTGTGGACAACCACCTAGGTAGCAGTGCTCAAAGCCAAGCAGCAGCTGCAAAGGCAAATAAAATATTAGCATGTATTAAGAAGGGTATAGAAGCCAGGGAAGCAAATATAATTCTGCCACTATACAAATCTCTAGTACGCTCTCATTTGGAATATGGAGTACAATTTTGGGCACCATTTCATAAAAAGGACATTTTATAGCTGGAAAAGGTACAGAGAAGGGCAACAACACTAATAAGGGGAATGGAGGGGCTAAGTTATGAAGAAAGACTAACCAAATTAAACTTATTTTCTCTAGAAAAAAGGCGTCTAAGAGGAGATATGATTACCTTATATAAATACATCCAGGGTCAGTATAAAGATTTGTCGGGGAGCTTTTTGTGCCAAGAGGTTTTCAACTGACAAGAGGACATCCCTTGAGGTTAGAAGTAAAAAGATTCCACCTCAAAGAAAGAAAAGGGTTCTTCACAGTAAGGGTGGTTAATCTGTGGAATTCTCTACCAGAGGAGGTGGTGACAGTGGATTCGATAGATAACTTTAAAAGGGGACTAGATTTATTTCTAATTAAACAGGTAATTCAGGGTTATCATGGATAATTAGAGAGTTAGTATTGATCCAAATTTTTTACATTTCCCTTTGAGACAATTGGCTAAGTCTCGCTTGTGTTTTTTTTTTTTTTTTTTCTATTTGCCTTCCTCTTGACTAATTAATAATAAAAAAAATAAAACATTAAATAATTGACTAATAATTAATTAACAACTAATGAATTAATAGTTAATCCGCATATTGCAGATCAGAGGAGATCTTAAAAGGTTGAACTTGATGGACTGAAAGTCTTTTTTCAACCTTAAATACTATGTAACTATGTAACTATGTAACAGCTAAATACATAAAATACTACTACTACTAATAATAGTAATAATAGCATTAGATATCATATAATAATATATATCATATAATAATCAAGAGTTAATACACATGCAAAGTCCAATTTGTGATACTGTGGAGTATCAACATTCCCCTGAGGGCCTGATAACAATATGATAGGTGATACTGGAGTAGGTTGCCAGTTCCTTTTCTCGTGGACTGTAAATTTATCTGACCTCTCTGCTATGACCTGCCCACCTAGAGTGACCCTACATGATATAGCTCACAGCTTCATTGAATTACACAAGCCCCTTCACCACCACCACCACTTAGCAAACCTGAAGGGGAGCAGGGGAACATACACCACACTAATTTACTTTAACCCATCAGGAGGGGCTGCAAAATCACATGGAGGCTGTGGAGAGGCATGTGGATCAACAGCCAACTCACCTCCATCAGGGATAATTGTCACTAGGTCTATCCTGGAAACTCCCACACCATTGCTGGTGGCCATGTGCTAAGATGTATACCCATTCCATTTGGTGACCTCCTATTATGTTTTGCTATTCATCAATTTACATTAGTGTGGTGTATGTTCCCCTGGTCACCTTGTCGATTGCTAAGTGGTGGTGGTGAAGAGGCATGTGTATCTGAATGAAGCTGTGAGCTATACCATGTAGGGCCACTTTAAGTGGGTAGGTCATAGCAGAGAGGTCAGACAAATCCCAGTCCACTAGAAAAGAAACTGACAACCCACTCCAGTATCTTTGGCATGCAAACCTTGTGGATACGCACAGACATTAGTAGGTGTGCTGCAGTCCATAGAGTCACAGGAGTTGGACACAACTGAGGGACTGAACAACCATATATGAAATGTTCCCTTGGTACTTGATATATGCCATGTGGCGGTGTAATTTGGCCACTATTTGTTGTCCCAATGTAGATGTGATGAGGGAGATGTATATAGGATGATCATTGTATTTTTAGGGTCCACAGTAGAACCTCTGTGAGTGAGAAAGGGTTAATATGTCAGCCATATATTTGTGTTGCAATTTAATGAGGTAGTGAGTTATGATGTCTTGCGGCCGTGAAAGATCAAAGGCTTCGGGAGGCTGTAAGTTACTGGTTTAACCATCGCTACTTTTTCAAGGCCGTAACTCATAACCCATTTGGAGCCCCCCAAAAGACGCCAATTGAAAAGCAAATTAACTTGAGACCTCACTTACAGTTGAATGAAGCTCCAGGTGTGTTAATGTAGACATGATTCTGGTTGGTCACATCTTCACGTACATTAGTCATCTGATATTCTCGATGCTGAATTTCCTCATGGACCATTTACAGGTACAGCCAGAATAATGTAGGAAATAACTATTGATAATAGCCAACAGTCCAAGATTACTGTATGTCTCTACACGAACACAAGTGGAACAATTAGAATGAATGAGATGTGATGTAAAGTACTGTATTTGATACTCGGGTGAAGTGGTGTAATTGATATCCCTTTGATCATTTGTCGGCTGTTAACCGCAAATTTACATGTGGTCTAAATTGACCATCTAGCTCAAACTCCCCACATTGGTGGGGTGGGGTGAACTCAGAGTTGTGATTAAGCCTCCACAGGCCATACACAGTGGAAAGTGTGACCTGGTACCAATAAAGGTCAGATGACCCTTCTACCATAGCCCCACTACCAAAGGGGTGGTGAGGGGGTTACAGATTTTTAGGATCCTTCCTCAGATCTGCCTGCCCTGATGTCAAACACTCCACTCAAACACTTCCCTAACCCTGCCCTACAGATCCATCAGGGGGTATCCCTTAATTACTAGACATATAGCTTGATGACCACCCTTTGTTAGGGACATACTCACTGGTGCCTGTCTACCCCTGGGCAAGTCCTGTAGCTTCCTCTCGAGATAAGAAAAAAAATAATCAGAGTCTTGACCACTAGTCACTTATTGGTAGACCCTGGGCACCAACAGCCAACAGCTATATTCTATTCTGATTGACTGCCCAATGATTTGTAAGGAAACTTCTACCAGGGCCACACAGCAAATTAATAATTGCATATAAAAGTCACAAAACTTTTTATTAGCTTTGCAGTAGTTCTGAGAGGAATACTGTCGAAAAAAACCCAGAACTATTGTGTCTCTGAACCTGGTGACTTGAACCCTACATATTGTAGCCACGGTGACCAGATGGACTAAGGCTATTATAATGGCCACAAATACATTAATAATAGAGGATTAAAACACTGTGTATTCTGGGTATAGGACCAAAATGTGGAAATGAACCTGTTTAAATTCTCAAATGTTTTCTCAAGCCCCTGGTTATATGTATTTGACCCCCAAGAGCCATTTCCACTGGGCCACCAGAGTCCAGAGTGCCCTGGGCTAATTTTACAATTGATTGACAATTATTTTATGTGTATTGTGTTTCAGGGTGTATACATTGCATAGGGCCAATACACTTTAAGGACAACCAGTAGTCACTTCCAATAGTCAACCACGATACCCAGTTCGCTCCCAGTCCCAAGTCCGGGCTTGGCTCCTGGGTGGACTTGAACTCATGGTAAGAGGTAGAGCAGGTGCCATAGACTGCTATGGGGAATCCATGGAGCTGATTGAGCCATCAAATATAGTTAACTAGGTTGTCAGACAACAATTTCAAAAGATAAAGGTCAAGTGGTGTAGAGGGTTTTGCAAGTTATACCCCTTTGATCCATTATCTGGACGTTAACCACTAACTGACAGTTTTAGCTGCCACATTTCCATTCTTCAAAAAGAAAATGCCTCTGTATTCAGTCTCTTTCCACCTCAGCATAAACATAGTGAAACATTCGACTGCAGCATAATTGAAATAAATAAATTTCCCTGAGGAATTCCTTTCAGACAAAACTCGTCGATATTATTTTGTTTTTAGTTCCTCTTCTTGTGGATGGTTTTATAGATTTATGTAAATAGATGAAATCTTGTTTCTAATACTTTTTTTTCTTTAATACAGCATTGTGTACTCTACTCTCCCTTTACCTTGTTTTTTTTATTTTTATCCCCCCCCCATTGTTTTTTTACATTTTTGTACATTAAATAAACATTTTTTTTTTCAATTTTTTCCCCCCATTATTTTTATTATTGAAGACAGGGTAACAATATAACATTGCATAGAGTCAAAGGAGAAAGAAGAGAACAACAGGGCAGTTGGGTTATACAGCAACACAATTCCCCAGCATCTTAACAAAGAGACTGCATGTCGTTTTCATAATCTTACTGGTACATTGCTTCATTATTATCCTGTGCCCTGTCTATCCCTCTATGTCTTCAAACATGGTATTTTTTAAATGTATTATCTACCTCTTATCAGGAGATAAGAGTACAGAAACTGAAAAATATTAACATCAACTTTGTCAACTTAGAGGGAAGAAAAAAAAAAAAAGGGAGAAGGTTTAAGAAATACCTGGCGTACTCCTCCTGTGCCGCACCAGCAGAAATTCTACTGGTATGAGTGGTCATCCAGGCTCCCCCACGACCGCCATCCTTCGGCAAGAGCTTCATTCCTTACTGTCCTAGTCATATCCCAACCTTAATGCTGTGGGCCGAGGACAGCCATGGTGTCCAGATATTTTGGAACAGGGGGATTGTGTTCTGCAGGACATGGGACAGTCTCTTGTTTACCATAACATAGTTAATTTTCAAAATTATCTCTCTTCAAGGTCAGTGTTGCAGCTTTACAGTTTTTTGCAATACAAGTTTTGGTGGTGAGAGCCATGAATTGCCATAAATTGTTTTGGTTTTTAGAGAGACTGGGTCCATGAACCCCCAGAAGACAGGTCTCCATCACCGGCCCTACCCTGGTTTCTGTCACTTGTGAGAAAAAGTCAGTCATCTCTTTCCACACCTTCTGCACTAATGGACACATCCACCATATATGTAGAAAGTTTCCCCTGGCATTGCATCCTCTAAAACAGTCCTCGCTAAGACTATTATTAAGCCTGGACATTAGATATGGAGTATAATAGGTCATGTGCAAAACTTTAACTGAGGTATCCAGTAGACTATATGTGTATGATCCTTTTGTTAAGTTGGTGCAAATTTCTCTCCAAGTTGCTCCATCTAGCTCCCTACCTTGGTCTTTCTCCCATTAAAGCATATATTTTGGCTACTGTTTGTTCAGAGAGTCATTCAGAAAAGATTATAGGGACCCAAGGAGGCCCTTGATAGAGGGCAGTTCTGCACATATAGTCGACCACCAGGAATGTTTAGGGGTCCCATGTACCCGGGTCAGTGAGGATATCCAATGTCTAATTTTTCTGTAATTCCAGAGTTCACTCTCTGGTATGTGATATTTAGTGATAAGGAAGGTATGGGATAGCAGAGCATCGTCTGAAAACCAGGTTTCTGCTCTTTCCAGTGGGCTGCTTAGCCACCATTGTCTAGAGGTGAGGCTAAACGCTGTCCCAAATTCCGGGAAAGATCTTACGGATAACAATGGCAATAGGAGGGGAGCCAAGCCGCCAATCGACTTAAGCTGAGCCCACGCCGCAACAGTTGACGATATTATGGTGTTACAGTTTCGCTGCCTGATGCCCGAGGGGGGCACATCCCAGACTATAGTATCCCATGAGTGAGGTCTCATTTGCCAATTTTCCACGAAGGTCCAAAGCGGTTGTAGCTTACCCGAATGAGCCAGTGGGATAAACGCGAGCTGCGCCGCTCTCTGATTAAGTTCGGGCACGAGAGTCTCCCCTGAGACCTCCGCCGGTACATAGTCCTTCTTGCTATACGCGACTACCTACCTCGCCATGTTCTAAATAAATACAGTATTCTTGGCAAAAACCGCATTTTTACCGAATTTATCCGCCCTGTCGATGAGATATGGTATTTTGCCCTTTGTTGCATTTCTTCCATTAATTGTTTAAATAGGGGTGGGAAGTTGGCCTTATATATGTCCGACAGCTTCCCAGTGATTCTAACCCCCAAGTATTTAATAGAATTTTTGGGCCATTGATATTTATACTCCGCTTTCAGAGCCCCCAGGACCGCCTGTGGTATGCCAACTCCCAAGGCCTCAGTCTTTTCGAAATTAATTTGTAGGCCCAACAGGGCTCCAAATCCTCCTAGAGTTGACAACAAAGCAGGGATCGACGTTGATGGTTCTGTTAGTGTACAAAGAAGGTCGTCCGCAAAGAGCGAAATTTCAAGTGTTTGAAGTCCCACCCACATTTCCTGTATCTCAGTGTTGCATCTAATCTTTTGAGCCAAAGGCACGATTGCCAGCGCAAAAAGTAGTGGAGATAGTGGACATCCCTGCCTGGTGCCCCTCTGGATAACTATAGAGATGTTCTCCGATCCAGGGAGTTTCAGGCCGGCCTTCAGATTTTTGTACAGTGTTCTGGTGAGTTGTATGAATCTCCCTTCAAAGCCGATTTGGCCAGTACTGCATAAAGATAAGACCACTCCAATGTGTCGAAGGCTTTTTCCATATCTAGGGCTAGCACACAGAGGGGGGACTTGCTCTGGGAGGCCAAATGGATGACATTCATAGTTCTCCTGATGTTATCCGCTGTCTGCCGATGTTGATGGCTTTTAATATCTCCTCTACTGTTATGTCAGAGTTAAGTGTAACCGCATTCTGATCTGAGACTTTGGGGAGGTCGCAGGAATCTAGGTAAGACCTGAGAAGCTTTGCATTCGGTTGCAGCTTTGTGGAGTATATTGAGCTATAGAAATCCGCAAACGTTCGCTTGATGACATTTTGGCTAACCGTTATCTGCCCTATTGCAGTTCTAATCCACAATATCTTAGACTCATCTATCTTAGATTGCAGCTTCCTGGCTAATAAGGAGTCTGGCTTGTTGGCTTTGGAGTAGAATAGATGCTTGGTTCGTCTAAGGGCTTTCTCCGTTTTGTGAGGGAGTACTGCGTCTAACTCTAGCCGACACTGTTCTATCATCTGGCGAAGTCTGGAAGAGGGGCATGATTGGTTCCTTGACTCTAAGTCCTACAGCTTAGTGGTTAATTCCCGCACTTTGAGTTTACATTGCTTTTTAAAAGCAGAAGCCAGCTTAATGCAGGAGCCCCGGATAAAGGCCTTATGGGCCATCCATACCCATCCTATGTCCGAGTTACCCGTCCCATTTCACTCAAAGTAAAGGTGGATATCCTTTTCAATTTGTTTCGACAGCTCTGGGTGAGCGCGTAAGAGCTCATTTAGTTTCCAGGCATACAGTGTGAATATATTCAACCCTAGGTCAATGTCTATGCTCACCAAGAGCATAGCCGTATTTCTGCCCTCTTTGATCGATCAAACAATGACAAAGCTATCAAGAAGGTATCAATCTGCGAATAAGATCAGTGAATGTGGGAATAATAAGTATAGTCCCTTCTGTGTGGGTGGTGCCCCCTCCAGGCGTCTACCAGGCCCAAACCGTCTAGAGCCTTCTTGATTTGTCTTAGTTTGTTCGAAAAACGATCTGTGGCCTGCATACCCGAGCGGTCCAGGACTTGATCAAAGGTCAGGTTGAAATCCCCTCCCATCACCATCGTATTGCCAGAGTAAGGCTCCAAAAGCCTCAGGATATGCAGTAATAATTTATGTGGTGCATTGGTGGGGGCAAAAAAGGAGATGAGTGATATATTAGTCTCCAGGACCGTTTCGTGGAGTATAACATAGTGTCCATCTTTATCCACTACTTTAGACTCTAACTGGAAGGGGAAGTTGCGGTGAATTAGTATCGAGGCCCACGCTTTTTTGGTAACTTGGGTAGAGGAATAACAGGTGGGATAGTCTCTGCTACGATAATTTGGTATATGTTTACGAGCAAAATGTGTTTCCTGCATGAATATAATCGATTGCTTAAAATCTTTGTAGTACATAAAGGCTTCCTTCTTTTGAACTGGGAATTAAAGCCCTTCACGTTGTGAGTCACAAAGGTAAAGTTAGCATCAGCTGGTCTAGCCATTACGAGTGTATAGTGTGGTGCTGTGTTGTCCAGTCATCTTACCTTGTCCTGTAAAGGACCAAACAAGGAGAGAGCGGCCGGGAGGGAGCCAGTACTACACCTGTAAGCCAAACATGGCCCACATTGGGGCGGAAATGGAGAGAGTACACCAGGGGGAAAAGAGAGAGAAACAAAAAGAAAAAAAAGGACACAAATTAAATAAGTAATAACAACTTTGTAACTTTTTGCAATTAGTAAAATTAAACATTCATAGAAACACAATGAATCCTTCAAACACATCTTCCTACACCAGTCGTCTATCCTGGCACCTCAGGGAAGGATGAGTGGACCTGCCACTCTTCCAAAGGACCCCAATAGGAAGGGGTGGGTAAATTCCAGGGGAGGAACAGGGAGAAAAAACAGCAAATCAGTATATGAGGGGGAGTTTTTCCAGATCTAGAAATCATTGTGTAGTAAAGACAGTAGAACCAGCAACTACGTCACCCCTTGGGGAAATAGAGCATTAGAGCCGAAAAGTAGGTAAATAAACTTGATATTCAGTCTCAAAATACTTGATAGAAAACCGTCCATAGTTCCAAAAGGAGCAAAATTCAATACCACCCACTCTTGTCTTTTTTTGGCTGTCCATTGGTCACTAGCCGCTGGCATCTGGGCCCTCTGAGACCGCCTCGTTCCACGCCTGGGAGGGTCGGGTCTGGGGTGAGGATGTGGTGCCTCCAGCTGTACTCTCAGTTGTCTGGGCCCGAGCCTTATACGGGACAGTAGAACATTGCTGCTTGGGGTTGAGACTTGGCCTTTCCCGCCGGGGGTTTGATCCCCAGTCCCCTTCTTCTTCCGGGACCATGTGAAGAGCTTGGAGGGTTGCCCAGCCATCTTCAAGTGAACGGGCAGAGTATGATTTGCCCTTGTACTGGAATACCAGGGCAAAGGGGAAGCCCCACCGATACTGAATGTTGTGTTGAATTCAGCGAAGAGAAGAAGTGGAGAATTATCAGGCCCCTTGATATCTGGGGAGTTTCGGGCTGCTGCTAACACCAGGTCTCTTGTTTGTTGCCAAGGAAATCGAATGATAACGTCTCTTGGCACCTCCACGTTTCTTGTCGCCCCTAGGGCTCTATGGGCCCTTTCAATTTCCAACCACAAGGCCAGGACCTCCGGTAGGATCATGGCCAGTGTCTCCGAGACATATTGCTTCAGATCCTGAACCGCTCTGGGAATCCCTCTTATTCTTATGTTGTGGCGTTCTGATGAATTTCCGGCCTATCCCGCTCTTGTGCATAAACAATCTGATCGATGGTCTCTTCAAGCAAGTGGGTCCTCTGGCCCAGTTCATGAATATGTTTCTAGATGGCATCAACTGTTTTGGTCATGTATGCTTGCAATAGTCCCTCAATCTGGGCTATGGAGCTTTTAGAGAGGTTCATGTCAGGATGGGGCAGGTCTACAAGGCCCTCATACCCAGATTCTCCCAAAGGGTCAGATGTCACCTCCTTTGTTGCCCCTGGAGGCTTACAGAAGTTTGTAATTCTCTTTGTTGGTAGGGCTCTCTTGTATCTCCCCATCTCTTGCCGCCTTGTTACGTGTAGTGAATTAATCATAGGATCAGAGTGATTAGATGTTCAGAGTCCCAGCAGGTGGTCAAAATCTTTTAGTGAGTCAGCTGTTTAGTGATGGTATGGTTGCCAGTTATAGTTTCCTGTTCCGCTGTGCTAGCGATTCATTAGGGTATCCCCGTCAGAATGGGATTCAGTCCCAAGGATGCATTGCTTTAGGCATTGGCCTCATTGGACACATGCCCTTGATATATAAAGATATTTGGTATACAAGATGTTGAGGAAATGGCCAATCAGATCCCCCCGTGACAGTGTAGCAGGATATAGTCCCGGACAAAAGTAATAAGAAAAGTGACTTTTTTTGTATAAATATTATGATGCTTGTAAGCAGGCCAGTGAAGGTGCAGGCAGTACAACTGTAGTCCACTGGGTGGCAGCAATGCTCCTCTGATACTCTCAGTGTTGGGGGATCTTCTGGAGAAGCCACATTAAATTGCTTATTATTCTTTTCTATAGTTCCGGGTTATGCAGCTCTGTCCTTTCCAACCCCTTTACTTGCCAGGCTAGTCAGGCACCCATCAGGTAGATGTTATTAATTATGGACTTATGTATGCTTGTATGAGGGCCGCTGGAGTAGTAGTAGGGAAAGCAGGCTCTTGGAATTTTGTCTGTTTTGCCCTCTTCCAAAATGGCGGCTTCCCGTTCTGCTGTCTGGTGCTGCAGATATTTGGGAGTCTCTAATGAATTGCAAAAAACAGTCCGGCTCTCAGTTTATGCTTAACTTGTCTTAGCATATAAATAATCCTCTGTATAAACCCCCTAGGGGAGAGCAGACATACAGTTATGATGTGCAGTGGTTAGAGCTCTGGTTGTGTCACTATGTGATGTAAGGAGGCCTAAGATGGCTGCCACTCATTTGGCGGGAAGCCTCACTGGTGTTATGTAAGCTCCCTTTTGATGTGAGAAAGACCAGCTCGTTTTGCAGGGGTGGGCCCTTGGACCCCTCACTGTGGCTCCCCCTTAGCCAAGATGGCTACCGTCCCCACAAGGCCCCTCCGTCCAAGCCCTCTCCTCTCTGACGTCTCTCTCACCTCTACGCGGCTGTAATTTCTCCGGTCCTGCTCCTCTTATTATGCCCTGGTGGGAACTACAGGAGGAGGAAGGTGGTATGTTCTCCTCTGGCCCACCGCGATCCCTCCGCTAGCCGCACCACCGACAGCCCAAGCTGTGGATCTTCGCTATCTGTGGGGAACTGACTGCCGGGCTCAGGCCTTGCGGCGATGCGCTGCCGAACGACTTCTTCACTATTCCACCTGCACGTGAGGTTGCAGGGAGCCGTCACTGCGGGAGGCCTCAACCATGGTCTACCGTCTCAGACGGAGAACCAGGGTGTCTCTACGATGCTCTCTACCTACTGGGCTGCCATAATTAGCAATGGAGAGGGAACCCCCTGAAAATTGGGTCTCCGAACCCGCTTTAATATAGGGGCGGCCACGTACCTGCAGCACAACACGTCTGCTCTCTTCAGCATCAGGACACGCCCCCTTTTTTTCTTCTTCTATTTTTAAGTGTAGTTTTTCAAAAATAGTTTCTTTTATTTACAGAGGGTTAATGTACAGTGTAAAGACAGTTACGTTATTTGCAGTTTGACTGAACAGTTGGTCCTGTGGGTGCTCAGCTCATGGGAGATTTGTTTCTAGATAATAAAGAAGAGTACAATAAAAACTCTGCTCTGAACACTCACTATAACAGAAGAGACTATACATGGGGCTGCAGGTGAGCTTATTCAATTATCGATTATGTTGTATTATTTCTTACTTCTTAAAGAGACATGGCATTGACCAACATTGCTCTACATTATCAAAACAAGTAATTTTTTAATTTTTTTTAAACGCTTTAATGTAACCTAGTTATTCATTCGACTGCCCGACTCTCTGTCTGTAGTGGACTCCCAGTGATGCCACCCAAAAAAATTGAAAATGGATCTCTTTAACTCAAAATGAACCTTTGCTGGTTAAATTATATTTGTTGAAACATTAGGAAAGAAAAGACACCTTCGTTTTCAGAATTAAATTGGAAACTTTTAAATATAAATTGCAAATTTTATTAGGGTATAATTTAAAAAATTATATATTTAATATATACAATTTTGTGTAAATTGACTTTAGAGAAAAAATGCTATTATCAGTGCATCATATATAGGAATATTTGATTTGGTATAGCAGTGGCCATTTGTGCAATTAGTGATCCCCTAAAACATATTCTAATCCTATAAGGACATTTAAAGTAATTTATAGCTACAGAAAACAAGTGAAGTGTCTACGTAAATGAATTTATAAAACAATTAGTGTCCTATACCGGGTCAGTCCCTGAACTGTCTGTTGTGACATAACTTGGGACCCACCACTTATCCCCTATTATTGTTGTGGCTATTCTACTCTACTATGACCTTGGGGTCCTGTCACTTACCCTTTAAGCTATGAATTGTCTATCTAATCTATATAAATTTGCAACTGACCCCAAAAAATCCTATGTACAATGCATTGGAGAATCCCCATATCCTTAATAAACAGAGTATATAATTCAAATAAATGTATGTACTATAGCATTTTTTACCATATCTCCAGTCCGCTATATATATATCTACAGTCCATACAGTCCAAGAGAGGAAAACAACACATTACCGCGGCTTATTAGTATTTTTTTCAATTTTCAGTCCATGTATCTCAGTGGATATAGAGGAGCTTGTTCTTTTATATTCAATCCTTGTTTCTTGATGGATGTAGAGGAACTTGTTTTTTTTAAATCCAATCTTTGTTTCTTAGTGGATGCAGATGGGATTGTTCTTTTACATCCAATAATTGTTTCTTAGTAGATGTAGAGGAGCTTGTTTTAAATCCAGTTCATGTTTTTCAGTGGATGTAGAGGAGCTTGTTCTTTTATATTTAGGCCATGTATCTCAGTGGATGTAGAGGAGCTTGTTCTTTTATATTCAGTCCGTGTTTCTCAGTGGATATAGAGGAGCTTGTTCTTTTATATTCAGTCCATGTTTCTCAGTGGATGTAGAGGAGTTTGTTCTCTTATTTTCAGTCCATGTTTATCCGTGGATGTAGAGGAGCTTGTTCTTTTATATTTAGGCCATGCATCTCAGTGGATATAGAGGAGCTTGTTCTTTTATATTCAGTCCATGTTTCTCAGTGGATGTAGAGGAGCTTTTTCTTTTATATTCAGTCCATGTTTATTAGTGGATGTAGAGGAGCTTGTTCTTTTATATTCAGTCCATGTATCTCAGTGGATATAGAGGAGCTTGTTCTTTTATATTCAATCCTTGTTTCTTGGTGGATGTAGAGGAACTTGTTTTTTTTAAATCCAATCTTTGTTTCTTAGTGGATGCAGATGGGATTGTTCTTTTACATCCAATAATTGTTTCTTAGTAGATGTAGAGGAGCTTATTTTAAATCCAGTTCATGTTTTTCAGTGGATGTAGAGGAGCTTTTTCTTTTATATTCAGTCCATGTTTCTCAGTGGATGTAGAGGAGTTTGTTCTCTTATTTTCAGTCGATGTTTATCCGTGGGTGTAGAGGAGCTTGTTCTTTTATATTTAGGCCATGCATCTCAGTGGATATAGAGGAGCTTGTTCTTTTATATTCAGTCCATGTTTCACAGTGGGTGTAGAGGAGCTTGTTCTCTTTTATATTCAGTCCATGTTTATCCGTGGGTATAGAGGAGCTTGTTCTCTTTTATATTCAGTCCATGTTTATCCGTGGGTGTAGAGGAGCTTGTTCTTTTATATTTAGGCCATGTATCTCAGTAGATGTAGAGGAGCTTGTTCTTTTATATTCAGTCCGTGTTTCTCAGTGGATATAGAGGAGCTTGTTCTTTTATATTCAGTCCATGTTTCTCAGTGGATGATAAACACAGTATATTTTTAATGGAATGTTTTTGTGTGAACATTTTCTGAGGCAAAATGTTTTCTTTCAATTTATGTGGTCAATTACAAGCCGATATCTTGTTTCTACATCACTATTTATAATAGAGGTGTATGGATGATAACACTACCACTGGAGACATTACACCATGCATCTTTAGCTGTTTAATTGCAATTGTTAAGTGACAATGGTCTCATAAGCTCAGTTGAAGCCTTCCTTCATCACTTAATACCAACTCTTGATTAAAATGTTCCACCATTATTTTTTTATTTTCCTTGGAACATGTAGTATTCAACGCTTTGAAAAAACATTTATCACCAAGGAGATGATATAGATCACATTGTTAAGGGTAGTTGAGTATTAGGCAAGGTTGGGAGTTAGAGACAATAGCAGAGGCTGTTAAGCTCTTACAGGTAATGGATGAATATTACCTCCTAATTTTGATTCCTTTGGTGCTTTTCGTCAAGCACTAACAAATTGACCAAAATATATAATTGCTCTATTAACTATAACCTCTCTTGTAATACAATTTCCATTGCCTCATAAGCCAACATATCATGTCCTCCAAAATACAATGGGTGGTTTTCCATCAATGTCAATATTCTTGCTTCCTTTTTGGTTATTGTGATACAAATTTATATATAGCTGTAAAGTATATAAACTCAAATATTTTGTTTACAAGTAGACATAGGGATACTCTTGGTTTAATCTTTCTCCCAGTGACTTTCTCCATAAGAAAGTGCTTCTGACAAGTTTTACCTAACTCAACATTAAGGAGTTCTTGTCATCAAGGTCAAATATTAACTTTTTAAATTCATTTTTTTTCAGTTTGCAAATACATAAAAAATATGGAGCAGGCAAATAATTCTGTGGTTTTGTATTTCATTATGAAGGGGGTTTCTGACATACCCGAGCTCCAGACTCCAATCTTTCTTCTAACGCTGTTGATTTACCTAACTTGTGTTAATGGTAATATGATAATAATCCTGCTCGTTTCTTTGGATCGACATCTCCATACGCCCATGTATTTCTTCCTAGTTAATTTGTCCCTCCTTGACATTTTCACAACCAACGTTACTCTACATAAGATTCTTGCTACCTTCATAACAGGAGATCGTACCATTTCCTTCACTGGATGTATGGCCCAAATGTATATGTATACATCCTTTGAATGTGATGTATTACTTATTCTGACAGCGATGAGTTACGATCGATATGTGGCCATCTGCAAACCTCTTCATTATCATATGATCATGAACCGTAGGGTTTGTGTTATGTTGGCCATGATCTCCTGGGGGTTTGGATTTATGGAAGTCCTTCCAACACTTTGGGCAACATCAAACTTAACGTGTTATAAATCTAACATCGT
The DNA here is from genome assembly GCA_027410445.1 of Discoglossus pictus. Taxonomy (NCBI): domain Eukaryota; kingdom Metazoa; phylum Chordata; class Amphibia; order Anura; family Alytidae; genus Discoglossus; species Discoglossus pictus. Next base: position 12,628,451 of record CM050170.1, read on the forward strand.
TAATCACTTCTTCTGTGATGTGGTGCCCCTCAAGCAACTCACCTGCAGTGACACCTTCATTTTGGACCTTTATGTATTTATTGAAGGCGGTTTAATTGTATTTTTCACCCCATTCATTCTTACTTTCATCTCCTACATCTTCATTGTTACCACCATCTTGAAGATCCGTTCCAGCTCAGGAAGACGTAAAGCCTTCTACACTTGTTCCTCTCACCTCACTGTGGTCATACTTCTATATCTGACAATCTTCTGTCAATACTTCAGGCCAGAATCAGTGTTCTCATTGGATGCCAATAAGCTCTTCTCCCTCTTTAACACAGCTGCTGTGCCTATACTGAACCCGTTAATTTATAGTTTAAAAAACAAAGACGTGAAGTCAGCCCTGAGACGACAGCTGAGATTGTCTAAATGTACTGTTTAATGGGAAAAAAAGTTTTCAAGCAACAGTTGGCAGATCAACATTGGTCTATTTTAGTATTAATGATCTCTGAAGTACTTGAGTCTTCTCAGAATCAATACTTATCACCTAATTAACCAAAGCCCAAAGGACTTAGTAGTAATGTTTGACCAAGCCACAATTTTTATTGTTTTCTCCTAATTGGAGTTTGAGTACTGGAATGTTACCCAACTGTTCTTAGATTGTAAGCTCTCATAACAAGAGCAGGTTCTTCAACTCATTCTATACCAGGATGTATTCTTTTATCATGCCCATTTTTAGTATTTGCCTATACATAATCATACAGAGTATGTTGGTGTTGGATCTTTATAAATAAATGATAAAATACAATTGCATTAATTTATGTCCTTTGAACGGTACCACAAAAAACACTTCACAAGACAATAAATGAAAAAATATGTAGTGAATGTAATGGCCATATATGGATGTGTGGCCATGTATTGACTTGCCTGTCCTTGGTCATGAGGAAAACATGACATTTCAAAGCTTGTCTTTCCTGGTCAACATTTTGTATAATTTTGATTCTTCTTGACAATGAGCATTCAGAGTTGAATGTGGAACCAAGGTTACCCCATCCCTATATCCACATAACCCATAACAAATTCAATCAAGAACATAAAGTTGAATCTGACCCACCAGTCAATAACAATAAAAGAGAGTTGCAAACTCTTGCTGATAGAAAGGTCTCAATGTAAAGGGAAACAGTGTGGGGATATAATGAGGGTATTAATCCCATTTATATTAAAATTAGTACATAATATTACTCCATAAACATATTTTGTAGATTTATTGCCATCTTCAATTTGGGCGTGGTTGTCAACAAACATCTTCATACATTTTTTCCACCTTAAATGTCTTTAAAAGAATGAGTTCTTAGTCAACGGAATAAAAAAAAACTGTTACACAATTTATGAAATGATACCAGTTAAAGCTAATACAGCACAAATGGACCAATAGAGCTCAGAATTTAAAACATCTCAAAACCACTATAGTGTTATGGAGGTATATATCATAACTATTGGCAATTCATGAATCCTCCAAACCATTATCCGAGATATAAACAAGCTTAAATGACTAACGTCCTATTAGAAACTCTTTAATAGCATCAGAAGAATGTAAGTCGATTGTTTTAGTTTCCAAAGGATGGAAAGACAACTAAAATCGTGTAAACGATCTTCAGATATCTTCATTATTTCTCTTTAAGCACTAAATCTTGCTGCTTAGTGATCTTATTTTTCCACTCCATTCATATATCCACTGAATCTTAGGAGGAAAACGGAAAAGAGGAGATGACAATGCGCTGTAATTTATTAATAAAATATTAGAACCACACAAACATACATTAGTAATACACACAAGAGCCCAACAAGAGCTATGGACAGGCCACTCAGACGTCCATGGTTGGATTCTGCTAGAGAAATGAAGGTTGTTAGAATGAGGGCGATTACATCATAGAAACCTATCACATATATAGTTGTGAGCATTTGAATATTGCTAACGCTCGCAAGAACTGCGTCCCTCGCAAAGCGAGAGATGCAGTTCGCTTCGCAAATGCGGACCCTCGCGAAGCAAGGGGCCGCATTTGCGGAAGGTGGAGGCTCCAACGTCGGCTGTGTTTGTCCGCAAATGCGGACACTCGCAAAGTGAGGGGCCACATTTGCGGAGGTGGAGGCTCAATGGCGCCTCACACGCGGTTAACACACACAAGCCTGAATTAGAAAAAAAAACGACCTCGGAACCAACCTTAACGTAACAAACACCCACACGCATGAAAAATACGACCATAACGGCCGATCCGCGAGCACCTAAAAACAGTAAAAACACACCAAATACTCACAAAATATACATAAAAAGCTTACCCATAGCAGGGGGGGGGGGGCCATCCAGGACCTCTGAAAGTGAAGTTACACCTCCATTTAAGTCTAAATTCCTGAGTTCAGACACACGAAAATCCCCAAAGCGAGAGAAAAAATGGCCGCCGAAAAAAACGAAAACAAGGCTCAAATCCCAGGACTGCACACAGACACAGACACGCGACCTCGGAACCAACCTTAACGGAACAAACACCCACACGCACGAAAAATCTGACCATAGAGCGCACCTAAAAACAGTCAAAACACACCAAATACTCACACAAAATACATAAAAAGCTTACCCATAGCAAGGGGGGACACCCAGGACCTCTGAAAGTGAAGCCCAGCCACGTACAACTTACCCAAGAAGGGATTTGAGATAAGCTCGGAAACCCGAATTAACCCCACGGGATCCGAGATAAGCTCGGAGACCTGCATTAACCCCACATTAACAATTGCAGTGGGGATCCCGATCACACGCGATCGGGGACCCCAGCTGCAATGAAAATTCTAAATTCCCATGTTACGGGTCCTTAAAGGACTGTAAAGGTTCTTAAAGGACCTGTTATAAAAGAAAACAAATATACACTATCACCCTGTCACTCATGGGGGTCAATACAGACCCCCATAAGCACTTAATTAACCCCCTCACTCATGGGGGTCAATACAGACCCCCATAAACCCCTAATTAACTCTGTCACTCATGGGGGTCAATACAGACCCCCATAAACCTTCATTAACCCTTTCACTCATGAGGGTCAATACAGACCCCCATAAGCACTTAATTAACTCCCTCACTCATGGGGGTCAATTTAGATGCCCCTAAGCCCTTCATTAACCCTGTCACTCATGGGGGTCAATACAGACCCCCATAAGCACGTAATTAACCCCCACACTCATGGGGGTCAATACAGACCCCCATAAACCCCTAACTAACCCTGTCATTAATGGGGGTCAATATAGACCCCAATAAGCCCTTCATTAACCCTGTCACTCATGAGGGTCAATACAGACCCACATAAGCCCTTCATTAACTGTGTCACTCATGGGGGTCAATACAGACCCCCATGAGCACTTCATTAACCCCTTCACTCATGGGGGTCAATATAGACCCCCATAAGCCCTTCATAAACCCTGTCAATCATGGGGGCATAAACCCCTAATTAACCCTGTCATTCATGGGGGTCAATATAGACCCCCATAAGCCCTTCATTAAACATGTCACTCATGGGGGTCAATACAGACCCCCATAAACCCTTCATTAACCCTGTCACTCATGGGGGTCAATACAGACCCCCATAAGCCATTTATTAACCCTGTCACTCATGGGGGTCAATACAGACCCCCATAAACCCTTCATTAACCCCCTCACTCATGGGGGTCAATACAGACCCCCATAAACCCCTAACTAACCCTGTCATTTATGGGGGTCAATATAGACCCCAATAAGCCCTTCATTAACCCTGTCACTCATGAGGGTCAATACAGACCCCCATAAGCCCTTCATTAACACTGTCACTCATGGGGTTCCATACAGACACCCATAAGCACTTAATTAACCCCATCACTCATGAAGGTCAATACAGACCCCAATAAACCCCTAATTAACCCTGTCTATCATGGGGGTCAATACAGACCCCCATAAGCCCTTCATTAACCCTGTCACTCATGGGGGTCAATACAGACCCCCATAAGCCCTTCATTAACCCTGTCACTCATGGGGGTCAATATAGACCCCCATAAGCCCTTCATTAACCCTGTCACTCATGGGGGTCAATACAGACCCAATAAGCCCGTCATTAACCCTGTCACTCATGGGGGTCAATACAGACCCCCATAAGCCCTTCATTAACCCTGTCACTCTTGGGGGTCAATATAGACCCCCATAAGCCCTTCATTAACACTGTCACTCATGGGGGTCCATACAGACCCCCATAAGCACTTAATTAACCCCCTCACTCATGGGGGTCAATATAGACTCCCATAAGCCCTTTATTCACACTGTCACTCATGGGGGTCAATACAGACCCCCATAAGCCCTTCATTAACCCTGTCACTCATGGGGGTCAATATAGACCCCCATAAGCCCTTCATTAACCCTGTCACTCATGGGGGTCAATATAGACTCCCATAAGCCCTTTATTCACACTGTCACTCATGGGGGTCAATACAGACCCCCATAAGCACTTAATTTACAGCCTCACTCATGGGGGTCAATACAGACCCCCATAAACCCCTAATTAACCCTGTCATTCATGGGGGTCAATATAGACCCCCATAAGCCCTTCATTAACTCTGTCACTCATGGGGGTCCATAAAGACCCTCATAAGCCTCTATTTAACCCCATCAGTCCCATAAGGGTATATTAAGACCATTATGGGCCTGTTACAACCCAACATTAACCACATAAGTGCCATGATGGTCCTCAAGGACCATCATGACACTAAGTATAAACACTACACTGCACTATACCCCTTCAATAAAACATTAAATATCAACTAAACATCCTCTACACTAACCCATTAACACCTACACTACCTACCTACCTACCTACCTACCCCCTAATAACCCCCACCACTCTAATTACAGAAAATAAAAAAGCCTAAGTCACAATTTTTTTTTAATCTACATTACAGAAAATAAAAAAACACATTACAACCCCCCCACTACAGAAAAAAAAATATTACACACCTGGAAAGGAAATACATATAATACATACAATACAAAACATACAATATAATACATACAATATAATACATACAATATAATACAATACAATACAATACAATACAAATACATACAATACATACAATATAATACAATACAATTAAATACAATACAATACACCCCTATCTAATATACAATACATCCTATCTATCTAATATACATCCCCCAATCTATCTAAATAAATAACACAATCTAATATACAATACATGCTATGCTAGCTATATAAAACACATACCCCTAGCTAACATACACTAAATGCCATCTATATATAAAATAATCTAATTCTAAGCTAAAATAAAATAATTAAGACCACTTACCTTTGCAGATGTCCATTGAGATCAGGAACCTAGGGGAAAAAAATTAAAAAAATTAGGGCAACACGTTTACAGTAAATGCTAAACATTCTAAACATTCTAAATATTATACTCACCTTTCCGGCATGTCCTGTCCTTATTCTCCGTTGCGGCACCTGTTAAAAAAAACATAACATTAATACATAAACATAAAAACAAAATAAAATAAACATAATCTACATTGTACTTACCTCCCCGCGATGTCTCCGGCCTCCTTCTCCTCCTCCTCCTCTGCCACGTCTTGTAAAAAAAAAAAAAAGTACCTACATCCGCACTCATGGACATCCCCAACGCTAATGAGGCTCCCGGAGATTTTTCCAGAAGAAGATAGGCAATGGCGCCTTCTGATTGGGTGAAATCGCTATCTATCAAATTCACCCAATCAGGAGGCGCCAATGTGTGAGCCAATCAGAAAGGGATACACCCTAAAATCCCACTCTGATTGAATAATGCACCTGTCAATCTTTATTTAAACCAATCACAAGGCACAGATGCCTTCAGCCAATCACAATGGAATACACCCCCACAGGGTGATTGGCTGGAGGCATCTGCACATTCTGATTGGTTGCACTGACAATAGCCAATCACAATGGAATACACCCCCTTGTACTGATTGGTGAAGGATTTGCGCCTTCTCATTGGCTATATGTCAATCAGTATTACAGCCAATGGGAAGTCGCAGATGTCTTCACCAATCAGTACGTGGGGGTGTATCCCATTGTGATTCGCTGATGGCAATAAAGCCTTCGGATTGGTTCAAATAAAGATTGACAGGTGCGTTATCCAATCAGCGTGGGATTTTGGGGTGTATCCCTTTTTCATTGATTCACAATTGGCGTCTTCTCATTGGCTGAATTTGATAGACAGCGTTTTCAGTTAATCAGAAGCCGCCATTGCCAATTTTGTTCTGGAACACTCCGTAGGAAGCTCATTAGCGTCAGAGACATCCGCTAGGGCGGATGTGTGTGTTTTTTTTTTGTTTTTTTTAAAGAGCGAGGATGCTTTCGGGGCACAACACGAGGAGGCCAGAGACATCGCGGGGAGGTAAGTACAATGTTGATTGTGTTTATTTTACTTAGTTTCATGTTTATGTATGTGAACTAATGTAATGTTTTTTTTTTTAACAGGCGCCGCAAAAGCAAAGATCATGGAGGATGTGACATGCTGGGACGTGACATGCTGGAACGGGACATGCTGGAAAGGTGAGTATATTTAGAATATTTAGAATGTTTAGTTATTTTATGTAAACGTGTTGTATTCATTTTTTTAATCTTTTTTTTACCTAGGTTGGTGATCTGAAGAAACATCTCAAAGGTAAGTGGTCTTAATTATTTTATTGTAGCTTATAATTCGGGTTGCTATATAGAGATAGCATGTACTGTATATTAGATAGATAGGGGGATGTATATTAGATACATAGTATTGTATATTAGATATGGGGGATATATATTAGATAGGGGGATGTATATTAGATAGGGGGATGTGTATTAGATAGATAGTATTGTATATTAGATAGGGGGATGTATATTAGATAGATAGTATTGTATATTAGATATGGGGGATATATATTAAATAGGGGATGTATATTATATAGGGGGATGTATATTAGATAGATAGTATTGTATATTAGATCGGGGGATGTATATTAGATAGATAGTATTGTATATTAGATATGGGGGATGTATATTAGATAGCGGGATGTATATTAGATAGGGGTGTATTGTATTTAATTGTAGTGTATTGTATTTAATTGTATTGTATGTAATTGTATTGTATCATATTGTATGTATTATATTGTATGTATTATATTGTATGTATTGTATGTATTATATGTATTTCCTTATCAGGTGTGTAATAAGTTTTCTTCTGTAGTGGGGGTGGGGGGTTGTAATGTATTTTTTTATTTTCTGTAATGTTCCTTTTTTTATTTTTTGTGACTTAGTTTTTTTTTTTTCTGTAATGTACATTTTTTTTGTGTGGTGATTTTATTTTATTTTTATTTTATGTAATGTAGATTTTTGATGACTTTAGTTTATTTTGATTTCTGTAATTACATTGGGGGGAGGGGCTTATTAGGGGGTAGGTAGTGTAGGTGTTAATAGGTTAGTGTAGAGGGTGTTTAGTTGATATTAAATGTTTTATTGGGGGGGTATAGTGCAGTGTAGTGTTTATACTTAGTGTCATGATGGTCCTTGAGGACCATCATGGCACTTATGTGGGTAATGTTGGGTTGTAACAGGCCCATAATGGTCATAATATACCCTTATGGGACTGATGGGGTTAAATAGAGGCTTATGAGGGTCTGGATATACCCCCATAAGTGACCGGGTTAAAATGGTGTAGTGCTTACCCTTTGGGTCATGAGGGTCCTGGATGACCCTCATGGCACTTATAGTGTTATTGCATGCGTTCATTACTGTGTTAGAGGGGTCTATATAGTTGAGGCACACAGTACACTCACATTGTGTGACAAACAGCATTTCAACACTTTCTTTTTTTTTTTTTTTTTTTTTTTAAATGTTATTGATCATAAAACATACATATAACATAATAAAAAAAGAAATTATTTTCCCAGCAGATACAAAACACACAGGTACAGCATAGCGATCCGTGACCGAAAAGGACAGTCCATAGACACAATAGACCAATATTTGATTCTAAAGAGAATAAGCAATAAAAAAAAAAATATATATATATTTTCGTTTTCCTTATCTCTGGACTAAATAACAACGTTTGTAGATCTAACAATCGTCAATAACCATCGACTTCAATTATTTCTTTTTCCATGTTCCCCATTTAATATTTGTCCATATACTGCTCCCAGATAGTCCAATTAATAGTGTTTATTTTCTTGGACTTTTCATAAATATTTTCTTTCATCAGATCTTTATTGTAATTGATTTTATTAATGACCTCTTTCCACTTAGGAATTTCCAATTTATTCCAATATTTAACTACCATTGCTTTAATGATCAGTAATATATGGGATATCAATAATTTATTACTGGGAAAAAAAATTCTATCCCTATATGGAACAATAATAACTCCGGGGAACACGGACATCTTGTCCCTGCAATTATAGTCAGGTGTCCACAACATTCTTCCCAGAATTTTCTTATCTTATCACATTCCCACCAGATATGTTGTGCATTGCCTTCTTTGCCACAGCCTTTCCAGCATAATGATGATTTTTGGGAATCAATCTTTTTCATAGTTGCTGGAACCATTTACCACTTTTGTGTTAGTTTAAAATACAACTCTCTATACATGGTATTAATAGAGGATTTCTTTATTAACCTAAAGGTCCTTAACCATTCTTGCTCATTATAGTCTATATTTAGGTTATATTCCCAATCTTTTATACTCTTTGTTTTCCCAAATTTCATAAGTTTAATCCTACTTTTACTAATTTTAGATACCAGATGATTCACCTGACCTTTAATCATGATTGCTTCCAGGTCATACAATTTATCTATTTTATCACTTATAAATCCCTTTTGTTTCATTTTTTCTAGCATTGTTCCATATTTTATCCATGCAAAGGATTTTGATACATTTTTCTCCTGAAGTTCCCTTTGCTTTAATAAGCTGCCTACTGGATATAGATCAGCTATATACAAAATTGAAGCTTTTTCCAGTAAATTCACTTCTTTATTAAATGATTTATCTCTTAGTATATCTATAGGTATAGAAGCGGAAGGTATATGAAATAACTCTGCTCTAATTTTGCTTTTCCCCCAGAATTTTATAATAGATCTAATACCTTCTAGTAATTTCTCCCATATTGCTTCTTTTCCATTAAATTTCCCCAGCAATGTTCTTATTGGAATAATTCCCACGAGCTCTTCCTCAATGTTTTTCCATCCTATTATCCTATGTTGTAAATTCATATTGATTATATGAGATATTGCTATATTTTCACTGATCGTTTTCATATCTGGAGATCCCATACCTCCCAGATCGAACTTTCTATTTGTTATAGTTTTTTTAACTCTCACTTTTTTCCCTGCATATATAAATGTATCTATTATTTGCTGAATTATTTTAATGATATATTCCGGAACTTTTTCCAGGACACATCTAAGTAAATATGATATTTTGGGGACGATACTCATATTAACTATGGCTATTCTGGCCGACCATGAAAATCTTGTTGTATTCCAATCATATAATAATATTCTGATATGTTTTAATATTTCTGTTATATTATTTACTATAATTTTATTGTTTTGGAAAGTAAATTTTATACCTAAATGAGTGACATGCTTAGTGTTCCAATTAAATGCATATCATTTTTTTAATTTATTTAATGTATCTTGCTCTATATAATTATGAAGAATGTCTGATTTCAGAGGATTTATTTTAAAATACGATACTCTACCAAAATCTGTTAGCAAAAGTTGTAAATTGGCACATGAATCTATTGGGTCTGTTAAAGTTAGCATGATATTGTCCGCAAATAGCATTATTTTATAATCGTTGTTTCCTATTTTTATACCTTTGATATTTTCAGCTTTCCTTATTAATGAGGCCAATGGTTTCATAAATAACAGAAAAAGCAATGGGGAAAGGGGGCATCCCTGTCGTGTACCGTTACTAATCCCAAACCTCTCTGTTTCGAAGTTTGTACCTGCAATATAAGCTGTTGTATCCTTATAGATAGCTTTAATTGTTTTAGAAGCGAAATTCGCAAACCCGAACTTCTGTAATACTGCATCCAAGAATTCCCAACTAACCCTGTCAAATGCTTTTTCTGCATCCAGTGACAGGATTAGTGTGGGGATCCTTCTTTTCCGAATGGAGAACATTAAATCAATTAGACGTCTGGTATTGTCTGATGCCTGACAGCCTTGAACAAAGCCCGATTGATCGAAATGTATCAACTTTGGTATAATTTTATTTAATCTGTTAGCCATGATTTTTGTATATATTTTTAGATCTATATTAATAAGTGAAATAGGACGATAACTAGTTACTTCTTCTGGATTTTTCCCAGGTTTTAGGATATTGATTATTTTAGCTTCTGATAGTTCTGACGGCATTTTCCCGTGATTTTTTATCTCATTAAACATATTTTGCAAGTGTTCACCAATTTCTTTTTGAAACATTTTATAATATAGATGGTCAAAGCCGTCTGGACCTGGGGCTTTATTAACTTTTGCTTTATTAATTACATCCTCTATTTCTTCCAAGGAGATATCTTGGTCTCATTTTGTTAGAGTCACTTCACTCAGAAATGTATTTATCTCTTCTTTACTAGGTTTCTTAAATGTAGAATTACTATTTAAATTATATAGTGAGCTGTAGAACGTCTTCATAATTTCACTTATTTTATCAGGATGAGTATTCAGAACATTATCAGGTCCTCTTAAACTATATATTTTATTTTGATTTTTTTGTCTTTTCAGTTTATTGGCCAGGTATTTACCTGTTTTATTACCCATTAAAAAATTGGATTGTTGAAATTTCCAAATCAGAGAATCAACCTGATTTTGTAATATTTTATTTATTTGGGCTTTCTTTTTAGCAATCAACTCTGATCTTTCTACCAATGGGTTCGCTCTATTTTCTCTTATTTGTTTCTCCAATTCTATATACAGTAATCTCAAGGGTTTCCCCCTTTCCCCATGCATCACTGCCATCCGTGAAATCATTTAACCTCTTATAACTGATTTATATGCACACCAGAGCATGGAGGGTGAGTCTACGGTATTTTTATTAATTTTTAAAAATTCCTTTGTTTCCTTTTTTAGGAATTCCAGAGTATGTTCATTCTTAAATAGGATCGGGTCTAGCTTCCATTTTTTTTATTTTTACTTATCTTTTCTTCTTTTAAATTAACACATACCATTGAATGATCTGACCATGTAGCAGTAGTTATTTCTATATCCTTAATCTGTCTTGTTGTGTGTATATCAGTTAGAAAATAGTCTAATCTTGAGTAAGAATTAAAACGATTTGAAAAAAATGTATAATCCCTCTCATATGGATGTAATAATCTCCATACATCAAAAAGATCATTATTAGATGTTATTTTTTCAAAATCTTTAGAAGTCTTTTTAATCTGATTTTCAGATTTTTTTTTTATTGTTCCTATTCTGTCTTTTATCGGATCCATCACCATATTAAAATCCCCTCCAATTATTAATTGTCTTTTTCTAATGTTTTTTATTTCTTTCAGTATCTTTTTGAAATATCTAGTTTGTTTTACATTTGGGAGATATATATTGGCTATTGTCATATTTACTCCATTTATTGTGCCACACCATATTATATATCTTCCTAAGGGATCAATGATTTTAGCTTCCTCAAGGACTTCTATATTATGACTAAAAATAATTGATACTCCTGTTATAGTTTTTATTGTTAACATATCTTAGGGTGTCTTTACCCCAATGTGTCTCTTGTAGTAGGAGAATATCTGCTTTATTATTTTATAATTATTATAAGCTATTTTCCTTTTTGATGGTGAATTTAGTCCATTGACATTATGAGTTAATATTTTAACCATTGTTTACAATTATTGCATTTACCTTCATCTTTTGTATTTTTTGTGGTCTCTTTTTAATATATCTAATTCTATTGCGCCTCTCGCCATTAATTATACCTGTATAAACTGTACCCCTGGGAAATTCATTCATTCGTACTTTCTTACAAACCTTGGGCATGTTCTTCTTTGGACTTGAACTAAGTCCAAGTTTACTTATTTTCATATTTTTACCTTCCTTTTTTATATTATTTTTTAGGGCTATTATGCCAATTTTAGGAAATGGTAGGAGTTTTAATAAACTTACTAGTTTATTAGTTGGGAGATCATGTATTCATATTTCCCTATTATTTTGCATTCTTGATTATTATAACTTTGTATTTTAATTTTAATTTTCTACTTGCTCTCGTTTACCCCTCTTATCTTCCTTTGAACTTTTGCCCAACTACAACTCTATAGGGGAGTATGAAAAGTAGGGAAATATTTCCTTAGCCTCAGGGACCGAGATATTCCCCTATATTATATTTTGTATGATACCAACCTTCAAATATATATATTGAATTTTTTAATATATTTAGTATTATATTCAGCTAACCTTGTAATTATATATAATTTTTTTATTTTTTATTTATTGTTTCTCTTTTCCTTTCATCCCTGGACTAGACACAACCATCCTAACCTCTCAATCCTCATCCCCCTCATATCTCTCCAAAAATAAATACCTTTACTTCTCTTCTTTAGTTAATTTCTGTCAGGACTTTAACCAAATAAAGTAATTGAATTTTTTATAAATTACCCTTTTAACCTTTTACCATAGAATAACAGAATACCTAAATTTCCCCCTATATAGCTATATCCGAGAGGAGGTCCATACCATTTACTCTAGATATTGTAGTCAACTCAAACTAAGACTTTACTGTTTAGCAGTAATCCTAATAGTAATATTTTCAAATAGCCCCTTTTTTCTGTTTTTTTTTCTCTTTTCCTCCTATACTCCCAGAGGAATGATATGGACTCCCTTCGATACAGATAGCTTCCAATATACAAACATAAATATAAAAAGAAAAAAAAGATTATATTTCCATAGCATGCTAATTATCTAATCTTAAAATCTTATTACATTATGTGTTTTAAAGTGTTTAATAATCTATTAAATATTTCTATATATCTATAAAGTGCATATCAATAAAGTGCTTAATTTTCCCCCCATTTCATCCGTGTTCTCTCATAAAATTTACATCATCACTATCATTTTATACTAGCGATAATCTCAATTTAACAAGGTATTAATAGTTCATTCTAAATTCTCAAAATTCATATTATTCTTCTTTCTACAACCTTTTATATACCCCTAGTGAATCTATCCAATCTTCAATTTTTACTCCTTTATGTCTTTAAGGTGCTTCATGTTCTATTTTTACATTTCTATATCTCTATAAAGTGCATACAAATAAAGTGCTTATATTTCACCACCATAATACAGGTAATCTCCTGGAGGATGGTTATATCCTTTCTCCTGTATACTATAACCATCGCTACTAATCATATTATATATGTGAACCAACCCAAATTGGAGATATATAAAAAAAAAGTATTAAATCCCTCAATATGCAATCCTAATTTCTTATGGGACCAATCTTCAATTTTTACTCCTTTGTGTAATTAAGGTGCTTCATATTCTATTATTTAACTTCTATATTTCTTTTAAGTGCATACAAATAAAGTGCTTATAATTCGCCACCATATTATTGGTAATCTCTTGGGGGATGTTTATATCCATTCCCCTGTATACTATAACCATCACTACTAATACAATTATGTATGTAAACCAGCCCAAAAGGGGGAAATAATAAAAAAAAACAGTAAAAAATGCGTCAATATGTAGTCCACATTTCTTATGGGGTCTTTTCCTCTCTTCCTTGACCTCTATTATTTTACGACCCTTTCAGGGTTCTTTAAGTTTAGTTCAGTATGAATTTTAGGAAGAGTAGAAAAATCCACTTCTATATTCCATTTTTGTAGCAGCAACAGTCCTTCTTTAACAGAGTCTATTTTGTTCCATATATTGTCTTTCATTATATTAGATATTTCCATCTGTATTTAATTTCTACTTTCCTTAAGCTTTGTGTTATTGCCATATATTCTCTTCTTTTGTTCAGAGTATATTTAGACAAATCTGGAAATATTTTTATTTTATCATATGGAGCATCCATGGGTCTTTTTATGGAATTAGCTTTGATTATTGCATCTCTAAAAAAAAGGGATTGAAGATTGACTATAACGTCTCTAGGTATATTTTTGTCTAGTCCTCTAGGGAGGGGAATCCTCTGGATATTTTCTATTTTAGTGTCATCTTTAGAAGTTTGGGGTGTTAAATTATTAAATAGGTCTTTAATATATCCTGGTAGATCTTTTTCCAGTATATTTTCATTTATTCCCCTTATTCTTATATTTTTTTTCCTTGATCTATCTTCCATAAGATTTATCTTCATATTTAATTCTTCAATTTTATATTCCAAATTGTTTGTGTATTTCAGTAATGCATTATTATCCATGATTAATTTATTACATTTAATTTCCAGTTCATTTATTCTTTTACTTATTTCTTTAACTGAATTTGTGTTTACTAGCATCTGTTTTGTTAATTCCATCGTAATCTTTTCTTGGAAATCATATAGAAGGTCTTTCATTTTTAAATATGTTAATGGTTCCTCTTGTGATTTTTCAATATCTTCAAGGGGGGGTTGTACTATTTTCTTCGGGGAGGAAATTACAGATTGTTCCAAAAAAGATGATTCTGATTGTGTTATTTCTAGTGTACTAATTTTTTGTTTTGGCGAAAAAAATTGATTTGTTTCTGGAGCCCCTATCTTCTTCTCCTTACTTTTTATTTTCATAGCATTTGGGGGTTTCTTATTTGCCATCTTGTTATTTTTGGGAAATAGTCCTGTAGATTCTTGTTTTTAATCTTCTCCACCTAACTTTTTTATACAGTCCTTTTGTTTTACTTGTCTTATATAATTTGTATTGGTTGTATCACCTTTTGTAATGTCTTGAAAGGGTACTTTTTATATCTTCGCCCTTAGCCTCTTGCGTCTTGCATATTTTCATAAAGCTTATTTTTATTTTTTTATTTTTTTATTTTTTTTACCTTAACCCTTTCTCCTCTACTCCCTCTGCCTTAACATATTTCCATTGTCCTTTTCTTTTATATACCCCAATTTAGCTCCCTAGCGGGTTCTAGTTGTTTCTTAGCCTTTTTATTTCAGTTTGATATTCCTGGGGCATAGTATGCCTCTTGCAATCGCTCACCTTTATTTTTAGGCCTTGTATCTAGTTCGTTTGTTCATTAATTCAAACTTTGTCTCCCGCGATTCTTTCGCGGGGATCTCTCTCCTTGGCGCGCCTTTACTCGTATTCTCGCGGGATCTTCACGGGGACTATCTCCGTCCTCCGACTTTTACCAAACTCTGTTTAATAAACTTTTTGGCTTTTAGCCACACTTTTATCCCTGCTAGTAGCCTTGAGGTTTTGTCTTTTTACTTTTTTTAAGGCATAAGGGGAGAAGGGAGGAGGGAGATGGAAAGGGTAAACTTATAAACGGAGTACATATAATTTATATATTTTTTATAAGCTTTACTTAGATGCATTGTATTGAGGAGGACCTTCTCGAGGCTTCAAGGGCATCTGTATAGTAGCTGTAGCCTTGGATCCGGTATGGGCTCAGGATGACCGCAGTCTGCTATACATGACCTCCCAGCTCTCCTACCACCAGCTCATCTTCGATCTGGTGTGTATTCCACTTCCGGTACTGCCCTCATCATGCTTGCTCTCTTTCTCTGCTAATCTTGTTACTTTACTGACACACTTTCTTTTATTGACCGGCATTTTTTGACAGGCAAGTCGCTAGTAAATATATAAATAGCAAAGTTCAACATTGTAAAATCTGAAATAAATGATTAGCTTTTGTCTTGCTAATATATCAGAGTGCTTGATCGTATGGTCTTGAGCCTCCATCTGTTACACAGTCTGTTAATTTAATTCCTTGATGGATGCCTTCAAATTCCTAGATCTCCAAGTTCTTGTGAAAATACAAGGAGGATTTATACGGACATTTTCATAATGGAAATAAATAGGAAAATAAATAATTTCATTGGATGACAGATAATGTGCCTGGGCGACTTATTTCCAAGCTCCAAGATTGACAATACATATAACAGTTATATCACTTGGAAATCAGAGCATATATTCTGATAACCATAAAAAAAAGTTCCACTGGTGGCTTTACTGGTGGACTTGTAGGCTTGTTTATCCATTAACCTCTTTTCTTGGTGCATAGGACATCTCCCATAACGACTTTGGAATGACCTTCCAATTCCTGGTTCTCCAAGTCTGTAAAAACAAGAAGGAATTATATAGACTCTTTGGCCCTCATTCTATTATCAGCAGTAAATCGTCCGCAAAGCTGAGATTCCTTGCGGGGGTCCCGTTACCTTGCAATTCAATTATACGGCGCCGCAAGGCTATCCCCTTACGACCGGCCGTATATCTTGCAACCGGCAGTAAGCTCAGAAATCTTTAAATGCAAAAATAAATTCAAGACGGCACTGTAAAGCTCTGTAAATGCTAGGGATCATAATGGGGGACATGAGGATTAATAGCAACCCCCTCTCAAGCTTGTACATCAGCCCAAATCCGAGATTACATTAACTGTTTATTTTCCGGCTGCAGCGTGGGCGGGTCTGAGGTGCTCCAAGCCCTCTGGACTTTTTACATGGATATGTGACATAAATAAAAAAAAAAAAATATTTACGGATTTGAGTGTAGGGGGATGTTGTGATATTAATGCTAACACCTACAATCACTTTATAGTCTCCTCAGAGTGCAGGATGGCTTTATTATGGCTTTATAATGTGCTTAATTGTGTGCCTGCGGGACCTTTTTGCTGCAAGTAAGCTGCGGCTCGGTTTTAGCCTTGCAGACAGGGTTCCCGGAGCAATTAAATAGCAACCAGGATTTTCTTGCGGCCGAAACTCTTGCGGCCGTTTAAGATCAAAGGCTTTCCTCCGGCGCGTGCGGCTGCAAGGGATAGCAAGGCGCCGTCCGCAAGCCTGCCGGAATCCCTGGCCGGAAGGGAATAGAATAGGCAAATAGCCTGCGGCCGGTCCTTGCGGCCCCGCATCTCCTACGGCCGATAATAGAATGAGGCCCTTAGTATGGAAGGAAAGGAGGAAATATATGGAGGCCAATAATTCTCTTTATTGTAAATATTCCACCATGATTTCCAGTTAAAATATATTGGTTCTTGGTTGGAAGTCTCTTATCCTTAAAGATTGTGAGAGATCAGGTTTAACCAAATTAAGCTTTTTATGACTTTACTGATGGAATCATAGGTTTGCTGAACCTCGCAAGACGACTCAGAGTGAACAAGTGGTACTTCCCAATTTCTGGTTTTCCGAGCCTGTGTAGATATGCAAACAAACACTTAGGTACTGTATTATAATATTACAAACAGGGAGCCTTCCATATCCCTTTAACTATCTAACACTTCCATTCATTTGTAATAACAATTATATTTATACATTATGTGCAGTTTTGATTTCTGCAATAACTGGGATCTTTACTGTGCCCTTTGAAAGGACCACTGTAACTAAAGGCATATCTAAGTTTCCTGGATTATGAGGACATCATGAAATAATACCAAAATAAACATTTAAACACTTATCTTGAAGTTAGCAAAATGGCTTGTAATTTGTGACAGTTGAAAAGTAGAGTAAATACACTTTAAACCCCGGCTAAATTAGCATAAAATTCATAATTTGTTTTGGCCAATCAGGAGGGAGCACAGGCAGCTGAAACATTTGTATCACATTCCGGGGTTCCTGTTTGTGCTGTAAAGCAACCTGGGATATGCAGTCTGGAACAATGTTAGAAGTTGCTATGCATTTTCATAAACAGTCTCTCTGTGCAGCACATTCACACTTGATTAACACCCCTGCAGATGGACCATTCCCTGCATCAACTACTACCGCTGCTGGTGTTTTTTTTCCTTCCTCTCTCTGGCAGAGCTGAGCCCCCCCGGTCCCCCATTCTGATCACCTACCCCCCCAGGTACCCCATTCTGATCTCCTACCCCCCCACCCCCAAGTCCCCCGTTCTGATCTCCTACCCTATATAATTCTTGATATATGTGCTGGTATCTGCACTAATCCACCTTAAGAGGACAGTGCATGTGACAGACCACTGGGAGGGATGTAGAGTAGCGCTGAAATAACAGAATAGGTCCTTTACCACACCTGCAGATGGATTATTCCCTGCATCAACAACTACTGCTGTTTGGCAGAGCTGAGCCCACTTGTGTCCTTTACCATCCCAGCAGGTTGTATATTCCCTGCATCAATTACTACCAGTGTTTTCGTTTCTCTCTCTCGCTTCCTGACCCTCCTCTCTCTCTGATCCTCCTCTCTCTCTTTCCCTGATACTCCTCTCTCTTTCTCTCTGTGTGACCCTCCTTTCTCTTTCCCTCTGTCTCCCTGACCCTCCTCTCTCTCTCTCCTTGACCCTCCTCTCTCTCTCTGACCATCCTCTCTCTTGCCCTGACCCTCCTCTCTCTCTTTCTCTCCCTCTCTCTTTCCCTGATCCTCCTCTCTCTTTCTCTCTCCATGACCCTCCTCGCTCTCTCTGACCCTCCTCTCTTTCTCTCTGACCCTCCTCTTTCTTTCCCTCTCTCTGCCTGACCCTCCCCACTCTCTCGCCTTGACCCTCCTCTCTCTCCCTGACCCTTCTCTCTCTCCTTGACCCTTCTCTCTCTCCTTGACCCTTCTCTCTCTCCTTGACCCTTCTCTCTCTCTTTCTCTCCCTCCCTCTCTTTATTTGACCCTCCTCTCTCTTTCTCTCCCTCTCTCTTTCTCTCTCTCTCTTCCTGACCCTCCTTTCTCCCCCTCCTCTCTATCCTCGTTCCCCCCTCATTCTCCTCTTGTGCAGCTGTGACCCCGCCCAGCCATATAATTAGTTCATGAAGGTTGCACTTCCGTTTGTTCTCTCATGTAAAGGTAACACTCCATCTCTGGCTACTCTCCTGTAAGTACTTGTTTATGTAACCTCCGTGTGGGTGTGCAAATCGGGATCAGTTTCCTGCCTATATCTCTGTAAGTACACTGAATCTTTCAATATAATACATATTTTTCTCATATTTAGCAGCTGTTTTTTTAGGAAGCATTTGAAACCCAGGAAACTTCTATATACCTTAACTAGTGTTTTTAATTATGCATTGGTCATTAATAAATATAAATATCTAACATTCCATTAATGTTTAACGATTAGAGAATCTTTCTCCAGCTGCGTGTTTTTCTCCACCCTAATATGTTATGAAGCATATGGTGACTGAGATACAGGTCTGAAGAGTTTTAAGAACAATGCCCCAACATAAAATGAATACCCTTCGCAAAAAGCTTTTGAACACAACTTTAACAAGCCTCCAGCTAGTGGAGACCAATGACTTGGTACCTGTTTTGTCTAAAAATTTAGCACTGCCTGCTAAACAAGGTCACCATCACCCCATTGCCCTTAAAGTCAGTGGATACCAGCATAAATTGAGTTTTTACAGTAAATATATTATTTACTTTTGTCTTTTTGTTTCAATAATTGAATATTTATTTTATTATTCATCAATAGCTAATTAAAACATCAAGCTCATGTTATTGGATCATTACAGTGAGAAAAACTTAATGTCTGTTTTTTGTATGTTTTTAACTGTAAAATGACAAGACAAACAGTTGGTGTGTTTCTGTATGTAGTACAAGACAAGGCTGCCCCATATCTCCTCTTCCTGTACATCTGGTCTTAGCTTCCTATTTCCTATGATAAATGTCGCTCTCAGAAGAGAGAACAGACTACTAACGGACACCATGTCAGTATGTCTCTTACTCTGCGTGTTGCCAGGTCTCGCTGCTGTCACAGGTATGTAAATAACACATATATTTTATAAATATAGATATATATCTAATTTACTAATATACCCTATAGCCAAATAGGGCCATGAAGTTCAACAAAGAACTCTACTTTCAATATTAATTTGTATTGATACTTTTAAACACCCCTCTCTCATCTCTCTCCTCTTTCTCGTCCATTCTCTCCTCTCTCTCTCCCGTTCTATCCTCCCTCTCTCTCTCTCTCTCCCCCTCTTTCTCTCCCAGCTCTCTCACTCCCTCTTCCTCTCTCTTCTCTTTCTCTCCCATTATATGCTGTCTCTCACCCCTCTACCAGCTCTCTCTCGTACTCTCCCTCTCTCTCTCCTCCCCCCTCTCCCTATATATATATATATATATATATATATATATATATATATATATATATATACAGTAGAATCCTAGTTATACGGCACTGTACTAACCGGGACTCTCAAGCAACCGGCACCGGCATCAATTCCCCATTTTAAATAAACTCCCGATAAACCGGCATAATAGGCACTATCTGAAGTTCGAGACTGCAAAATAAAAAATTTACTTTGTTTCTAATATTTTTTTTTCTGGGCCTAAATGGCCAAGTTTAGGTGCTAATGCCTTTTTAAAGGTATTTTAAGGGGTTTTTGGGGGGATTAAGGGTCATTTAGACCCTTAAATTCGGGGTCTTATGATTATCCACAAACTACACTTATCCGGCAATAGGGAGTCCCCATAGGTGCCGGATAACGGGGTTTTACTGTATATATATATATATATATATATATATATATATATATATTTATTTATATAAACAATTAAAACATTTAAACAATACAAGGAGAAACTATTTAATAAGTTAATGCCAAAAAAGGAGAAATACCCTCATCTTTTAATCAGTTTGTTAAATAATGAATGATATCTAACCAAAATCTAGTATATCTAAAGAAATGCTCAAAAAATCCAAGTATCTGGAATACTTAAATCCTTATTTCAGATATCTCATTAGCACGTTTACTTATTGTACAGAATTCATAAATAACTTTGCTGCTGTTGCTAAATATAATAATTTCTTGTTCATAACCCCTATAAAAATTTTTATATTTTAGAATATAGCTGTTGTATAGTTTCAGTTCCCTTTGGACGACTTCATACTGATTTTGTAGCTCTTTGTAATTTCCACTCCATAAATGTTATTGAGGTTAACAGGCTTCCCATAAAATAAAAAGCACGAGTTAGGAACCAGCCTCACATGTATGAGGTTCATTTAAGATCAAAATGGTGCTGGCTATGCGTAGGTCTCTGAACTTGTACATAATCCACACTATGCTATGCTTTGAAGCTATAACACAGTCAGCATATGTCTAAAAGAGACATGTATGAAGTGGTTTGGATTGAAGAATAAAAATGCATTGTGGGCTCATTTGCATGCCCTCACCATAACCTTTCAGAATCTGTGTGAAGCCTTCTGTGTCCGACTCTCCGTGACCCTATGGACCCTATGCTAGCACATCTGTCAGCCACTGGCCCTGCCTAAATTGAATTTCCTCAAATTAACTTCATCACATAAACCATAGCTCAACATAATCAAATAATCTAAATTAATCAACGTTCACTTATTATTATTTTGTTCTACATCTCCTACATCTCTATAAATGCCTCCATCTTTTGTCTCTTACCTACTCAGATCAAGGGAAAGAATTCTTTAATAGGGAAATTTAGGAAATATTTAGTGTAATCCAGGATTAAAAGTCATTAATACAAAAAAGGGTTAAAAGGGTGTCTATCCTAAAATAGTAGCTATAAGTCAAGAAGGTATCACTGTCCCACAATACTCTGGGATTTTCAGAATGTGACCACCTTAATTTTGACAAATAAATATTAAATTGTAAATTGTTGTATCTCTTTGGAGCCTCAAATGCATCAATATTATATAGTGATGTTTAATGATGCTTATATGCAGGCCTCATATGCAAAGTATTTGCTAATCATAGGAATGCAACAACATAGTTACTTTAGAAAGTTTAGGAATAGACACAATACTGCACTAGTCAAAAAAAGGGGTTTAAAACACTGAGAAACAAAAAACAGGGGATGGAGCATGGTGCTATTTTATAAACGCAGTATAGTATTATATAGGGGGAAGAGAATATCACTATATATATCTATATATACATGTATATCACTTATAGCATCATCAAACCGCAACATAAAGTATAGGCTTTACTGCTCAAGTGTAAAAAAAGGAAAAAGAAAAGAAGGAGTATCACTTATCTCCCCTATTGGCATGAAATATGCCTGAGTACTTGCGTTTTGGAGTGCAAAAGTAGAGAGATGTTCTGCTGTAGCTCACAAGAGCATTAAATGAGATGCACCATCCTCCCCCTGCTCCCGACGGTCCGTTTCGCCACTTAATGGGGCTTACTCATAGGCTAGTGAGTGTTAAAATTCATGGCCTATTTATGGCCTGGGCACTTGAGCGTTTTGCTTCTTGGTTTTGTAAATTCAAAACATGCTATTTACTGTAAAAACTAAATTTATGCTGGTATCCACTGACGATTACATTAAAGACATGGTGGAAAGTTTGTAGTAAGAAAATTTAGGTATGAACGATTTATGGAAGTGTGTGTAATAATAGGTGTAATTAATTTTGTAAATTTCTCTGGAAAAGGTGTAACTGAATGTGAGAGGGCTATTAGTGAGTATTATAAATAAATATAATTAATAATCTAATATAGTAGACGATAAATAAGTGATCTGTATTAAAAGGGCAGTAGTGTATAGGAAAAATATTAAGAACATAAATAAGATATTATTGTATATATAAAAGAAAAAATCCTATATTATGTAATATATGCATAATAGGTCTGAAGTAAAAGGACATAAGGGTTGTACAGCCATTTCAATACTATATAAATTGAGGCCCATAAGTGTGTCATCTAAAGAAGATATAAAAAGGCACTCATAACAATGATGAATATGAGAAACCTTCATTTACGCCATTCGGATATTGTGAGTTTAGAGTAAAAATCCATCTGCTTTCTAACTGTAAGAGTTGTGTATTAATATCACCTCCTCTCTTTTCTGCAGAGATGATCAACTACATAGAATTTCATTGTTGAAAGTTTATTAGCGTGTACCATTCGGAAATGTCGTGACACTGGAGTGTCCAATTCATTTTTAACCGAGTAGGTGTGTTCGAGTATGCGACGGCGTAATTGCATTATCGTTTTACCTACGTATAGCCTTGGACATGGGCAGACCAACACGTAGATAACATGTGTACTTTTTCACGTAATAAAATTTCTCAAAGGATATTCATTAAAGGTAATTGGGTGTGTAAAACACTGACCAGGCTGCACATAAGAACATGCTTTACATGTTCCACATCTATATAGCCCTCTCGTTGGTTCAAGCAACATGGTCTTTGTCTTATCCTCTTTAAATCTAAAGAAACTTCTGACAACATGGTCTCCTATACTTTTATTTTTTCTATAGGTGATCTGTGGCTGTAATGGAAGGTATCTTTTAAAATCAGAACCATCCAATAATATTTGCCAATGTTCTTTAAGGAAATGTTTTATTTGTTTCCAATCATTGCCGTACGTCATTATGCATTGTGTGGAATTGTCCTCCCGTTCATTTGTAGATTTGTCTTCTATTTGTGAATGACCATATAGAAGTGTATCTCTATCGGCTTGGAGGGCACGCTTGTAGGCTCTTTTGAGGGTCCTATTCGGGTAACCCCTCTCTTTAAATCTGTTTCTTAGATCTTTTGCCTGTTTATAAAATCGTTGAAGAGTATCACAATTTCTCTTGAGTCGAAGGTATTGACCATACGGAATTCCAGATTTTTGTGCAAGAGGATGTTGACTGGACCATTTTAGTAAGGCATTTGTAGCTGTTGGTTTTCTATATACAGATGTATGTATTGCATCCAGATGGTCTCTCTTTAATTTAAGGTCTAAGAAATCGACCTGATCTTTGTCAATATTAAATGTGAACCTAAGATTCATATGGTTCATATTTAATTATTTGATAAAGTGTTTAAAATCTTGTAGGGTGCCTTCCCAGATTACTAATATATCATCGATATATCTTTTCCATAAAATGATGTTATCAGTGAAGCCATTCATTGCTTCATTAAACACTTTTGTTCGTTCCCATAGTCCAAGATACAAATTAGCATAGCTAGGGGCACATACTGTGTTGGTACCATATCTTATTGAAAATGAAAACATTCTTTGTAAGAATGAAATTGAGTAGTTCAAGGATAAATTCATTAAATTTGGTGTGAGTATTATCCTTCTCTGCTAGGAAGTATGCAACTGCCTCAATACAAATGTCATGTGGAATGCTTGAATATAAATTCTCCACGTCGATGGTTACTAGTAGAGCTCTATGAGGAATATGTATTCCATCTAGATGTCTTATGAATGTCTAGAGTGTCTTTCAGATAAGCTGGTAGGCTTTCCACCATGTCTTTAATGTAATCATCCACAAAGGTACTTATTTTTTCTGTTAGATTGTTGTTTCCTGAAACTATTGGACGACCCGGTACTGGATTCACTTTTTTATGTACCTTGGGCAAGGCGTAAAATGTAGCAATCGTTGGGAACTTTGGTTGGAGATAATCATATGTATCTTGGTCAATAAGTTTATTGTCCTTTGCTTTTCTGAGTATTTCTTCCAACTCTTTGCTAAAGGTAGACAAGGGATTATTTCTTAGTGTGATATATGTATGTTTATCCGAAAGTAGTTTTTCACACATGGATATATAATCCTGTTGATCCGGTAATACAATATTGCCACCTTTGTCTGCTGGCTTTATTATGATTGGTGCATCCTGTAATTCCTTCATTGCTTTTTTCTCCAACTTGTTCAAATTTTGTTTAGTTTGTTTAATACCAAGTTGGGTGGAGTCATAGAGTTTTCTCAGATCCCTTTCGACTCGATCCATAAAGACTTTTAGGTTGGCATATTGGATTAAATCGGGTGTGAATCTACTCTGTTTTTTTCTCTTCATAGATTTAATGCCTGGTGTTTGTTCAGAAAATTGTTCATTGAGAAGTGACATTAAGTCATCAAAAATATCTTCATCTACTTTCTGTAGGCCTAAACTGATAAGCCTTCTCTCTGTTTTAACAGAAAAGTATTTCCTTAGAGCCAATTTTTGTACAAATAAATTGGTATCTTTAATGTTTGTGAACAAATCAGACCAGCTTGTAGGTACATAAGAAAGACCTTTCATTAGAAGAGATATATGTGCCTGATTAAGCTTTAAATTGAAGAGGTTAATTATTTTAACATCCGTATCTGTTTCTTGTATGCTTCTACTGCTCAAGCTTGAAGTTGTTGTTTTGGGGGGTACTCCCATCTCATTTCCATTTGATTCAAAATTGATTTTATTTCCAAATTTTGAAGGTGCTGGAACATTATTAGCAGTAGGGATGTTATTCATAAGAATATTATTCGTAATGTAGTGGTCAGCTTTTTGTTTAGATGGTTTAGGGTTTCCCTTATTTATTGTCTCTGTGCTTGTTAGTATATTGGATGATTTTTTTCTTATTTTCTTGGGCACGACCTGATGATAGATTGTCTACTATTTGTAATTTTGTCTTGTTTTTTGGTCGCGTCCCTTCTCTAAAAAATGTTGCATAGTAGGTTGTATAGTTGGTTGATTAGAACCAAATCTCGTGTAGTAGACGATCTAACATCAATAAATATATTGATGCATTCGAGGCTCCAAAGAGATACAACAATTTAAAATTTAATATTTATTTGTCAAAATTAAGGTGGTCACATTCTGAAAATCCCAGAGTATTGTGGGAAAGTGATACCTTCTTGACTTATAGCTATTATTTTAGGATAGACGCCCTTTTAACCCTTTTTTGTACTAATGACGATGAATCCTGGATTACACTAAATATTTCCTAAATTTCCCTATTAAAGAATTTTTTCCCTTATAATTTAGTGTTAAGCACTAGGAAATTGCATAGGTCACATGATCATATTTCTACTCAGATCAAGCCTAATATCACTTCTCCCCTCATCCACATCTCATGAAATTGCCTTAATTATATTATGTCTTCAAATCATCTTCTTACATATTCATCTCATCAAACCAAAGACAACATCTTGTTGGCTTTGGCTCCACAAACGACTAATTGTCCTTGGGCCTGATCTACTGTTTTGTACAATTAATTAATACTGCCATTAGAAATTTTGCTATGATTACTTTTTTTTTTATACCCAGAGAACATAAAGGTGACACTATTACAAAGTTCAGAGTTCACCAACGACATGATGACAATGTCTGTTTGGGGGTCAGCCATGTTGAGAGATATTGAGACGCATCGTATCTACAATGATACCAGTATGATAGTGTTCAAACAGAGCTGGTCAAGAGGGAACGTTTCTACCTTAAGCTGGGGGATCTACGACATGTTGTTTGCGAGTTATTTTAGATACTTCAAGATACATACAACAGATATCATGACTGGTGTTGGCCAGAAATGTAAGTATCCAACAGTAGTGGGTTCTATTGTTGGTATGAAGTCTTAGTTATATTCAGTTCTCATGTTTTATGTTGTAGAGTAACACAGTTATAGTTGAGGTCTACAAAAATATGTCTTCTGATCCATGTGAACGTTGAATTGAGCAAGACAAAAAACAATGAAGCTCCTAAACCCTAAACTGGAAATCAGATTATTCTCCCAACTAGTCTTTGTTAGTGTCCATGGTGGTGAACTCCACAATAATGATTCCCTAAACTTGAACCACTTTCATTATGAAGCCAAATTTTATTTCCTTTACCTCAATGGTGGCCTCTTATCAAATATACATTTCTTTGGATGACAATGTTCACTAAGAAACCTTATATTGACCCAGTTTTTATTTATATATAACAATCAGAACACCTTATTCAAGGAGAAAATAAATAAAATGCTAGCCTCTTCACGTCTTAATTCCTCCATTTCCTTGCTAATCGTGTTGCACCTCTCTGAGTCCTTTCTAGATCTACGATATCCCTTTTTTCGAAGTAGTGCCCAAAACGATAGTCTACATTCTAAGTGAGGGATATCTTTTATGGTGTAATTATACTCACTTCCATTGCATCTTTATCATTTTTATGTCATGCTAATATGTTACTAGCCTTTCAGCTGCTTTCTTGCATTGAGCATTGTTATGTAGCTGGTTTCCACCCGCACTCCAAAATATTTGAGAGAGTTTTCAATTTGAAGAGGGTCTACTGAATAGCGTGGTTGTAATTTGTCAGATTGGCACAACCGATAGATGGGTTTGATTTCCTAGTATTGTGTCTTTATTAATGGTCTGACCACCCACAGCACCCTTTATAATGCAGTGCCAGGCGGGATGTACCATGGATTCAGAAGACAAAGGAAGCATGTATTACAAGATGGCTCTCAATGGCCAGGAAGTTGTATACCTGGATATTGCTCATGGCATTTGGATACCCAGCCAGCACCCTAACTCATCTTACATACAGGAAAAGATGACACAGGATATAGGTTCCACAAGGAATATCCAGGGTTTCATGCAGACGTATTGTGTTTTATATGCCAATGTTTTCGCAATTGCGGGGAAGGAAGCCCTTGAAAAGAAGGGTGAGTAAAGAGAATTAATGAATAGGCAAATATAATCCCACCGTTACCACCAATAGTTGAATTCTACTTGCCCAAACATAATTAATGCAACTACATGGTATATGTATATTTATCTATTACATCTTTATCAATTATTTCTGTTTTAATTTTTCACAGTTGAAAAGGAGAATTTAGAGATAAGTCCAATATTAAGAAATATCTAAGAATCTGGTGGAACAAAATTAAGAACTTTGTATAGAGAACAGAGCCACTCACTGTCCTCTTAACACTTATAGTCCAACCCCATGTTATTTACAAAAGAGGAATTAGGTGTTAAATCTTAAAGTTTAGTGGTATCCCATATTCACTTATATTTTGATTGTACCTTTCTTCTATCATTTTATGTGAATATGGCTAGCTTTGAGTTGTAAATCCTCACTCACTGTCCTTTTAACCATTATAGTCCAACCACAAATCTTCATTTCAAGTAGACTTGTGGGTGCTGAGATGGAGGTGATTTGCACAGTGACCAAGTTTTACCCAGAGGCCATCAATGTAAGTTTCTGGAAAGACATGTATCACAGGATGGAGGACACATTGTCCACCATTACCCTCCCTAATGAGGACAACACTTTCCAGATACAATCAATGGTAACAATAACTGAAGGAGAAGAACGGACACTGTATTGTCGTGTGGAACACAGCAGTCTGAAGGAACCATTAATGGTCCATTGGGGTAAGAGCTAATGAGTGGCCCATAACAGCTTGGGCAATATATATATATATATATATATATATATATATATATATATACACACACATATACATACAATGTGATGATATCTATGTTTGAGGGAAGAGATTAAAAGAAAAAATAATCATTCTTCCTGTTCACTGACATGTAGGCTGCCATGTTTCACAGCTTTAACCTAAGAAAACACCCATAGGGAGAGACTTCACACCACCAGTGTCTCAAGATGCTCAGGCAGCACACAGCATGTCACTGTTTGCTTGCCTCTCTCTATGGGCGTGGTGTTATATCACAGATGTGAAACATGGCACATTACATGAAAGAGAAAATATGTTAAACTTCTTAGAAGTAAGTTAAGTGTAAATTTTACATCACACTTATATTGACTAGGGAAAATGTAACAAAATAACACTTACAATATTTATATTAAGTAAAAAATGTTTGCCTAAAAGTCCCTAAATTTGGTGCGCCATAAACTCAGTTTAGTTAAAAGGAGGCTCAGCTCACAATGTGACTCCTATTTGGTCTTGTTCCATCTACTATTAGGATAGTCAAATTTCTACTCCAATATTACTCCCTATATGTATTCATTTATTAATATAAAACATTTGTTTCTATGAATATTACTTTTTGGCAGATTTAAAACTTTTCAATATTATCCCAAGTGAGAAAAACTCAATTCATGTTATGAGTTTATGGCTAGGAACTTACTTTCTTGTCAATTAACTTGCCTTTTATTCTCTGTGTAGATGATCGACATTCACCTGTAGCGTGGATTGTTGGTGTCGTACTGGGGATTTCACTCTGTATAGTGGCTATTGTGTGGCTCGCAAAGCATCAGCGGGGTCGAAGGTAGGACAAACTAATCAATCAATACCTAACTAGAGAAATTAACATTAAATTAATATGTGGAGAGGAGTCTACTTTGTCGTACTGGGCTAAATTATCAGTAATGCCCTGTGCATTCTGGGAGTGTGGTGGTAGGGCTGTGATTGGCTGTTTTCTTTGTAGTACATATGATGTCACTTAGTGTATCATAGAAGTCTCTTTTCTTATTTGTTAGTGTGTTTATGACCTCATTGTTTTTATACCCAATGCATTCTGGGAATGCGTGTTTCTGACTGGCTGGTTTCTATCATTTTTCATTGAGTTCAAGGACAACTGTGGTTTGAGTAGTAGCTTCTGAAGTATACACCAAGCTGACAATATTAGCAGCTATGTAGATCACGAGGATAACAGCATTGATATAGAAAATTGTATATTTACTTCACTCTGCTTGTGTCATATGTGGTTCCATCTTGGATAGATTGCCTGAAGTACCGTAATCCTACTGGGGATTTAATGTCAAGTGTCAGTCTTGCAATTCTTCCTACCATTCCTCTCAGACTTTTAATCCTATGAGGTACAAACAATACAATAGTTAAATCTTTAATATACACATTATCAAGTCAAGATCTTCATAAGATTATACTATATACTATTTAATGGCATTCTGGAATTTCTGCCTGTTCACTCTCTTGTAGGATGCCAGAGCTTTAACCTAAGGATACACCAACAGAGAGAGGCTTTCCACTACCAGTTTCTCATTATGCTCATGTTTCACTGTTTGCTTGCAGCAGAGCAGTATGAGTCACTGGTAGGTGTGGGTGTGGTCTTACGTCACACATGTGAAACTTGGCACCTTTCATGAGAGAAAACAGGAAAAAGTGGACTCCACCAGTTTTTAAAAAAAAATTCATATGTATATTTCCTCTTGTGTGTTTATGCAAAATTTGAGGGTTTCTATTTCACATCCCCCCAAAAAACTGTCTTTCTTTTGTTGACACTATGTTTACTCTTGTCTTTATCCAGAATGTATGGAGCCATCATTGGGACAAACGTGGAAAATTATCCCATATAAAACCATTAAGATTTAGAAAAGAAAATGATGGAAGAGTCTTGAATTAAGAATCATTAGTACTGTGCAAAAAACAATGAAAAAGAATTTGGACTGTCGAATAAGAAGTTTATACATCACTTCTTTTTGATTCATCCCTTCAAAAAGAGGATCAAGAAGGAATGTCCTGTCTTCTTCCATTGGAAAACGCACAATATCTCATGTTGGACATAGTCAACAAAAAACAAGAATGGGTTTATGTTCAATATTAATTTGTTGTTGTTATTCAGTTGTTAAGTTTTGTCTGACTCTCTGTGGCCCTTTTATACATAAGGTTAACTTGGCAAAGATACTGTTGCAGTTCCTTCTCAAGTGATCTGTGATTTGTTTGATCTCTTTGACCAACTGTGATGACACTACATCCTATAGCGTACTGCTTCATTAATGTACACATGATAAGGCAGTCATCCAGAAAGAGTCAATATTATTATACAAAATGTCATTCTTGGAGTTCATTGAATAACCAATTCACATGAATTACAAGAGACAACAAACAATA
This sequence comes from Discoglossus pictus, assembly GCA_027410445.1. Lineage (NCBI taxonomy): Eukaryota > Metazoa > Chordata > Amphibia > Anura > Alytidae > Discoglossus > Discoglossus pictus. Next base: position 12,659,062 of record CM050170.1, read on the forward strand.
GAAAAATATTTGAGGGAAACTTGTCCCCTCCTTGTAGAGTTGTAATTTGGTTTGGTAAATGAGGTATCTAAGGAAACAGTGGATGTTATGTTTAGTGTATTAATTTAGAGTAGGCTTATTTAGCTTGATATATTTCTCGGAGTAAACGATTCCTAACAAATAACTTAAATAGTATCGTTTTTGTGGAGTTCTAGAGATGGGGCGCAGTATTTGAGATCATAAAACAACAGTGGTGAAAATGATTTATTCTTCATCGCATACAGATAATTTCCTTTTTTTTTTTTTTTTTTTAACTTGTTTAAGAGAGACAAAACTACTTCTTTATACATTAAACATTTTTTTAATACATATCATGTTAATGCATGGACTCGAACAATAGATTTTTAGATTTTTATAGATTTCAACAGTTCTCGATTGCAAATGATACTTCTAAATAATAATTGATTGAAGTTTAAACTCCATATTTTATTGATGTCATGATGACTGTCTCATTTACTATTGGCTCTGTAACACGGGCTTGCTTAATTGATCATGTTCAGGCCCTGAAATGCTACGTACGGGTTCATTGTTTGCACATTGAGGCTGTGAGCATGTAATTGCGGGCTTGAGTCAAATTAATACATCTATATATGTAAAAAATGTGGAACCCGCAGCCAAAAGGACAGTTTGAAGGTAATTACAAGCTTGCAATTGAATGGGGTCTATGTATGGGATCCACCTCTACCAGTGAGTTAAGAAGAAGTGTGGATTATGTTAATTGTGTTTTCTTATTTGACTTACATTAAAGCCAAACAAAAACATAATATATTGCATTTCAGACACCCATAAGGCTCACTGCAAATTTGTACAATATATCAATATAGAAAAGGAGAAAACAAGTTAATTTAAACAAATTATAGTGTCATTTTTGTTTGTACTACAATGTCTATTTAAAAATTAATACCAAAAACAACATCAGATGTAATACTTTGCTTAATAAATAAAAAATCAAATAGGGTGTATATAATAAATATTTTTTTAACAAAAATAATATTTTTAAATGCATGTAATTTAATTTAATAAATAAAGTTAATATTTTCATGTAATTTATGCTTTAATTCATCAATTTTCAAGCTCAATTATCTAACACTTCCACTCATTTTATTAATAATAATAGATGTGGTAATTGCGAGTTGTCATCACGCAATGTAAAATTTTACTGGCCTGCGCATGTGCAATTAGCTCCGAAGGCGCATGTGCAATTAGCGCCGAAGGCGCATGTGCAGTTAGCGCCGAAATGTACGCAATGAGATCCAAAGGCCTGTACGTGGCTTGAGGGGGGCAGAGGCTCCAAACCGCTTCCGAGTTACAGGCTTAAACAAAATTATGGGTTTAACAGCCGCCATTTTTTTCAAGCCTGTAACTCGGAAGCAGTTGGGAGACTGACAAAATACGCCAATTAATTAGAAAATTAACTTACAAGCTCACACACAGCACAGGGGGAGAGGCAGGGAGCCTGTAAGTGAGGTTGAAAGCTAATTTGCTATGTTATTGGTGTTTTTGGGAGGTCTCAGAACAGCTAAGAGAAGAAAAAAATGGCAGGCGCAAAAACCTTAATTTTTTTTGAAGCCCGTAAATCAGAAACACATTTTGGGCTTGGGGAACATCATCAATTTTCCAAGCCCGTAAATTGTTACACACCTCAAAATGCAAACAGGAGCATGGAGGAGGGGGAGGGGGGAGAAAGACACAGGGGTGAGAGAGGGGGGAAAGAGACACAGGGGAGGGAGGTAAGGGTAAACAAAACCCCAGGGGAGGGTGAGGGGGCAAAGGGGGGAGAGGCTCGCGATGAGCGACAAAGTCGCTCATTCCAAGGCCCGAAAGTTGCATGTTGGCCGGCGCCTGCAATGAGCGGCGAAACTGCTACTTGCGGGGTTTGTGATGGTTGGCAAAGTAGACGAGAGGGGGGGGGGGGGGGGGAGAGGCGTCTCGCATTGTGTGGCAAACAGCATTGCCAGGCTTCAAATTGTATTGCTGTCATTTTTGAGGGGGAACTCGCTAGTTAATAATTCTAACCAATTCTAATTATATTTATTTTTTCATCTACTTTACATTTTTGAAGGACTTTTGTTCTCTCCTCAGTCGATAAGAGTCTACATAACATTGTTAATGGAAAGTGCTTGGAAATCCCATGACATAAAAAAATTGTGGGATGAAATAAAATATTTTTTTGTTTTAGAATCTCTTTTTAATCGCCACTTTTCTAGTGAAATCTTTTACTGGAACCTTGAGCTTCAACATATGGTATACGAATATAAGCCGCACCCGCATATAAGCCGCACCTGTGAAATTCAAGGGGAAAAAAGAAAATAAAGATAATATCTGAATATAAGCCGCACCCTTAAAATTGGAGAGAAACAGGCTTTCTAATCAGTATCTATGGTCATTTCTTTTGCGGGATACAGGCCGAAAATCATAGCTTGCAAAACAATAAAATCGCTAAAATCGCAAATCGCTATTAAATTGCTACAATTCCGCAGGCACTCACACCCGTAAATGGCAAACATAAAAGAAAATCCAATGGGTTCCAAATTGGACCCACAAGTGGGTTAAACGTAGCTCCATAAATACAAGATTAAAAATCAATACGGCACTGTAAAATACGGGGAAAAAGATTAATGACATTAGAATTAATTGTGCAACAGTCTCACGATCGCAAATCGGCAATCATTTTTTTATGGTCGCAAATATAGGCCGCACCTGTAATTTCCAGGCTTGGAAATTGGAAAAAAAGTGCAGCTTATATTCGGGCCAATACAGTAATTTTAAACAATAAGTAATAACAAGTATTTTATCAATTAAATGCCATTTAAAAAAATTGCATTAATTATCATTGCCATTTGCATTTTCAGCTGTCAGTCAGCCTTTTTGATTTACTCCTTCAAAAAGATATTGTCGCTGTTGGATACTGTGTCTATTGTCTCCCGTGCAGTATGTTGATAAAGAACCTATTGTCACTTTCCCCAGGACACTTGGACTTTTGGGTCTGGGCACTGGACCCGGATGGACATTAGCCACAAAGCCAGCTGAATCAAAGTCATTGGTACCAAGAGAGCTCTTCCATTTTTAGGACCATTATTTTGTGTGTAGAGTGCGTTTTGGGGTGCAACTATTGCATGAAGCTATTAAAAATATTTTGACGGTGGTAAAACTTTTAGGGTGACCACTTCCAGTAGCCAACCACAATACCCAGTTCACTCCCAGTTCCAGGGTCAGGCTACATTCCCAGCTGGGCTCAAACTCATGGCAAGCAGTAAAATAGGCTCCATAGACTTCTATTGAAGATCCACAGGACTGATTGAGCCATCAAGTATTATTAACAAGACAGTCAAACAGCAATTCAAACATTATGTTTCAAAAGTCCAGGATCAAATAGTGTCAAGTACTTTGCAAGTGATATCCCTTTGATTCTTTGTCTTCAGGTTAACCGCAAATTAAGTAGAAAAGTCGTGGAAGGCCTGGTCAGCCACTAAAAGTGAATATATCCCGGAGCCCCGCAGTTCTCCTTATCTGACTCTGAAATTTACGCAATGAGCTCCAAAGGCCTGTAAGTGACTGGCTTGAGGGGGGCAGAGGCTCCAAACCGCTTACGAGTTAAAGGCTTAAACAAAATGATGGGTTTAACGGCCGCCATATTTTTCAAGCCTGTAACTCAGAAGCCGTTGGGAGACTGACAAAATACGCCAATTAATTAGAAAATTAACTTACAAGCTCACACACAGCACAGGGGGAGAGGCAGGGAGCCTGTAAGTGAGGTTAAAAGCTAATTTGCTATGTTATTGGTGATATCCCTTTGATTCTTTGTCTTCAGGTTAACCGCAAATTAGGTGGAAAAGTCGTGGAAGGCCTGGTCAGCCACTAAAAGTGAATATATCCTGGAGCCCCTCAGCTCTCCTTATCTGGCTCTGCTTTAACTCAACAAAGGTATTGTTACTCCGGGAGAAGATCGACAGGGAGTGGGCATGTCCAACCAAGACCTAAGAAATCCTTTCCCTGCTTGCAGTTCACCATCAGTCTACCACCCTCCGCTCGAGTCCTCTGATCAGTGGAGGATCACTTCCCTGGGACCCCTAAGTCTGTCCAACACTGATTCATGGTTCCCCTATTCCAGTTGGACTCCCTCACCCAGACATTCTGGTTCCAGGGCTCACAATATCTTATCACCCCTTGACTGGAGATAGCTGATAGCTGGGGCCGTAGAATCCTGGGCACCTAGCTGGGGATTTTATTTAAAAAAATTATGTTTTAAACTAGGAATATATAGTATGAATATATAACTGTTAATTTAACAGATTACAAATAAAAAAAAAATTCTTATTCTTTTTTTGAAATACTGTTATATTGTTCTGTTTACTAAGAACTTGCATTTGAACTAAAATAAATCAGTAAAAATAACACATTCAGTAAGTTAATATTATAAATGGATGTAGATTCCATTTATTTATTGCTGACAACAGAGATAATGTAAATTTACTATTTCACATAACATCTATATTTAATTATTATACTTTCTCTTTCGTTCTATTCTCTCCGTAGCCTACATTATTATTATTATTAAGGCCTCAGAGTTTTAATTGAACTTGCGGTTACCTAATTATAGGGTGTTGGCTGCACCCTTAATTTTAATGGGATTTTTCTTAGTATTACTACGTAGACTGACTAGACTGGTCTGTGCCGTGGGGAGATATATCATATTTACCATAGTTTTAGCTACTTTTTTTTTAGTCTAGTTATAGTATTTAAGAGGAGCTATCATACTAATATTTATTTGATTTTAATTAAAAGAATATGTATTATTACATATTTATTCATGTACCATCATGATATTTTAATACATATAATATAAAATATATTATTTATTATATATAACATATATTTATAATATTTTATATAATTATTTATTTATTCATGTACCATCATATTTTATTATATATACACTATCACATATTATAATTGTCAAACTGCGATTTGTTGTCACACTTGAGACATATCGCAGTTTGACAACTACGATTGATTGCAATATATGGACGGCCGGACATGCACCCGAATGGGTACGTGAGGGGGTGAGAGACATGGGAGGAAGGAGGGAGTTAGAAAAACCGGATGGGCGCGAGTGCGCGCGAGTGGGGAGGCCGTGCGCGCACCCAGATGGGTACGCGAGGGGGTGAGAGACATGGAATGAAGGAGGGAGTAAGAGGCACAGGAGGAAGAGACACGGGAGAGAAGGGAGGAAGCGACACAGAGGAGGGGGAGGAGGGGGAAGAGACATAGGGGAGTGGGGAAGAGACACAGGGAAGGGAGAGGAGGTGGGAGAGAAACAGGAGAGAGAGGAGTGGGGGACGAGACACAGGGGAGGGGGGAATAGACACAGAGGATGGGCAGAATAGGGAGGAGGGGGAGACACACAGGGGAGGAGGGAGGAGAGACACAGAGGAGGGGGGAAGAGACACAGGGGAGGGAGGTGGGGGAAAATAGACACATGGGAGGGAGAGGGGGAGAGACACAGGGGAGGGAGAGGGGCAGAAAAAGATACACAGGGGAGGGGCGGGAAAAGAGACACAGGGGAGGGGCGGGAAGTGACACACGGAATGGGGGAAGAGACACAGGGAAAGAGACACGGGGAGGAAGTAGAGGAAGGAGAGGCTCTCATTGCAAGGCCCGTGATGAACACCGAAGGTGCTCATCCCGAGGCCAGTAAGGTAGAGGGGAGGGATCGCAATGAGCTCTAAAGGCAATCTTTGCAAGGCCTGCGATGAGTGCCAAAGTTGCTCATCGCAAGGCAGCCAGGTTGGGGGGGAGCTTCGGAATGGAGCTCATTGCTCATGTGGCACATTGTCAGGCTTCAAATTTTATTGCCGTCAATTTTGAGGCCCTTATCGCGAGGCCCGTAAAAGTAGACAGTGGGAGAGGCTCGCAATCAGTGCCAAAGGCGCTCATAGCAGGCCGCGCAATGAGCGGCGAAGGCACACAGCATGGGGCTCGCGATGAGCGCCAAAGGTGCTCAGATTGTGTGGCAAACAGCATTACCAAGCTTAAAATGTTATTGCCGTCATTTCTGACGGGCAAGTCGCTAATATTATATATATATATATATATATATATATATAAAAATATATATATATATATACTAGCGACTTGCCCGTCAATAAATGACGGCAATGTGATGTATATGTTTGTGAAGTTGTTTAGTTATTTAAATATATTTTTGACCCTTGTAAGTATTGTGATATGAACATGTATTTTTGTAAAACGTTGATGTAATGGTTTTTTAAAATGAAATTTGTATCTGAAGAATTGTTCACTTTAATATACATAGAATCCAGAGGAAAGTAAAAAGTAAAAAGACTTTTTGAAACGTGCTGAATTTTAACATGAAGTTTAAAATATATGTAAGCAATAACCTTGAAAGTATATATTTTTGAAATTGAACTTTATTTTTTATGTAACTTTGGAAGTTTAACAAAACATTTGTGTAATTTTGAACATTATAAACAGGAACATAGTAAATACATTTTGTAACATAATTTTGAATTAAAAGTATTAACATTTGAATGTAAAAACAGTTTAACTTTAAATTAATCAGTATTAACATGCAATTTGTATCAGAATAATTGTTAAGTTTAATATACATTGAATGTAGAGGAAGGCATACAGTAAAAACTCTCCTTAAACCGTACGTAATTAAAGTAATTCATTACTGAGCACATAAACTGGCGATAAACATTAATGTAGGTAGTAATCTTAAGATAACAGAGAATATTTACATTGTAACTTAAAAGGTGCTTGAGCTCTTAACATGAACTTTGTAATATGCTGAATGAAATAACTTGAAAATATTGTTTTTAAACTTGTAACATTAGAAACATTAACATAGTGACTTAACATTTTAACATAATTTTTCATAGAAATGCAAGGCAAGTATTTTGTGAGGCAAATTATCCATAAACATGACTTCCATTAATTATGACTGAATTAAACAACCAATTGTTTTGTATTTTTGAATGTTTTTCCAAAATGTTTGCATGGCTTTAGTTTGTATCCTGCAAAGTTATAGTACTTCATAGTAGACAATGTTTTTAGTAAAAATACGTCCATCTTCTAATAAATCACCTTGACTTTCATTGTTTTCAATGTAAACTTTAATAGCCTGTGGATTTTTGCACCGTGACAACGCAACGTACAATTGACCATGTGCAAAAACTGGTTCTTCCAAGAAAATACCCACAGATTTGAAAGTTTGACCTTGTGATTTATTAATGGTCATGGCAAATGCCATAATAATGGGAAATTGTCTTCTTTGAAGTATAAAAGGGAGACTACTTTCACTTGGTGCTAAATCTATTCTTGGTATGAAAACTCTCTCTCCTTTATGGGTCCCAGTTAAAATTTCAGCATCTATAAAATGGTCCTTGAACAATTAATCTTGTGCCATTGCATAGGCCTTTTTTGGCGTTCATATTTCGCAGTAACATGATAATTGCACCTTTCTTTAGCTGCAAAATATGTGGTGGCATTCCAGAAGGAGTTAAAGAGTTAATGAATTCAGTTGAAAAGTTTGCCTGACTTTCATTGTCATCAGCAAGTACAGAATCAGCACTGTGATAATTTCTATGTGGTGCATTAATTTTTTTAAAGATTTCATTATTGAGTATTAATGCATCTTTATTTTTACACGTCAGTATAACTTGGTTGGCAAGCTCGGAATATTCTTCGTTATTTATGCTCCCTTCAAATATAGCCGATATAATATCTTGTTGACAAATCATATGAGGTGGGATCTCTACAGTGTCGTCAGGTAAATGTGGTATTTTTTCTGTTCTGCCTTCTCCAATTTTAATAAGCCAATCATTGAAATCAGTTTGGCCTTCTGATCTCATATTTTGTTGCAGTTGAAGATGGGTAAAATGTTTCCATACTGTACTTGACTTTATACATGTTTCAATAATGTCTGTTCGATTTCCATGTACAACGACAGGTAATGTTTGTCTAAAATCGCCACCCAACAACATTACCTTTCCACCAAATGGAAAAATATTATCCATGACTTCACGAAGCAAACGGTCAATACATTGGAGGGCATAGCATGACATCATTGTGGCTTCATCTATTATAATTAATTTACATTTCTTCAATTTCTTTGCTTGTAAGGATGTCATGCGAATATCTGACACAGAATTTTCTAAAATAGGCACTGGCAGTTTAAATCCACTATGAACAGTTCTTCCACCTTCTAATAAAAGTGCAGCAATTCCAGTAGTGGCAAACGCCATTGCTATTTTTCCTTGTGCTCGTACTGAACTCATTAATAAATTGTACAAATATGTTTTTCCTGATCCGCCAGGTCCATCAAGATAGAAATAACGCTCTGTCACCATGTCATCATCTATAGCATTTTTAATGGCATGAAATGCTTGCAATTGTAGTGTATTTAAAGTTGCAAGTCTTTCTTCTGTTCTTTCTGCTTGTAGTTGAATGTCATAGTCTTCAAAGTTAATTTCATCTATAAGACCTGGATCAGGCAAATTAAAACTTGCACAACTTAATCCATGAGTTAAAAAGACTTCTTGAATTTCCATTAACGCTTTTAAGTGTGCAATGGGTTCATTGTATCGTCGCATAAAGTCTTCAGCCATATTACTTTTAAAAGTCTCCCACAAAGCTAATGCATTTGGAGCATTTGAGAAGATACAAATAAAAGCAAATTGTTCTCTCATCTGTCGTGGCATTTGACATTGTGCTGCTTCTTCTAAACATCTTTCCCACTCTGTATCATCAGCGAGTAAGTTTCTATGTCTTGCAGCTAAATGGAAGGATTCATATACAATGTCATTAACAGTTCTTAATTGTTCAAAACTTTGTGCTCCTGGAACATTTAAAAGTAATATCCGTAAGCAAAAATGTTCAACATCTCTTGGACTGACTGTGTAAATTCGTGGAATTATTTTATTGCCTCTGGTTTTTCTTGCTCTCCATAATCCATTCACAAAAACATAGTGATATGGAATTTCAATATATAAGTATTGTGTTGCTTCAGCATCAGTGGAATTTAATGCAAACCATGCAGTTAGTGTAGTGTGACGATCTTCACTTTGGGCCAATGCATTCATTTTATTTCCAGCATGGAAATCGACTAAATGTCGTTGTGGCAAATGTACTGCAAAACTATATACTGCATGTGATCTATCATGCATTTCAAATTTTAAAAGCCGCCACATAGCTTCTGGCGCACTGACATAGCGAGCATCTACATGAGATGCAAGTTCATCATGTACTAACTCACTACTTTCAGGGTTGTCTGCACTTTTGACGACTACAGTAGCTGCATCGTAACCTTTGTAAATATATTTGTAGACTTATTTAATGGATTTTATGGAAGTGCAGGCTTCTACGTTGATGTGGGCGTTGTACTTCATGAGTAAATGTGGATTGTAGGGTACTACATATCTATTGTCCACTTTTTTTTTTTTACCAGTATGTCTGTCTCTTTTAAGCACCATATTAACCTTTGGCATGGGTAATTGATGTCTTTGTGCATGAAGTAGTTGTTCATTTTCTACTTCTGCCAATTTTTTGTAAGCTTTACTGTAGGGATTGTTGTCCATAATGTTATTTAGCTCTATGAAAACACTGGGTAAGCATTTTTTATTTTCTTCCATCTGCATACGTTGGTCAACAGCTTCCATTGTATCTAGGACATATAGTTGAGCGAATTTTCTTTGCTCTCCTTCCTCTGGATGTAAATGTGAAGTCCGATGATAAATTTGTCCTTGGACTTTAAAACAGTAAGGACCATGTCTTGGTACATTAGCAGCCAATGTTGCCCCCATAGATGCAAATGATATGGCACTATTGTAGGATCTTATGTTTGTCTTAAAAATTTTGTAATTTGCAAAAGTAGGTTCAGTCATAATATTTTGTAATATTTAATGGATTTGATGGAAGTGCAGGCTTCTACGTTGATGTGGGTGTTGTACTTCATGAGTAAATGTGGATTGTAGGGTACTACATATCTATTGTCCACTTTTTTTCCACAAATAATGGCACTATCTCCTTCTCTTCTTTTATAAAGTGGATATCCATCACAATTTGCATATGTTTTGTCTCTATAATCTTTTGGAAAATCTTTTGAACATTGATTATTTTCCATACATGGTGATTGTGGATTAAGGTCTCCACAGGGTCCATGAATCATGCGATGAGTAACAATCTCATATAGTCTACCATATAGTTCTGGATCTGGTAGTTCAGCAACTATGACTGCATCCACTTTGTCCGAAGTATCTAATTTATCTTTCTCTTGAAGTATTATGAGAAGATGTGCATGTGGAAGGCCTCTTTTATGAAATTCAATGGTATATACATAAGCAAGACATTTGCCAAATAACTGATTTATAGTTAAGTCACGTATTAATTCATTTAATTTGATCTTAAAAACTCTGGCTACTAAATCTGGTCGATCTGAAGCAGTTTGTCCAAGAAGTAGATTTTGATTAATTTCTGGCCATTGTGGATTACATGTAAATGTCACAAATAAATCTGGTTTTCCAAATTATGTCACAATAGCCATAGCATCATTGTATCTTTCTCTCATATTTCGAGGAGATCCTTGAAAAGAGGATGGTAAAATGATGGCTTTGCCAGCTGTCATGTCTCTGCTTGTAGCCACGTCAGCAACATAGTCCATGAGTCCACAATATTGTTCTACACGTAGTTTATCTTGTTGATATTTTATAAAGTTTAAATTATTTGCCTCAACTTGCAAATATGAATCAATAATCCATTGTTGTGTTAGTTTTCCACCACATAAAATTGGATTAAATTCATCTCTAATGGCAATTTGAGCAACTTTAAATTCAAGCATAGAAACATTATTTCGGATTCTGGCTTTAGCATTTGGGTAACTGGGAAGGGTTAATTTTGGTTGCCAACCTGCTTCTCCATGTGGGAAAAAGATGGGATATGTCATTGGATCTAAATTTGGACTTAAGATATTAATATTAATAAATGGTTGCTCCTCATTTCTGGGATATACTCTAATGTCTCTTTGAAATGGTGGTTCTCCTTCATCATTCTGAAAGACCATTGCAACCTCATTTGATGTTGGCAAGTTATAACGACGTTTATCAGTATGTCTGTCTCTTTTAAGCACCATATTAACCTTTGGCATGGGTAATTGATGTCTTTGTGCATGAAGTAGTTGTTCATTTTCTACTTCTGCCAATTTTTTGTAAGCTTTACTGTAGGGATTGTTGTCCATAATGTTATTTAGCTCTATGAAAACACTGGGTAAGCATTTTTTATTTTCTTCCATCTGCATACGTTGGTCAACAGCTTCCATTGTATCTAGGACATATAGTTGAGCGAATTTTCTTTGCTCTCCTTCCTCTGGATGTAAATGTGAAGTCCGATGATAAATTTGTCCTTGGACTTTAAAACAGTAAGGACCATGTCTTGGTACATTAGCAGCCAATGTTGCCCCCATAGATGCAAATGATATGGCACTATTGTAGGATCTTATGTTTGTCTTAAAATTTTTGTAATTTGCAAAAGTAGGTTCAGTCATAATATTTTGTAAATAGGTTGGAAATTGTTTCCTTTCTGGAAGTTTGAACTTTCCTTTTTGACAACAACTAATAAATTGTCCATCTCTGGGTCTCTCCTGTTTAAAATAATAAGCCTCACAAAATTGACATTGAGTACTCATGTCCCCACAACTATGAACCTCTACTGCTAAAGACTTGAGTAAAGGACAATTTGCAAAGCATATCGGATGTTGACTTTCATATTCATCAGATGAAAAGTCATGAAATGTTTCAACAACAGGTTCTAAATGTTTAGTTTTTTTCGTGGATTTTCTTGGTATATGTTGTCCTTGTTTTGTTGAAATGTCCTGTAAGTTTTTAGTAAGAGTTTGTAAATGCTTTGTTTTTGTAGTTGCTTTTTTTGGTCTGTCTTGACTGGTATCTTGTAAAATGTCATCTGATGTTTTAGGAACAGTTTGTAAATGCTTTATTATCTTTTTATTTTTTTTGGTTGTATCTTTTATTTTAGCAGCTGATATTCTTTTATTTGCAAGTCTTTTGCGTTCTTTTTCTCGTCTAATTTCTTTCTCATCCGGTGTCTGCTGGGCGGCCCATCTCTCTTGTCTTTCTCTAGTTTGACGTCTTTTCTTCTCTTCTTTGGTCTCGTTATCAGCCATATTAATCTGTAAAGGAAAAAAAAAAAATGTAATTGTGTATATTTTAATTTGTAATTCCTGTTAAAGATTCTTGTGCACAATTGGTGAAATAAAAGGCAAATCATTAATGTATCATTTATATTTTGTTAAATTTATAATTCCTGTCCTCACTGGCTAAGAATTTGGCCAATGGAATACTGCTGTAAATAAGCATGTAACATATTTTTTTAAAATAATGGTTTTATTTATTAAAAACGTTGTTTGTGGATAGATATTTACCACTGCAAAACTTCTTTGCTAAAAAAAAAAGTGATGTGGTTTTGAGCTATGTATTGCATAGTAGCAATTTAAATAGAATAAGGGAGATAGTAAATTATTTTTTTTATTTTTCTGTTGACACGGATGCAACTGAAAGCAGTTTCTTTAGTTTTATACTTTAGTACTTATTATACTGTACCTTGGTTGAAGTGTGTTTTAAATCCGAATGTTTGTTGGTCCTTGGTTCAAAATCGTTGTCCTATGGTGTGGTCCTCTATTGGAAGTCCTCGTCCGATGGTGTGGTCCTGTGTGTAAAATCCTGGTCTTATGGTCTGGTCCTCTGTTGAAAGTTCTGGTCCGATGGTGTGGTCCTGTGGCGATAGCCCTCGTCCGATGTTGTGGTCCTGTGACGGTAGCCCTCGTCCGATGTTGTGGTCCTTTGGTGAAAGTCCTCGTCCGATGGTCTGGTCCTGTGTTGAAATTCCTCGTCTGCTGGTCTGGTCCTGTGTTGAAAGTCCTCGTCCGTTGGTCCGGTCCTGTGGAGAAAGTCCTCGTCCGATTGTCTTCACGCAGTATCTGTTGTAATATAAAATAGAAAATGTTGTTTGAGTGAAATGTCTTTTAAATAAGTAAAAAATTTATGAATTTGGCTGTATTGTACAGTTATGGTTATTTTTTTCTATTTTTTATTTTTTTACTTTCTGTACAATCCCACGACTTTTGTTATTCTTATTTAAGGTTCTTAGTAAGGCTTGTGGGTTGTGATATATTAAATAAGAATATGAATTTATTTTGCTATGTGTTTATGTTAGTTTTTGTACAATCCTGTTTTGTGCGCACCACTTGTGGTATACTTATTTAACCTTTATTGGGATGGTTATAGTTAGTGAAACATGAAATAATATAATTAATGTAGTTTGCTATGTGTTTGTGTTAGTTTTTGACAATCCTGTTTTGTGCGCACCACTTGTGCAAAAGTTATTTATTCTTGATTGTACTGGTTATAGGTTGTTAAACATTAAAGAAGAATGTTAATGTAGTTTCCTATGTGTTTGTGTGTTTTTTTGTACAATGCTATTAGGTGCGCAACACTTTTGTTATTCTTATTTTTGCTTCTTTGTAAGGCTTATAGGTTGTTAAACATTGAATAAGAAAGTTAATTTATTTTTCTATGTGTTTGTGTGAGTTTGTTCCAATTCTGTTTTGTGTGTAGCAGTTTGGGTCTCATTCAATTGCGATTTGGCTAATTGAATCGTGCCCTAAATAAGCACATAGCATATTTTTTTAAAGAAGTTTTTAGTCAGTGAAAAATTTTCTTTTGGATAGATTTTTAGTAACTAAAAACTTCTTTAAAAAAAAATGTTATGTTCTTATTTAGAGCCCTATTCAATTGTGCAAATTGCAATTGAATGAGGGCCTTTGTGTGTACCATATGTTGCATATGTTGCATAGTTTGCCCCTCATTCAATTGCATTTTTTACAATGTAATAGTACTCTAAGGCCGTCATTGAATTGCAATGTTGAAAATTGAATAGAGTTCTAAATAAGCACATCACATATATTTGTTAAAGAAGTTTTTACTTATTAAGGGCCTCATTCTATTAGCGGCCGCAGCCGTTGCGGGGCCGCAAGGACCGGCCGCAAGCTATTCTGCTATTCTATTCCCTTACGGCCGGGGATTCCGGCAGGCTTGCGGCCGGTGCCTTGCTATCTCTTGCGGCCGCTCGCGCCGGAGGAAAGCCTTTGATCTAAAACGGCCGCAAGAGATTTGCAATTCAATTGCTCCGGGAAACCTCTCTGCAAGGCTAAAAGCGAGCCGCAGCTTACTTGCAGGAAAGAGGTCTCGCTAGCACCAATTAAGCACATAAAATAGCTCAAATAAAGCCATCCTGCACTTTGAGAAGACTATAAAGGGATTTAAGGTGTTCGAAAAAATAGCACATAATTATCCTGTACTCAAATCCGTAAAATATTTTATTTTTAATATCCGTAAAATATCCATGTAAAAAGTCCAGAGTGCTTGGAGCACCTCAGACACACCCACGCCGCAGCCGGAAAATAAACAGTTAATTTGAACTCGGGTTTGGGCAGATGTGCAAGCTTGAGAGTGGGTTCCTTTTAATCCTCATGTCCCCCAATATGATCCCTAGCATTTACAGAGCTGTACAGTGCAGGCTTGAATTTATTTTTGAGTTTTTATATTTCACAGCTTACGGCCGGTTCCAAGATATGCGGCCGGCCGTAAAAGGAGATCCTTGCGGGGCCGTATAATAGAATCGCGAGTTAACTGAACCCCCGCAAGGAATCGCAGCCTTACGGCCGATTTACGGCCGATAATAGAATGAGGCCCTAAGCATCTATCTAAAAGCAAGTTTTTCACTAACAAAAAGTTATTTAAAAAATATATGTTATGTGATTATTTGGATCCCTATAGAATTAGCAAAATGGCAATTGAATAAGGGCCTAAAAGTGCTTATTTATAGCAATATTAAATTGTCCAAAATAGCAATTGAATGAGGGCCTTTGGTTACTGCATTTGTTATATTGTCAGCTCCTCATTCAATTGTGTTTTGACCAATGGAATAGAGCTCAATATCACCACAGAGCATATTTTTTTTACCGAATTTTGTATTTAGTGAACTTGTATCCAAAAGCAACGTGTTCACTAAATAAAAAGTTCCTTTAAAAAATATGCTCTGTGCTTATATAGAGCCCTATTGAAATGGGCAAATCACATTTGAGTGAGGCCCATGGCCATTAAACATATATATGTCCTCATTGAATTGCAATTTTGCCAATTGAAGAGGGCTCTATATAAGCACATAACATATTTATTGAGCAAAGTTTTTAGTAACTAAAAAGTTCTGTATAAAAAATATGTTATGTGCTTATATAGAGCCCTATTCAATTGAGCAAGTCGCAATTGAATAAGGCTCATGGTTCTTTCTTTTTTATACTTAATACTTTACCTTGATTGAAGTGTCAAATGTCAGAGGGTCCCCTCCTGCCAATCTTAATCCGCCGGTCTTCTTGTAGTGTCTGTTTGAAAAAGAAATTTAAATAGTTATTTGTATATTTATAATTTTTCATCTAGCAAAGCATTGCCTTTTGAGCATGTAATGTCTTGTTGTATCTTACCTCTTCTTCTTTGTTGGTGTTCTTTAAAAGGGATTGTGCTTCACAGTGCACGGTGCAAATTGTTGAGTGACGCTGTTGATGCAGAGTCTGTTTGAATATTAAAAGAAATAGAAAGATTCAGCTTTATATGATCTATTGAATTGCAGTAAATTAATGTCATTTAAATATACTTCTGTAATTATTTTCAATTGACCTTATTTTTTGTTGGGGGCTACACACATATGTCACATACATGAAGCACATTCCATAGTTTAATGTAATTTTTTTGTGTACGTGTGACATATCAGTATACATGACTCATATTTAAATGGTTAAATTAACCTTATATTTTTTTTTCCAACACACATAAATGTCTGTGTGTGAGATGTAACTATAGATGATACACATATATGTGCGTGTGACATATCAGTATACATGACATATAATGTCATTTAAATGTAGTTGTTTACTGATTTTGTTTTAAGCTAATTTTGTTGCAGTGGCAATACACATAAATGTGCGTGTCACATGTCACTATACATTATACACATATATGTCCGTGTCACATGTCACTATGAAGGGGCAATACACATAAATGTGCGTGTCACATGTCACTATACATTATACACATATATGTCTGTGTCACATGTCACTATGAAGGGGCAATACACATAAATGTGTGTGTCACATGTCAATATACATGATACACATATATGTCCGTGTCACATGTCACTATGCAGGGGCAATACACATAAATGTGCGTGTCACATGTCACTATACATTATAGACATATATGTGCGTGTCAGATGTCACTATACATTATAGACATATATGTGCGTGTCACATGTCACTATACATAAACCTCTGTTTAATATAGAATTATGTTTTTTTGTTGTTTTGTTAAATGAACCGTATTTTTTTTGTGAGCCTATACACATAAATGTGCCATATATGTCACTATATAAATCCTAGTTTATTTTTTTATTTGTTTGACCTGTCCTGATAATAAAATGTAATATATTATAGCTTACCTCTCAGTTGTAATTTGCACAATGCAAAGTAGTAAATTAGTAAAGAATTGTCTTCTCAAGTAAAAGCAGCAGTTATCTCAGAAGTCCCTCCGTTCATCACCTGAGGAGAAATGTATTTTTTTGTGTGAAATAGGCAGTATTTATAAACTTGTAGAAAGTTCTGGAAAGTGAGACCGTTAGAACGTAATACGCATGCGCTATTTGCGTTCCAGCTTACAATTTGCGTTCCATCCGCCATTTTCTGCGTATTACTGTTCAAAATGGTGTTTAATATGATTGTGATACGTTCCGCATAGTATGTGTTTCATTATTGCGAGTAAGTGTAGTGTAGTTACGTCTGAAGCCTCGTTTTCGTTTTGTGCGTCGGCCATTTTTTCTCTCGCTTAGCGATGGTATTAGTGTCTAAAGTGTTTTATTTTGATTTAAATGTAGGTGTAACTTGTTTTTTTGAGGTGCTGGATGGTTCCTCTTGCTGTAGGTAAGCTTTTTATGTGTTTGTTGTGTGTCTTTCTTAAGTTTTAAATGTTTGTATGTCGGCGTGTTGCGTCCGATGTTTGCGAGGTCGTAATGTGTGGTAACGTGTCTCGTATGGTGTTTGCGTGTGTAGCCTCGTTTTCGTTTTATTCGTCGGCCATTTTTTGTGTCGCTTAACAAATTATTTAGGGCCTCATTCTATTAGCGGCCGCAGCCGTTGCGGGGCCGCAAGGACCGGCCGCAAGCTATTCTGCTATTCTATTCCCTTACGGCCGGGGATTCCGGCAGGCTTGGGGCCGGTGCCTTGCTATCTCTTGCGGCCGCTCGCGCCGGAGGAAAGCCTTTGATCTAAAACGGCCGCAAGAGATTTGCAATTCAATTGCTCCGGGAAACCTCTCTGCAAGGCTAAAAACGAGCCGCAGTTACTTGCAGGAAAGAGGTCTCGCTAGCACCAATTAAGCACATAAAATAGCTCAAATAAAGCCATCCTGCACTTTTAGAAGACTATAAAGGGATTTTAGGTGTTAGAAAAAATAGCACATAATTATCCTGTACTCAAATCCGTAAAATATTTTATTTTTAATATCCGTAAAATATTCATGTAAAAAGTCCAGAGTGCTTGGAGCACCTCAGACCCGCCCACGCCGCAGCCGGAAAATAAACAGTTAATTTGAACTCGGGTTTGGGCAGATGTGCAAGCTTGAGAGTGGGTTCCTTTTAATCCTCATGTCCCCCAATATGATCCCTAGCATTTACAGAGCTGTACAGTGCAGGCTTGAATTTATTTTTGCGTTTTTATATTTCACCGCTTACGGCCGGTTCCAAGATATGCGGCCGGCCGTAAAAGGAGATCCTTGCGGGGCCGTATAATAGAATCGCGAGGTAACTGAACCCCCACAAGGAATCGCAGCCTTACGGCCGATTTACGGCCGATAATAGAATGAGGCCCTTAGTGTCTAAACTCTTTTATTTTGAGTGCAATTAAGTTGTAAGTTGCATTTTTGAGGTCCTGGGTGCTTCCTGTTTGTGTAGGTAAGGTTTTTATGTATGTGCTGTGTGTATGTATTGTGTTTTCAATTTTGTAATGTTCGCGAGTTGCGTCCGAGTGTTGCGAGGCCGTAATGTGTGTGAACGTGTGTCGTATGTTGTTTGTGAGTGTCGTAATGTGTTGCGACGTGAACTTTGCGAGATTCGCAGTTCTTTGGGTTGGGAATTTGTGTTGTGAATTTTGCAAGGGTCGCAGTTGCTGCAACTGAAGACCTCGCTTTGCGAGGTCCTCAGGTGCTGGCATGGAGCGCCTGTGGCGCTCCAAGCCAGCAACTGAGGCCCTCGCTTTGCGAGGGTCCTCAGTTGCTGGCAAGGAGCGCCTTTGGCGCTCCATGCCAGCAACTGAGAACCTGGCACAGTGCCCTCGCTACGCGAGGGCCGCGGGCTCGCTATGCGAGCCCGCAGCGTTAGCAACAACTCGTACGCTCACAACTATATATGTGATATATATAGTATATGTTTGCTTAATTTAAATTAATATTTTTATTATTACATATTTATTCATGTACCATCATAATATTTTAATAAATACTAGCGACTTGCCCATCAAAATGAAGGCAATACAATTAGAAGCCATGACAATGCTGTTTGCCACACAATGTAAGGCTTTTGCTGCTCTGAGGACCTTCGGCGCTCATTGCGAGCCTCTCCCCTTGTGTACTTCAAGTTCATCGCGAAGACAGATATATAGTACTAGCGACTTGCCCGTAAAAGATGACAGGGCAATAAAATGTAATGCTGTTAAAAGTGTTTTCTACACAATGTCAGTGTCTGACATTCTTAACCTTTTTTTATCTACAAAGAAATACCAACATTTTGAAAAAACTTTTTTATTTTTTTAACTTTCAACTTGTAATTCACCAACAGGTATAGAATATATATTTTTTCATATTAACTCTTTTAATTGTCATATATGGAATAACAAAATAACAATGTCTGAAGTTTTCATGAATACATATTGTAAACCATAACATAAAAGTTTGTAACATGCAACTTCTATTTGAAACAATCTTGAACCATTTTTTTTAACAATACTAACATTTTGAATTGATAGTTATGCATGAATAACAGAATACTATGTAAACTTTCTGTGAATAACTAGTTTGAATAATTACATGCTTTGTAACATTATTTTTTTTTTATTCTTGTTAAACTAAATAGGAATTGAATCCAGGGGAAGGCAAACAATAAAAAAAAAACATTGAAATTTGGCCAATTCCTTCCTGACCCCATTAACGGGCGATAGGATTACTACCTGCATCAATACTCTGTATTTAATTATACATTTCAATGTATTAAGAAATGGTTAAACTTCTAGTAACATAAATCCTTGAGTATATACAATATACAATGAACCAACTTTGCACAACTTTTAAAATACAATGTTAACATGTGAAATAGTAACAGAAAACAATAACATTTAACCTTGAATTTAATGAAAATACTACCTAATTGTCTTGTGAGGCCAAACATGTAAAAAGGTAAGTTCTAACACATTCCAATCTGTTAATTTTTCTTTTTGTTTTTATAGTTGTAGTTGTTGAAAATGGCACATAGAGTTTCCTAAGTGAAATAGTGGTCATCTAAAAAGAGACCGCTAGGTCTAGAAGTTCATCCATGGGGTATAACCACTGTTTTCTATGTTTTTTTGCCATTTTATAGAGTTTCTTAGTGAAATAGTGGTCCTCTAAAAAGAATCCGAGTGACATCAAATTTTGGCCTTGAAATAAAACCACTGTTCTCTATATTTGGTGTGGTATACCTTCTTTGAAATAAGAGAAGTGTTCCTTTAATGTTGTTATATATGAAGACATTGCATTTTTTTATATGTCCAAGGGGTTTCCTTACAAAAAGTCCAACAGACTTTTAATTTTGTCTATGGGATATAACCATTGTTCGTGTTGTTTTTTTTTTACTTTTTGTTGTTCTAGTTTGTGCAAATGGCACCTAGAGTTTCCTATGTGAAATAATGGTATGCTATAAAGAGTCTCAGTGACCGAAAATGTAATCCTGGAAATAAAACCACTGTTATCTATGTTTTTTGCCATTGTATAGAGTTTCTTAGTGAAATAGTGGTCTTCTAAATTGAGTCTGAGTGACATACAATTTGGTCCTCGAAATGAAACCACTGTTCTCTATGTTTACAGCACCTCATAGTACACAATGTTTTTGGTAAAAATGCGTCCATCTTCCAATAAATCACCCTGATTTGGGTTTTCTTCAAATATGAACTTTAATTTCTTCTGGATTATTGCATCTTGAAAATGCAACATAGAGTTGTCCATATGCAAACACAGGTTCCTTTCAAAAAAATACCCACAGGCTTAAAAGTTTGTCATTGGGATTTATTGATGGTCATGGCAAATGCCATGATAATGGGAAATTGTCTCCTTTGAAGGACAAAAGGCAAACCACTCTCACTTGGAGCCAAATCATTTCTCGGAAGAACTGGTTCGCCTTTATGGGTACCATTCATAATTTCTGCAAGTATAAAATGATCCTTTAAATCCTTCACAATTAATCTGGTCCCATTACAATGTCCTTTTTTGGGATTCATATTTCTCAGTAGCATGACAATTGCTCCTTTTTTCAAGTTGCACAATATGTGGTGGCATTCCAGAGGGAGTTAAAGAATTAATAAATTCCATAGTAAAGTTAGCTTCACTATCTTTGTCATTAGCCAGAACAGAATCTGCACTGTAATAGATTTTTTTCTGTGCATTGATTAATTTCAAAATTTCGTTATTTAGATTCAAGACATCTATATTTTTTTATGTCAATATGACTTTGCTTGCAATGTCTGAGTAATCCTCGTTATTGATCGTATTGAGGAAGATTGTCGATATTAGTGATTCTTTGGAAATCATTTCTGATGGAATTGCCACAGCATCATCAGGTAAATTATTTATTTTTGGCTGTTTTCCTTCTCTAATCTGAATCAGCCAATCATTGAATTGATTTTGGCCTTCAGATCTCATATTTATTTCTAACTTAAGGTGTGTAAATATTTTCCACAGCTTACTTCTCTTTATACACGTTTCGACAATGTCAGTCCTATTGCCTTTCCACCAAATTGCAAATCATTAACTTATTTTAATAATGGATCAATACATTGCAGGGCATGACATGACATCATAGTTGCCTCTATTATAATTAATTTACTCTTGTGATTTTTTTTGTTGTTGCTTGTAATGAATTAATTTGCATATCCGACACTGATGTTTCCAGAATGGGAACTGGCAGTTTAAATCCACTATGCACAGTTCTTCCACCTTCTAACAAAAGTGTAGCAATTCCAGTGGTTGCAAATGGCAGTGCTATTTGACCCTGTGCTCGAATGCAACTCGTCAACAAATTATATAGATACGTTTTTCCTGATCCACCAGGGCCATCCAGATAGAAATAACGCTCTTTGAGAGTTAAAATTAAAAGCATTGTTAATACAGTCAGGTCCATAAATATTGGGACATGGACACAATTTTAAACTTTTTGGCTCTATACAGTACAATGGATTTGAAATGAAACGAACAAGATGTGCTTTAACTGCAGACTTCCAGCTTTAATTTGAGGGTATTTACATCCAAATCAGGTGAACGGTGTAGGAATTACAACAGTTTGTATATGTGCCTCCCACTTTTTAAGGGACCAAAAGTAATGGGACAATTGGCTGCTCAGTTGTTCCATGGCCAGGTGTGTGTTATTCCCTTGTTATCCCATTTACAAGGAGCAGATAAAAGGTCCAGAGTTAATTTCAAGTGTGCTATTTGCATTTAGAATCTGTTGCTGTCAACCGTCAATATGAGATCCAAAGAGCTGTCACTATCAGTGAAGCAAGCCATCATTAGGCTGAAAAAACAAAACAAACCCATCAGAGAGATAGCAAAAACATTAGGTGTGACCAAATCAACTGTTTAGAACATCCTTAAAAAGAAAGACGGAGCACCAAGGAGCTCAGCAACACCAAAAGACCCGGAAGATCACGGAAAACAACTGTGGTGGATGACCGAATAATTATTTCCCTGGTGAAGAAAACACCCTTCACAACAGTTGGCCAGATCAAGAACACTCTCCAGGAGGTAGGTGTATGTGTGTCAAAGTAAACAATCAAGAGAAGACTTCACCAGAGTAAATACAGAGTGTTCACCACAAGATGTAAACCATTGGTGAGCCTCAAAAACAGGAAGGCCAGATTAGAGTTTTCCAAACAACACCTAAAAAAGTCTTCACAGTTCTGGAACAACATCCTATGGACAGATGAGACTAAGATCAACTTGTACCAGAGTGATGGGAAGAGAAGAGTATGGAGACGGAAAGGAACTGCTCATGATCCAAAGCATACCACCTCATCAGTGAAGCATGGTGATGGTAGTGTCATGGCGTGGGCATGTATGGCTGCCAATGGAACTGGTTCTCTTGTATTTATTGATGATGTGACTGCTGACAAAAGCAGCAGGATGAATTCTGAAGTGTTTCGGGCAATATTATCTGCTCATATTCAGCCAAATGCTTCAGAACTCATTGGACAGCGCTTCACAGTGCAGATGGACAATGACCCGAAGCATACTGCAAAAGCAACCAAAGAGTTTTTTTTAAGGGAAAGAAGTGGAATGTTATGCAATGGCCAAGTCAATCACCTGATCAGAATCCGATTGAGCATGCATTTCACTTGCTGAAGACAAAACTGAAGGGAAAATGCCCCAAGAACAAGCAGGAACTGAAGACAGTTGCAGTAGAGGCCTGGCAGAGCATCACCAGGGATGAAACCCAGCGTCTGGTGATGTCTATGAGCTCCAGACTTCAGGCTGTAATTGACTGCAAAGGATTTGAAACCAAGTATTAAAAAGTGAAAGTTTGATTTATGACTGTTAATCTGTCCCATTACTTTTGGTCCCTTAAAAAGTGGGAGGCACATATACAAACTGTTGTGATTCCTACACCGTTCACCTGATTTGGATGTAAATACCCTCAAATTAAAGCTGAAAGTGCAGTTAAAGCACATCTTCTTCGTTTAATTTTAAATCCATTGTGGTGGTGTATAGAGCCAAAAAGATTAGAATTATGTCAATGTCCCAATATTTATGGACCTGACTGTATTTGTATGTAATTCATTCATTAATCATTAAGAGTATGATGTTTAATTGGCATACTTGCAAAATATAAGCATGGATATATTAACAAATAAATGCACTATAAAATATTAAAATGTAGCATGTGTCATAATGTAATAAAGTGATTTAAATATTTAAGTGCTTTGAAGATCCAATTCCTTTGAGACAATAAGCAGCAACACATAGATATCATTACACTGTAAAATCTACCTATTTTGTGAGGCATTTCGATATATTTTATTTTATATTATTACAAATTAATGACTAATTAAGTAATGATGAACATTAATAATTGAGCAGCAAGACAAAAATATAACCGCACTTAATAATTAAGCACCAACACTGAAATGTAAGTGCACTGTAAAATGTACATATCTTTTGAGGCATTTGAAATCTTTTTAATTACTTAATGAGTAATGAAGTAATTAATGAATATTAATAGTTGAGCAGCAACCCCAAAATGTAAGTCCACTGTGAAATATACATATTTTTTGATCCATTTTTGAATCCATTTTTTATTATGACTAATTAATTAGAAATTAATTAATGAACATTACTAATTAATCAATGACTAAATATATTAGAAAGAGTTAATCAATAATATAGTCATAAAGTAAAGTCAGTCAAATTTTTTTTTTTTCACAATGATGAATAATTAATAATTACTAAATTAATGTCTGCTAAAAATGAATTGATCAATTAATAAATATATTTGAAATCGTTAAGCATTAATGTCTTGATAAAGTAAAGGCATTGCAAAATGGAATAATGTAATATTTTTTTGCTTATTAATATTTTTGTTAATTAATAATTAATTAATCAATCAATCAATATACTTTACCTATTTAGAATAAATAGCCAGCAATCATTATCCTGAAGAGCTTGCAATCTCCCTGGATTTTCCGGCAGCAGAAAATGTCCAGTCATCACCTGAGGAGAAAGTGTCAGCTCTGTGGCAAGTGTGCCCTATATATAGGCTGCGTGCGTTGGTTTAGGCGTGAAAGCCATCATTTGAGATGCATAATGTGTAGATTAGCAAGTTAGTGTTGTAAAATGGCGGCGATATTCTATGTGTTATGCCCCTTGGGAGAATTTGGCTTGTCTTCTAACAGTGTTTTTTGGTATCTCGTACGTGCCTGTCAAACTCCTACATGTCTGGCGGTCTTTTGCGCGCTTCAGGGTTGTGTAGCCTCATTTTCATTTTCTTCAGCCACCATTTTTTTTCTCGCTTAGGCGATTTTCGAATAGCTAAACTTGGCAAATTCGACCTAAATTTGCGTTCCACCTCACTCCTAGACGTCCTGGTAGCTTCCCCGTGCTATGTATGATGTTTTAGTATTTTTTTTTTGTGTATTTATTCTTTTTTTTACTGGTTTTTGCTTTTTGCGGCTTGGCCGTTAAGTTCGTGCTGCGACTCGTAATTTTTTTCTCTCTAAGTGTCGCGTTAGTCTTCTGCTTGCGTGTTTGTAGGCTAAGTCCAGCGTGTTTGATCGTTTAGGATCAAGTGCTGCGAGTTAAGGTTTGTGCGGGGGAGTTTTGTTGGGTGGTTTGAGGCGCTGTAGGAGTAAATTGCTGCAAGTTAACGATTGTGCCGGGTTGTGTTGTTACAAAGTGAGGCGCCGTAAAGCCTCCCCCTCCGCAAATGCGGTTCCTCGGTTTGCGAGGGTCCGCATTTGCAGCCAGAGCGAGGGACGCAGTTCTGCGAGCTCACAAAGCGTGACAACATTTCGTAGTTTGACAACTATTATATTTGAAAGTGTAAAATATAATTTTTTTAGTACAGTGTAAACTATCAATTTTTTTGAGGTCTCAGAGCATAATAAAGTGATTTAAAAATGTAACTGCTTTGAGTGTCCTATCGCTGTCAGCCAATGAACAGTAATACAGATATATAAGTGCAGGAAAGGAAAGGGTTCATTTATTTATTTATTTTAATTACTAATTATTAAATTTATGTACGTTAATGAATGAATGAATAAATGTGTTAAAAAGTGCGAAGCATTTATGTATTCATAAAGTAAGGGCAGTGTAAAATAGGATATTTAGCCTGTTTTTATTTTGTATAATTAAAAAAAAAATTTATTAAGAAATTAATATACTTTACTTATTTATATTTAATATGCAGCAATCCATATCCTGAAGAGCTAACAATCTCTTTGGATTTTCCTGCATCTTAAAATGTACAGTTGGACTGCTGATCATGTGAGGAGAAAGTGTCAGCAATGTGGCAAGTGTGTTTAGGCGTATAAAGCGCCATTTTAGAATCGTAATGTTATTAGTTGCAAGTTAGTGTCGTAAAATGGCGGCTTTTTTCTATGTGTTACTTGGCTCGCGAGCATTTTCCGTCCATTGTAATGGTATACGTTCCTGGCTAACTCGTACGTGCCTGGCGTTGATTTGCGCACTTCGTTCTCCTTTAGCCTTGTTTTAATTATTTTCATCCGCCATGACTTTTCCTCGCTTAGCTGATTTTCGAGTGCCGAAACTCTCCAAAATCGGGTTACATTTGCGTGCAACCTCACTCCCAGGCGTGCTGGCGTCCCCTCCGTGCTGTGTGTGAATGTGTGTTTATTTTATTTTAGTTATTCTTCTTGTTTTTCGATTTACTCGGTTCGGCTGTTAAAGTCGTATTTTTGCGAGATCTTTTTTTTTTGCCCCCAAGATTCCGAGGTCGGAATTTTTTTTTCGAAGTCTAGCGTTTCTCAACTCCTTGCAGCCTAAGTAAGTCCAGCGTTTCTTAACTGCTTGCAGGTTAAGTCCTGCATGCTTCAATGCCTCAACTACTCGCCTCGCGAGGCTTGCAGGAGCGCCTTCCGCGCTTATTTTGCCTAAGTCCCACGGGTTTCAATGCCTCAACGGCTCGCCTTGCTTCGGGGGTGAAGGAAGCTCAGGACAGGGATAGGGGAACAGAGACACAGGGGAGGAAGGGGGAAAGGGAGTGAGAGGCGGGAAAGGAGAGGGAGAAGGGAAAAGGGGGAAAGGAGAGGGAGAGGGGAAAGGAGACACAGGGGAGAGAGAGGGGGAGAAGGAGACACAGTGGAGGGAGAGAGGTAAAGGAGACACAGGGGAAGAGAGATGGGAAAGAAACACAGGGGAGGGAGAGGGGTGAAACACATGGGAGGGAGATGGGGGGCAGAGACACAGGGGAGGGATATGGGGGAAAGAAAAACAGGAGGGAGAAGAGACACAGGGTAAGAGACACAGGGGAGGTAGAGGGGGGGAGGAGACACAGGTGAGGGAGGAAGGAGACACATGGGAGGAAGGAAGGAAAGAGATGGGAGGGAGGGAGGGAGAAGAAACACAGGTAAGGGAGAGGGAGGGTGAAGAGACAATTTATCAAACTAAATCATGCCATCATTTTTGATGGGCAAGTCGCTAGTAAGTAAGTAAGTAAGTAAGTAAGTATCTAGACTTGTAAGATATCTATTTGCAAAAACATCTTCAGACATGAATTACAACTGTTATCATTTGGATAATCTCATTAAAACAAAAAACTGTGAATATTTTGCTGACTTCTCATTACAGTTATTATTAAATCTGGTCATTCTTGTTTCTCACTCTACACTAATTAGCATAAAGTATTATTAAGACCTAGTAGTCAGATTTATTGCTGCCATATTAAAGTGTGTTGGCTGCACCCTGAATTTCCAAAGGGGACTTTCCTTGGCTTTGGTCTTGTGTAATTGTACAGGTGGAACTGCCTATTTATAAGCCACAACATGATCATGACCATCCCATACTACACCATTTAGCCAGAGATCCTACAACTGTGCAGAGATGGGGAGATATATTTTTACTTATTTGGTTCTTACATTACTACCGGTCCAGTTGACATTTGCTGGTAAGTTCTTTTTAATATTATCTTATTGTGTGTGTTTTGAAGCTTTACAGTGCCTTGCAAAAGTATTCAGGCCACAACTTTGAAGATGTTATTATTTTTTACTGTGAAGCAAACAACAAATAGTACTAAACAGTGACAAAAAAAGTCAATGTGCATAACTATTCACCCCCCTAAAGTCAATACTTTGTAGAGCCACCTTTTGCGGCAATCACAGCTCCAAGACGCTTTGGAAAAGTCTCTATGGGCTGCCACCTTCAAGTTGGATGGTTTGCGCTTGTGACCAGCAATCTAAAGATGATCACAGATTTTCTATTGGATTGAGGTCCGGGCTGTGACTAGGCCATTCCAACACATTTACATGTTTCCCCTTAAACCCCCCAAGTGTTGCTTTAGCAGTGTGTTTGGGGTCATTGTCCTGCTGGAAGGTGAACCTCCGTCCTTGCCTCAAATCAAGCACAGAGAGGTACAGGTTTTGCTCCAGAATATCCCTGTATTTATCACCATCCACCTTTCCCTCAACTCTGACCAGTTTCCCAGTCCCATCCCCACAGCATGATGCTGCCACCACCATGTTTCACTGTGGGGATGGTGCTCTTTGGGTGATGTGATGTGTTGGGTTTGAGCCAGATATAGCGTTTTCTTTGATGGCCGAAAAGTTCAATTTTAGTCTCCTCAGACCAGAGCACCTTCCTCCATACATTTTGGGAGTCTCCCACATGGCTTTAAGCAAACTCAAAACGTGCCATTTTGTTTTTTGCTGATAGTAATGGCTTTCTTCTGGCCACGCTGCCATAAAGCCAAACTCTATGGAGCGTACGGCTTATTGTCGCCCTATGTACAGATACTCCAGTCTCTGCTGTGGATCTCTGCATCTCCTCCAGGGTTACCTTAGGTCTCTGTGCTGCTTCTCTGATTAATGCCCTCCTTGCCCGGTCCGTGAGTTTTGGTGGGCGGCCATCTCTTGGCAGGTTTGCTGTTGTGCCATGTTCTTTCCATTTGGTTATGATAGATTTGATGGTGCTCCTGGGGATCATCAAAGATTTGGATATTTTTTATAACCTAACCCTGACTTGTACTTCTTAACAACATTGTCCCTTACTTGTTGGGAGAGTTCCTTGGTTTTCATGGCAGTGGTTGGTTAGTGGTGCCTCTTGCTTAGGTGTTGTAGCCTCTGGGGCCTTTCAAAAAAAGGTGTGTATATGTAATGACAAATCATGTGACACTTAGATTGAACACAGGTGGACATCATTTCACTAATTATGTGGCTTCTGAAGGTAATTGGTTTCACCAGAGCTTTTTATGGGCTTCATAACAAAGGGGGTGAATACATACGCACATGCCAATTTTCTGTTTTCTATTTCTAAAAAATAGATTTATGTATATATTTTTCTCATTTCACTTCACGAACTTAGACTATTGTGTTCTGATCCATCACATAAGATTCAGATTTACAAAACATTGAACTTAAGGCTGTAATGTAACAAAATAAGTAAAAAGTCAAGGGGGGTGAATACTTTGCAAGACACTGAATATATTAGTATTTAGAATTATATCAGCTTCAGATGGAAGTACCATATGATGTTGCAGATATAATACCAGATTTAGACCTGGTTACTCCAATGTATTCATCACTGATGAGACCTCATGTATAGGACTATATTTAGTTGACGAGAACTCACTTTTATAGAGAGTAGACATGGCTAATCAAATATGATGATCTCTTGTGAGACCTCACTTATAGGACCATATTTAAT
Source organism: Discoglossus pictus (assembly GCA_027410445.1). NCBI lineage: Eukaryota > Metazoa > Chordata > Amphibia > Anura > Alytidae > Discoglossus > Discoglossus pictus. Next base: position 12,687,909 of record CM050170.1, read on the forward strand.
TGGAGAGACATAATCAGGGGAGAACATAATTGCACTAATTAATATACATTTATAAGAGCAGATTTGATTTCAAGCATCTCAGAACATCATTTAAAAACTTGACAGCATAGGGTCCTCTTTCTGCGTGGGGCCCTGACAAAAGTTTTCTGTTTCCCTTGTCTACAGCCCTGTCTGGAATATACATGGTTCCTCCAATTTATAGATCACTTGTGATTCCTCCACTTTACTTAATCCAGACAACAACTACATCAACACAGAGTAATTTCTACAGTAAATGGGACATTTGATACATTGATATTTCAGTTTGTCTCTACACGACATTAGCCGGCCAAAGGACAAATGGTATTATAAGTGTAGTTACCAAAAGAGTCACGATCACTTTTGTGTTCAGTATTGTTGTAATAAAATGTTTACTGTGTATTGTTGGGAGCAACAGAGCAGACAGACATCCCTAGTTGAGGGCACATTGCCCTCTCCTGTTCCCCCGGTTGTTGTTTAGCCGCAAAATGGCTCTGCCGCTGCAGCCTCGATTTCCCATGCAGTTATGAGCATTGTACGGATAGTATAGACAGGCTGGATTGGCGTGGGAAGCCAGGAAACAACCTATCTCGTTAGCCAATATTTTCAATCTCCCCCATGCTCGGTCTTTCTTTCATTAAAACTCTTTGACTTGCTCTATTCTCCCCTTTTCTCCTCTTATTTGCGTATTTCTCTGAATTTCTCAGTATATTTCTTTGTTTTTGATGTTGAAGGAAGTCACTCTCACTACTTCATCACAACTGTGACCAATACATCATCATCCTTTCTGCCTCTATACTTCACAACACGAGAACTGGATGATGTCACTCTGTTCTGGTATGACAGCAACAACCAACTAATGGAGATCAGAGAGTCCTGGTTCAAAGGTTATGGTGTAAGCTTTGGAGCGGTTAATGCAGAGGAGATTAACTACCAGTACCTAATGCAGGATACATTTTTCACAAGAACTTTGCTCATGAATGAAACCGGAGGTGAGTAACCAATGTAAACTAGAACAATGGTTAGATTTTGCTTTGCAAATATCATCGATGTGTGCACTCATAGTTACAAGACAGAGGTAGAGGTTGGAGACCAGCATTGGAATCTGTCCACGTCTGGTTAACTGTGGAATTGTTTATTTCCACATCAGGGGCGGGTCACAGGTATCAGAGTATGTTCACAGGGAAAGATTCAAAGTAAAATCAGACATGAGTAACAAGTAGACAAGCAGAAAGTCAGGACAATGTACAATAGCCCGGTCACCAGCCAAAGTTTTCTCCACAAGGTTAGTCAGAAGAAAAGTAATGCAACCATGGAACATAAGTTGTAGTTAGGGTAAGGTGTGTACAGACTGATGCCCCATAATTCCAGTGAATTAACACGGGATGCATAAAAACTAATTTGCATTGTCCTGAGGACGCACCATGCCAATGAGGTGGTTCATCACTCATTGGTGTCCACAACTCATTGCCAGGCCCCCGATGCACGCGAGGCATGCAACACTTACGACTTTAACGGCCGCCATTTTTTTCAAGCCTGTAACTCGGAAGCCATCGGAAGACCTGAAAAAGACGCCAATTAATTTAAAGATTAACTTACAACCTAACACACACAGCACAGGGGGAGAGGCAGGGAGATCGAAAGCGAGGAAAAAAATGGCGACTGTAAGCCCATAAATGCTTTGAAAAAGGCTAAAAAATGATGCCGAAGGCAGTAACACTTAGGCGCTCATTGCAAGGCCTGCAAGACTTTGAAAAAAAGAACCAACGGCGCTCATCGCGAGGCGCAAAATACTTGAGCAGGGAGAGAGAGGAGAAAGACACAGGGGAGGGAGAGGGGGGAAAGGGTGGAAAGAGACAAAAGGAAATAAATAAGGGGAAAAAAAGACAGGGCAGAAAGAGGAGGGAAAGGGAGAGAAGGGGGACAAACACAGGGGTAGGAGAGAGGCTCGCAATGAGCACCATCGGCGCTCATTACGGACATTGCGATGAGCGCCAAAGGGGCTCAGTGCAAGGCACGGAAGTGGCGGGTTGAATGATGCCTGCAATGATCTCCTAAGGCACTCATCGTGAGGCCTGTAAAGTAGGCGGTGGGAGACCCTTGTGTAAACAGCATTGCCAGCCTTCAAATTTTATTGCTATCATTTTTGATATATAATAGTTTAATAAAACAGTAACCAATTAGAAGCTTTGTTTATCTCCAGATGTTCACAAACTTCTAATTTTCACAAATTCTAATGTTCGCAAAGATTAGAATAGTGTTCATGACCATTTACACTGAAGGTTTACATATTATAACTACAAGACACCTGTGTGCATTATAGGCACCATACGATATGACACGGAGGATAAACATCCACTGCAAATACATAACATATACTAAATGCATATTAAATAATAGTGTATTTACACAGTAACCAATAAGAAACTTTGTTTATCTCCAGAAGATCACTATCTACAGAGTTTAGAAGGCTGTACGTTGTATGACGATGGGACATATGACTTGACATGGGCTGATGCTTATGATGGGAAACCGTTCCTAACATTCGATGTCGACCTGGGAAACTGGACGGCGGAAGTACCTGAGGCAGAATACTTTCTAGCGGATTTGAATGCCAACCAGACCATAAATGAGCACCATAAGAATACTTTCCTTAATGACTGCATTTCACATATAAGCGAGCTGTTAGAATTGGGAAAGGAGACTTTAAACAGAAGAGGTAGATGAGACATCGTAAATGGAGAGTTTTCAGTGATTTTATATTTCAGGCTTCAATAAAAGACAGCAAACCACTTGTTTGAGAGTCCTGCATGTGATAGCTTCATTTACATGTCATCCATTTTATCTACTATTATCTTTATCCTCTCCCTATAGCTCATCCAATTGTTCCATATAAACTCCAATTGCTACATATAACTCACCCAGATAACCTGTCTCTATAACTCATCTCATTCCTCCAAAGCTTCCTTATATTGGCCAATAAAATGTCTACCCATAATTTCTCCAAATGACATTTGTAACTTCAGCTTGTGACACATCTTTTTTCTCCTACTAATCTCCAGTGGAGCCCATTGTACGTGTGACAAAGATACTTATCGAACATGACTTCCTGATGCTGAACTGCCGGGCGTATGGTCACTATCCAAAAGAGATCTCCATGATTTGGGAAAGAAATGGTCATGAGGTCCCGGAGACTGAGCTACAACATCTGACTCTGCCCCTTCCAGATCAGAACTTCCTGTCCTCGGTGTCTGTCATAGTATCTCCAATGGAAATAGATTCTTATAACTGTAAGGTGACCCACAGCAGCCTGGAGGCACCACTAACAGTGACATGGAGTAAGTATCTAAGGAGCTCTCACCTGCTGGTACAGTCTGAGCTATCTCTAACCTGTATATTTATATACACTGTGCTCTCTCACACCTGTATATAATCACATTGTGCTCTCTATCAACCTACATATACGGTGCCTTGCCAAAGTATTCACCCCCCTTGGCATTTTTCGTGTGTTGTTGCCTCACAACCTGGAATTAACATGGTTTGTTTGAGTATTTGCATCATTTAATTTACAGAACATGCCACAACTTTGAAGATGATTTTTTTATTTTTTATTGTGAAGCAAACAACAAATAGGACAAGATAACAGAACAAGTCAATGTGCATAAGTATTCACCCCCCTAAAGTCAATGCTTTGTAGAGCCCCCTTTTGCGGCAATCACAGCTCCAAGTCGCTTTGGATAAGTCTCTATGAGCTTGCCACATCTTACCACTGGGATTTTTGCCCATTCCTCCTTGCAAAACTGCTCCAGCTCCTTCAAGTTGGATTGGTTGCGCTTGTGAACAGCAATCTTTAAGTCTGACCACAGATTTTCTATTGGATTGAGGTCTGGGCTTTGACTAGGCCATTCCAACACATTTACATGTTTCCCCTTAAACCCCCCAAGTGTTGCTTTAACAGTGTGTTTGGGGTCATTGTCCTGCTGGAAGGTGAACCTCCGTCCTAGCCTCAAATCACGCACAGAGTGGTACAGGTTTTGCTCAAGAATATTAGCACCATCCATCTTTCCCTCAAATCTGACCAGTTTCCCAGTCCTGGCTCCTGAAAAACACCCCCACAGCATGATGCTGCCACCACCATGTGTCACTGTGGGGATGGTGCTCTTTGGGTGATGTGATGTGTTGGGTTTGTGCCAGACATAGCGTTTTCTTTAATGGCTGAAAAGTTCAATTTTAGTCTCATCAGACCAGAGCACCTTCCTCCATACATTTTGGGAGTCTCCCACATGCCTTTTCGCAAACTCAGAACGTGCCGTTTTGTTTTTTGCTGAAAGTAATGGCTTTCTTCTGGCCACTCTGACATAAAGCCCAACTCTATGGAGCGTACGGCTTATTGTCGTCCTATGTACAGATACTCCAGTCTCTGCTGTGGATCTCTGCAGCTCCTCCAGGGTTACCTTAGGTCTCTGTGCTGCCACTCTGATTAATGCCCTCCTTGCCCGGTCTGTGAGTTTTGGTGGGCGGCCGTCTCTTGGCAGGTTTGCTGTTGTGCCATGTTCTTTCCATTTGGTTATGATAGATTTGATGGTGCTCCTGGGAAACATCACAGATTTGGATATTTTTTTATAACCTAACCCTGACTTGTACTTCTCAACAACATTGTCCCTTATTTGTTTGGAGAGTTCCTTGGTCTTCATGGCAGTGTTTGGTTAGAGGTGCCTCTTGCTTAGGTGCTGCAGCCTCTGTATATGTATATGTAATGACAGATCATGAGACACTTAGATTGCACACAGGTGGACATCATGTCACTAATTATGTGACTTCTGAAGGTAATTGTTGCACCAGGGCTTTTTATGGGCTTCATAGCAAAGGGGGTGTATACATACACACAAGCCAATTTTATGTTTTCAATTTCTAAAAAATAGTTTTAATAATATATTTTTCTCATTTAACTTCACCAACTTAGACTATTGTGTTCTGATCCATCACATAAAATTCAGATTAACAAAACATTGAATTTAAGGCCGTAATGTAACAAGATAGGTAAAAAGTCACTGGGGGGGGTGAATACTTTTGCAAGGCACTGTAAGCTCTCTCTCACCTGTATATACACACTGAGCTTTCTCTCTCACCTGTATATAAACACTAAACTCTCTCTCTCACCTGTATATAAACACTGAGCTCTCTCTCACCTGTATATAAGTACACTGAGCTCTCTCTCACCTGTATATACACACTGAGCTCTCTCTCACCTGTATATACACACTGAGCTCTCTTTCACATGTATATAAACACTGAGCTCTCTTTCACATGTATATAAACACTGAGCTCTCTCTCACCTGTATATAAACACTGAGCTTTCTCTCACCTGTATATACACACTGAGCTCTCTCTCACCTGTATATAAACACTGAGCTTTCTCTCACCTGTATATACACACTGAGCTCTCTCTCACCTGTATATACACACTGAGCTCTCTCACCTGTATATAAACACTGAGCTCTCTCACCTGTATATAAACACTGATCTCTCTCACCTGTATATAAACACTGATCTCTCTCACCTGTATATACACACTGAGCTCTCTCTCACCTGTATATAAACACTGAGCTCTCTCTCACCTGTATATAAACACTGAGCTCTCTCTCACCTGTATATAAACACTGAGCTCTCTCTCACCTGTATATACACACTGAGCTCTCTCTCACCTGTATATACACACTGAGCTCTCTCCCACCTGTATATGAACACTGAGCTCTCTCTCACCTGTATATACACACTGAGCTCTCTCACCTGTATATAAACACTGAGCTCTCTCACCTGTATATACACACTGAGCTCTCTCTCACCTGTATATAAACACTGAGCTCTCTCTCACCTGTATATAAACACTGAGCTCTCTCTCACCTGTATATACACACTGAGCTCTCTCTCACCTGTATATACACACTGAGCTCTCTCCCACCTGTATATGAACACTGAGCTCTCTCTCACCTGTATATACACACTGAGCTCTCTCACCTGTATATACACACTGAGCTCTCTCTCACCTGTATATACACACTGAGCTCTCTCTCACCTGTATATAAACACTGAGCTCTCTCACCTGTATATACACACTGAGCTCTCTCACCTGTATATACACACTGAGCTATCTCTCACCTGTATATACACACTAAGCTCTCTCTCACCTGTATACACACACTGAGCTCTCTCACCTGTATATAAACACTGAGCTCTCTCTCACCTGTATATACACACTGAGCTCTCTCTCACCTGTATATAAGTACACTGAGCTCTCTCTCACCTGTATATACACACTGAGCTCTCTCTCACCTGTATATGAACACTGAGCTCTCTCACACATGTATATAAACACTGAGCTCTCTCACACATGTATATAAACACTGAGCTCTCTCTCACCTGTATATACACACTGAGCTCTCTCTCACCTGTATATACACACTGAGCTCTCTCTCACCTGTATATACACACTGAGCTCTCTCTCACCTGTATATACACACTGAGCTCTCTCCCACCTGTATATGAACACTGAGCTCTCTCTCACCTGTATATACACACTAAGCTCTCTCTCACCTGTATACACACACTGAGCGCTCTCTCTCACCTGTATACAAACACTGAGTGCTCTCTCTCACCTGTATATAATTACTGAGCTCTATCACCTGTATATACACACTAAGCTGTCTCTCACCTGTATACACACACTGAGCCCTCTCTCACCTGTATATAAACACTGAGCGCTCTCTCTCACCTGTATATACACACTGAGCTCTCTCTCTTACCTGTATATACACACTGAGCCCTTTCTCACCTGTATATAAACACTGAGCGCTCTCTCTTACCTGTATATACACACTGAGCTCTCTCACCTGTATATACACACTGAGCTCTCTCTCACCTGTATATACACACTGAGCTCTCTCTCACCTGTATATACACACTGAGCTCTCTCTCACCTGTATATAAACACTGAGCTCTCTCTCACCTGTATATAAACACTGAGCTTTCTCTCACCTGTATATACACACTGAGCTCTCTCACACCTGTATATACACACTGAGCTCTCTCTCACCTGTATATACACACTGAGCTCTCTCTCTTACCTGTATATACACACTGATCTCTCTCACCTGTATATAAACACTGATCTCTCTCACACCTGTATATAAACACTGATCTCTCTCACACCTGTATATACACACTGAGCTCTCTCACCTGTATATAAACACAGAGCTCTCTCTCTCTCACCTGTATATAAACACTGAGCTCTCTCTCACCTGTATATACACACTGAGCTCTCTCACCTGTATATAAACACTGAGCTCTCTCACCTGTATATACACACTGAGCTCTCTCTCACCTGTATATACACACTGAGCTCTCTCACCTGTATATAAACACTGAGCTCTCTCTCACCTGTATATAAACACTGAGCTCTCTCTCACCTGTATAAGCACACTGAGCTCTCTCTCACCTGTATAAGCACACTGAGCTCTCTCTCACCTGTATATACACACTGAGCTCTCTCACCTGTATATACACACTGAGCTCTCTCTCACCTGTATATACACACTGAGCTCTCTCTCACCTGTATATAAACACTGAGCTCTCTCACCTGTATATACACACTGAGCTATCTCTCACCTGTATATACACACTGAGCTATCTCTCACCTGTATATACACACTGAGCTATCTCTCACCTGTATATACACACTGAGCTCTCTCACCTGTATATAAACACTGAGCTCTCTCACCTGTATATAAACACTGATCTCTCTCACCTGTATATACACACTGAGCTCTCTCTCACCTGTATATAAACACTGAGCTCTCTCTCACCTGTATATAAACACTGAGCTCTCTCTCACCTGTATATAAGTACACTGAGCTCTCTCTCACCTGTATATACACACTGAGCTCTCTCTCACCTGTATATAAACACTGATCTCTCTCACCTGTATATACACACTGAGCTCTCTCTCACCTGTATATAAACACTGAGCTCTCTCTCACCTGTATATAAGTACACTGAGCTCTCTCTCACCTGTATATACACACTGAGCTCTCTCTCACCTGTATATACACACTGAGCTCTCTCTCACCTGTATATAAACACTGAGCTCTCTCTCACCTGTATATAAACACTGAGCTCTCTCTCACCTGTATATAAACACTGAGCTCTCTCTCACCTGTATATACACACTGAGCTCTTTCTCACCTGTATATAAACACTGAGCTCTCTCACCTGTATATACACACTGAGCTCTCTCTCACCTGTATATAAACACTGATATCTCTCACCTGTATATACACACTGAGCTCTCTCTCACCTGTATATAAACACTGAGCTCTCTCTCACCTGTATATAAGTACACTGAGCTCTCTCTCACCTGTATATACACACTGAGCTCTCTCTCACCTGTATATACACACTGAGCTCTCTCTCTCACCTGTATATAAGTACACTGAGCTCTCTCTTACCTGTATATAAACACTGAGCTCTCTCTCACCTGTATATACACACTGAGCACTCTCTCTCACCTGTATATACACACTGAGCTCTCTCTCTCACCTGTATATAAACACTGAGCTCTCTCTCACCTGTATATAAACACTGAGCACTCTCTCTCACCTGTATATACACACTGAGCTCTCTCTCACCTGTATATAAACACTGAGCTTTCTCACCTGTATACACACTGAGCACTCTCTCTCACCTGTATATACACACTGAGCTCTCTCTCTCACCTGTATATACACACTGAGCACTCTCTCTCACCTGTATATACACACTGAGCTCTCTCTTTAACCTGTATATAAACACTGAGCTCTCTCACCTGTATACACACTGAGCACTCTCTCTCACCTGTATATACACACTGAGCTCTCTCTCTCACCTGTATATAAACACTGAGCTCTCTCTCACCTGTATATAAACACTGAGCGCTCTCTCTCACCTGTATATACACACTGAGCTCTCTCTCACCTGTATATACACACTGAGCTCTCTCACCTGTATGTACACACTGAGCTTTCTCACCTGTATATAAACACTGAGCTCTCTCTCACCTGTATATAAACACTGAGCTCTCTCTCACCTGTATATAAACACTGAGCTCTCTCTCACCTGTATATACACACTGAGCTCTCTCAGCTGTATATAAACACTGAGCGCTCTCTCACCTGTATATACACACTGAGCTCTCTCTCACCTGTATATACACACTGAGCTCTCTCTCACCTGTATATAAACACTGAGCGCTCTCTCTCACCTGTATACACACACTGAGCTCTCTCTCACCTGTATATAAACACTGAGCGCTCTCTCTCACCTGTATATACACACTGAGCTCTCTCTCACCTGTATATACACACTGAGCTCTCTCTCACCTGTATATACACACTGAGCTCTCTCACCTGTATGTACACACTGAGCTCTCTCACCTGTATGTACACACTGAGCTCTCTCACCTGTATGTACACACTGAGCTCTCTCACCTGTATATAAACACTGAGCTCTCTCTTACCTGTATATAAACACTGAGCTCTCTCTCACCTGTATATAAACACTGAGCTCTCTCTCACCTGTATATACACACTGAGCTCTCTCTCACCTGTATATACACACTGAGCTCTCTCTTACCTGTATATAAACACTGAGCTCTCTCTCACCTGTATATAAACACTGAGCTCTCTCTCACCTGTATATACACACTGAGCTCTCTCACCTGTATATAAACACTGACCTCTCTCACCTGTAAATAAACACTGAGCTCTCTCTCACCTGTATATAAACACTGAGCTCTCTCTCACCTGTATATAAACACTGAGCTCTCTCTCACCTGTATATACACACTGAGCTCTCTCTCACCTGTCATACACCAATCTATCTATGCCTTTTATAAAAAAAATAATTACACAGCCTCTATATCTTTAACTTGTAAATGCAATTCTATACAAGGAGGTTCCATGTTCTTTTCTCAGCTGTTTCTGTTGATTACTCTCGATCTAAGTGTCTTTGTAAACGAGTTAGCATTTTCTTTTAGTCCTGTTGAAAGCATGTAGTAGCATTACATATAAAATGTAATAAATTACCTCTTTTTGTCCTCTCTTTTCTTACAGAATCCTCAGATTACTCCCAGTCTCAGGCGCGCGGTCTCTCCACTGGCGCTGTTATCGCTATATGTCTCGCAGTCACTCTTTTGGTAACTCTCCTTGTCTTCAGTATCGTAGCGTGGTCAAAGAACAGACAATTTAAAGAGACATCATGATTATAATGTGACGGGGAGAGGCAAGAGCTACTATAACTCCTTCTATTGATCCATATATACCTTATCGTATTGTTCCACATAACCTCTTCCTATAACTCCTCCGTATAATTTATTTTATTGCCCCGTAAAAATAAACAGATCTATCCTGTTAGGGTGTCGGGACAGGTCTGTCTCTGCTGTAGATGGCGCTGCCGATATTTTGCAGTGCTGCCAATATGTAAGAGAAGTTCTAAGCTTATAATGTTAGCCTAACCCTTGAACTAACCCTAACCCTCACTCTAACAGTTTACCTAAGACTTGACTCTATGATATTGCTCCGGAAAATCTTTAGCGCCATCTAGCGGATGCTCACCGCCACTGCTGCTGCCTTGTGCTGTGCTACCTTAAGAGGGTAGGACCAAATAAACTTATGTATACAAACAACTCATGTATTAAATATATTATTTTAAGAATAAAACACTAGATTTACTGTTTTCAGCTGTTCATATCTACTGTACCGCACCCTTTATTTATATCTTTAATTATTGTTGGCTGTCTACACTGATTGTTGGGAAAGGTAATATCTCTGCCAAACGGTATTACCATTGGGAACATGCCCAGGCCGGCTATTTCTGGAAATTACATTTAAACTATTTTTGGTACAGATATCTCATTCTGTTATTCTCATCTCACTACCTGCCCACTCAACCCTATTAGTCCACATCTTGTCCCTTCCACTTGATCACCATAACCCGGTCCTTATTTATCTCTTCAAGCTATCTCTCTCCACTTGTATGGTTCCATTGCCCTTCCTTGATCATACAAACCTCTCTAACAATCATTCCTTCTACTACCCCTAGCTGAGGCTACTACATCTATTGAAAGCACATTTACCTCTTGGACCTCCCCATACAATTCCTCATATTGCTGTACGTAACCTCCTTATATAACTTCCATTTTGCCATTTATAACCTCTCATATAACTATAGTTTAATAAACCTCTCAACATACCTCCTCCGACTGCCGTATGTAATCTCTCCATATAACTTCTACATTGCCCTATAAAACCTTAAATGCTTTAAATTCATTTTCAATGTATTTTAAATGACAATAATCACTAAGAAACCTTATATTGACCCAATATTAATTTATATATCACAATCATTTCACCTTATTCAAGGAGAAAATACATAAAATGCTATCCTTGTCACAGCTTAATTCCTCCATGTCCTTGCTAATCTTGTTGCAACTCCTTTCTAGATCTACAATATCCCTTTTTTTTTAAGTGGTGCCCAAATCGATAGTCTACATTCCAAGTGAGGGATATTTATAAGGGTGTAATTATACTCACTTCCATTGCATCTATGTCATTTTTATGTCATGCTAATATTTTACTAGCTTTACAGCTGCTTTCTGGCATTAAGCATTGTTATGTAGCTGGTTTCCACCCGCACTGGGAGATGGGTTTGATTTCCTAGTATTGTGTCTTTATTAGTGGTCTGACCACCCACAGCACCCATTATAATACAGTGCCAGGCGGGATGTACCATGGATTCAGAAGACAAAGGAAGCATGTATTACAAGGTGTCTCTCAATGGCCAGGAAGTTGTATACCTGGATCTTGCTCATGTCATTTGGATACCCAGCCAGCACCCTAACTCATCTTACATACAGGAAAAGATGACAAAGGATATAGGCTCCACAAGGAATATCCAGGATTTCATGCAGAAGTGTGGGTTTTATATGCCAATGTTTTTGCAATTGCAGGGAAGGAAGCCCTTGAAAAGAAGGGTGAGTAAAGAGAATTAATGAATATGCAAATATAATCCCACTGTTACCACCAATAGTTGAATTCTATTTGCCCAAACACAATTAATGCAAGTACATGGTTTATGTATATTTATTGATTACGTCTTTATTAATTATTTCTGTTTCAATTTTTCACAGTTGAAAAAGGTCTAATTTTAAGAAATATTTGAGAATCTGGTGGAATAGAAATAAGAGCTATGTATAGAGAACAGAGCCCCTTGCTGTCCTCTTAACCCTTATTGTCCAACCACATGTTCCTTACAAAAGAGGAATTAGGTGTTATATCTTACAGTTTAGTTGTTTTCCCATATTCACTTATATTTTAATTGTACCTTTCTTCTGACATTTTATGTGAATTTGGCTAGCTTCTTGTTGTAAATCCTCACTCTCTGTCCTTTTAACCATTATAGTAAAACCACAAGTCTTCATTTCAAGTTGACTTGTGGGTGCTGAGATGGAGGTGATTTGCACAGTGACCAAGCTTTACCCAGAGGCCATCAATGTAGGTTTCTGTAACGACATGGATGACAGGATGGAGGACACATTGTCCACCGTTAGCCTCCCAAATGAGGACAAACACTTTCCAGATACAATCAATGGTAACAATTACTCAAGGAGAAGAACGGACACTGTATTGTCATGTGGAGCACAGCAGTCTGAAGGAACCATCAATGGTCCATTTCGGTAAGAGCTAGTGAGTGTCCCATAACAGCTTGGGCAATATATAAATAAATAAATAAATAACTATATATATATATATATATATATATATATATATATATATCTACAGTATCTCACAAAAGTGAGTACACTCCTCACATTTTTGTAAATATTTTATTATATCTTTTCATGTGACAACACTGAAGAAATGACCCACTGCTACAATGTAAAGTAGTAAGTGTACAGCCTGTAAAACAGTGTACATTTGCTGTCCCCTCAAAATAACCTTTACCTTCAGCTTCTTTAGCAAGGCAGTGGTCATCTTGGAGGTGTGTTTGGGGTCGTTATCATGTTGGAATACTGCCCTGCGGCCCAGTCTCTGAAGGGAGGGGATCATGCTCTGCTTCAGTATGTCACAGTACATGTTGGCATTCATGGTTCCCTCAATGAACTGTAGCTCCCCAGCGCCGGCAGCACTAATTTTTATATGGGTATTATAATATAATATATAATCCTATTATTAACCTTTCTTTTATAATCAATATACTAATATTTTCCAACTTATGAGAAGGATATGGTAGCTTAATAAATAGTTATGGTAAACATACCAAATAATTAAAATCATCTCTGATGTCATAATTTACCATATTTAATTATAGTAAGCATATTGTGCATGTCTTATGTATGTTTATGTGGTTAATGTAATAATAACTAACAATTTATAGTTGATGTACCTTGATATATATCTGTTACAATTGTTATACCAACTTGTTATTAAAATTACTGTATTATTATTTGTATTCCTTTATAACAAATATATTCTCACATAATACAGTTCTGTTTATTTCATGAGGCCAATGCTCTTAATATATTGTGTAATAAGAATTCAGAAATTAGTCAAAATTGGCAAATATGTGAAACATGTAAATTATTAATATATATATATATATAATATTAATAAAGGTTATTGATATTAATATCACAATATAAAATTGCCACAACCCACAACATATTATTGTGGAAGCACGTGCTTGAGATTTTATATCCAATATATTATATTAAGAGGTAAATTCTTGTTTTATTTACTAGAATTATGCTTAGTGAAATTTAATTGAACTAAAAAACTAAAATCATTTGTATTTTTTTTTTTATCCGGATATACATTTTGATATCTCTTATCTTTATGACCAAAACAGATAAATCTTTTTTTTTTTATAGAAACCTACTTTTTGATGATGGTTTCACATATTTTTTTAAATAAGCTTGATTACCATTATTATTATCCTTTATTTATAACGCGCCAACATATTCCGTAGCGCAAGAGATAATATAGATAATATATACAAAACTGATTCATTTGTTGCATATGGAAATCCAATTTTACCGATAAACTTCTTCGAGGCTGAATATTATTATCTGTAGCAAGTGTTAAAAACCCAGTTCGATAAAAAAATAAAAAAACAGGGTAATACTTTGTTAAGATATAATTATGACAAAGCCAAACACCTAAGGCTATTACAATAAAATACAAGGGTACTTCTAAGGAATTGCCAAATAATCTGATCGAAACCTTAAAAGGGATAATCAGAAAAATAAAAATACACAGATATATTTATTGAAAGGAATCATTCTTAAAACGATCATAGTAGTCATGATAGAATTTTTTTTATTTTTTAGGTTTATCTAAATACTGCATATCTACATCCTTGTAAGTAAAGAGACCAATAATTAAACAAAAAATATAATGTTCAATTGTTATGATAAAATGATATGATATGTTAAAAACTTAATTGAAAACAAAATCACAGTAGTTGATCTTTGAATTTATATATATATATATATATATATATATATATATATATATATATAAATAAAAAAAACAAGTAGAAACAGGATAGGTTTGGTGGCTCTAGATGTAATTGGGTATAATGACCTTTTACTTAGGGTGCCACTGAGGGTCAAAAATACATATCAAACATTGAAAGAGAAAAAAAGGAACCCTTTTGTTAGTGCACACCTATGAATCTCAATCGTGTAAGAGACCCAGTTGATTAAAACTTAGCTTTTAATAATTTATTTAAAAAATGGATGCTACAAAAGCTAAAAATTCAGACGCAGCATTGTGGTAACAGGAGGTGGAAAGGGGTATAGGGATATAATTGGGCTGGACTTATTAAAATGGGCGTTGATACTCCTTAAATATTGTCTTTAAGGTGCTATGTTTAGGCTTCAAAAAGTGCTATAATAAAGTGCTAGTAGTACATGCAAAACATACTATGTTTTGCCCTGTTAAACTAAATTATACAAATATCTATTGTTCAATAGATATTTGTATAATTTAGTTTAACAGGGCAAAACATAGTGGCCCTCATTCTATTATCGGCCGTAAATCGGCCGTAAGGCTGCGATTCCTTGCGGGGGTTCTGTTACCTTGCAATTCTATTATACGGCCCCGCAAGGATCTCCTCTTACGGCCGGCCTCATATCTTGGAACCGGCCGTAAGCTCCAAAATTTTTAAAGTCAAAAATAAATTCAAGCCTGCACTGTACAGCTCTGTAAATGCTAGGGATCATATTGGGGGACATGAGGATTAAAAGTAACCCACTCTCAAGCTTGCACATCAGCCCAAACCCGAGTTTACATTAACTGTTTATTTTCCGGCTGCGGCGTGGCCAGGTCTGAGGTGCTCCAAGCACTCTGGACTTTTTACATGGATATTTGACATATTTAATAAAAATTTGTTTTTACGGATTTGAGTGTAGGGGAATGTTGTGCTATTTTTGCTAACACCTACAATCTCTTTATAGTCTCCTCAAAGTGCAGGATGGCTTTATTTGGGCTATTTTATGTGCTTAATTGGTGCTAGAGGGACCTGTTTGCTGCAAGTAAGCTGCGGCTCGCTTTTTTTTTTAGAGGGAAAAGGAGGAGAAGTAGTGAGCTAGGAAGATCAAGGACAATGAGACACATAGACACACTTGGGTAAACTCCTAGAAAGAATATACTGTATATTTTTAAACTATTGGGATTTTTCCCAACACATAGAAATCAAAAATGTATTTTACAAAGAAACTTTGTGCGAAGAAAATAATTTAAACATTTTCTTACCAAGAACTTCTCAAAAGATCCAGAATCCCAGTTATTTGATGAGACCAAACAAAATAATCCAGGTATGATTTTAAGTATAACATTTCTTTATATGTTATTTCCTTTTCATTACAATCATTGAAATATTTTATTAATATAATATAGAATAAATTGCTATATCAATATTCTCTGATATATTTATATGTATACACCATATAACTGGCGAATTATAAGTCGACATATAATTTGCTAGTTCATTTTATAATACTACAAATAAATCAGCTTGTATAGAGATTTAATATTCCGATAATTAATTGTAATGAAAAACATTTTCTCTTTTTAATTAGAGACAACATCTTAATTAGAATTAATACTATAATTCACATATAAAAGCATATCCAACTTATGAGAAGGGTATGGTAGCTTAATAAATAGATATGGTAAACATACCAAATAATTAAAATCATCTCTGATATCATAATTTACCATATTTAATTATAGTAAGCATGTTGTGCATGTCTTATATATGATTATGTGGTTAATGTAATAATAACTAACAATTTATAATTGATGTACCTTGATATATCTTTTACAATTGTTATACCAATTTGTTATTAAAATATACTGTATCATTATTCCTTTATAACAAATATATCCTCACAAAATACAGTTCTGTTTATTTAATGAGGCCAATGCTCTTAATATATTGTGTAATAAGAATTCAGAAATTAGTCAAAATTGGCAAATATGTGAAACATGTAAATTATATATATATATATATATATATATATATATATATATAAAGTATATATATATATATATATATATATATATATATATATATATACATATATATATATATATATATATATACATATATATATATATATATATATATACACACAGTATATATATATATATATATATATATATATATATATATATATATATATATATACACACACAGTATATATATATATAATATTAATAAAGGTTATTATTGATATTAATAATATCCCCATATTATTTGCCAAAACCCACAACATATTATTATGGAAGCACGTGCTAGAGATTTTATATCAGATATATTATATTAAGAGGTAAATTGTTGTTATATTTACTAGAATTATGCTTAGTGAAATGTAATTGATCTAAAATCATTTGTATTTATTTTTTGTTTAAATTTCCAAGATGGCCGACAGAGCCACGCGATATCATAGCCTAATGGCTGATGTGATTTTATCTTATTTGCAATTAACCTGATACATTGTTTTTGATATAAATATATTAGATTAGTTGGTATTAGTTATTATCAAAAAATATTATTTTATAGAGAGGAATATGTGTCTATAAATTGATTCTGGACTCAAAATGTATGACTCTAAGTAAAGATTTGTTTGATCTCTTTGACTGACTTGGATGACACTACATTGTATAGCTTACTGCTTCATTAACGTACACAACAAGGTAGTTATTCAGAAAGAAAATGTAATTCTTGAATAACCAATTCACAGGACTTATAAGAGACAACAAACAATAGAAAAATATTTGAGGGATACTTGACCCCTCCTTGTAGAGTTGTAATTTGATTTGGTAAATGAGGTATCTAAGGAAACGGTGAATGTTATGCTTAGTGTATTATTTTAGAGTAGGCTTATTTACTTTGTTAGGAATCGTTTAGTCCGAGAAATCTTGGACTATCAAATAACTTAAAGAGGATCGTTTTGGTTAGGTGGAGTTCTAGAGATGGGGCGCAGTATTTAAGATCACAAAACAACAATGGTGAAAATGATTTATTCTTCATCACATACAGATAATATCCATGTATTTTTTTAATTAAGACTTGTTTAAGGGACAAATTATACATTAAAAAAGTGTTGTGTTTTATTTCCATGTTATATTGATCCCAGCAATCAATGGGTTAATACATATCATGGAACCCGCATTGAATCGAGCAGTAGATGTATTGATTTTTTATAGACTTCAACAGTTCTCTTTTGCGAATCCGATTGCAAATGGTACTTCTAAACACTAACTGATTGTAGTTTAAACTCCATGGCCCTCATTCAATTGCAGTTTGGCCAATTGAATAGGGCCCTAAATAAGCACAAAACAAATATTTTTTAAAGAAGTTTTTAGTTAGTGAAAACCTTGCTTTTGGATAGATGTTTACTAACTAAAAACTTCTTTAAAAAAATATGTTATTTGCTTATTTAAAGCCCTATTCAATTGGCAAAATTGCAATTGAATGAGGGCCCATGTTTTATTGAGGTCATGATGGTGGTCTCATTTATAATTGGCTCTGTATTAATTGTAACTTACAGGCTTCATTAATTGATCATGTTCAAGCCCTGAAATGCTACATATCGAATCATGGTTTGCGTATTGGGGCTGTGAGAATGTAATTGCGGGCTTGAGTCAATTGAATACATCCATATACGTAAAAAATGTGGAACCTGCAGCCAAAAGTTCAGTTTGAAGGTATTTACAAGCTTGCAATTGAATGGGGACCTATGTATGGGATCCACCTCTAATAGTGAGTTAAGAAGAAGTGTAACAATAACAAGAAGTCATGGAGATTCTGTTAATTGTGTTTTCTTATCTGACTTACATTAAACCCAAACAAAAACAGAATATATTGCATTTCAGTCAACCATAAGGCTGACTGCCGTTTTTTATGCAATATATCAATATAGAAAAGATAAAAAACAATTTAATGCAAAAAAATTGTAGTAATTTTTGTTTTTTAATACAATGTCCATTTAAAAATAAATACCAAAAATAACATCAGATGTATTACTTTGCTTAATCAATACAATATCAAATAGGTATTATATAATAAACATTTTTTTAACAAAAATAATATTTTTAAATGCAGGTAATTTAATTTAATAAATAAAGTTAATATTTTCACGTCATTAATGCTTTAATTCATCAATCTTCAAGTTCAATTATCTAACACTTCAACTAATTTTAAAAACATAATAATAGCCAAATCTAATTATATTGATTTTTTCATCTACATTTAAAATCGGCAGAGCGGAGAACAAAAGTCCTTAAAAAAAGTCCTCCTTTTTTAAAGAAGTTTTTAGTTAGTTAAGACCTTGCTCTTTGATAGATGTTTACTAACTAAAAAATTCTTTAAAAAAATATGCTATGTGCTTATTTAGAGCACTATTCAATTGTCGGAACTGCATTTGAATGAGGGCCTTGGATTCTACATAACATTGTTAATAGAAAGTGCTTAGAAACCCCATGATATTAAAAAATTGTGGGATGTAAAAAAATAATTTTTCGATTTAGCCTCTCTTTTTATTGCCACTTTTCTAGAGAAATCTTAACATTTTACTGCAACCTTTGAGCTTCAACATATGGTATTATTTTAAGCAATAGGTAATAACAAGTATTTATCAATTAAATGCTATTTAAAAAAATGCATTAATTGACATTTGTCCTTTTCAGCTGTCAGTGAGCCTTTTTGATTCACTCTTTCAAAAAAAGATTGTACTGACTAGCTTTTAGGCTATTGTTTCTATTGTCTCCTGTGCAGTCAGTTGATAAATTAACCATTGTCACGAAGCCCAGGACACTTGGACTTTTGGGTCTGGGCACTGGAATTAATATTAATATGAATTAAAGGGCTATGACCATAAGTACCTTGTGAAAAACTTTAACACTTGTTGATTCGGTATGTTGTGTAATGTTTGTCCCCAAGCCCTAAGACCTCTTTCCACCAGGTTATTGGAGCCTAGAGAGCTCTTCCATTATTAGGGCCATTATTTTGTGTGTAAAGTGTGTTTTGGGGTGCAACTATTGCATGAAGCTAATAAAAATACTTTGATGGTGGTACCACTTTAAGTGCGACGAGTAGCCACTTCCAGTAGCTAACCGCGATACCCAGCTCGCTCCCACTTCCAGGGCCAGGCTAGGTTCGGTTGGACTCAAACTCATGGCAAGCTGTAAAATAGGCTCCGTAGACTTCACGGGACTGATTAAGCCATCAAGTATAATTAACAAGACTGTCAAACAGCAATTCAAACACTTTGTTTCAAAAGTCCAGGGTCAAATGGTGTCAAGTGCTTTGCAAGTGAAATCACTTTGATCCTTTGTCTTGAGGTTAACGGCAAATTAGGAAGTACTTGTTCTTAGTCATTGTTTCTGACCCCCCCATGCAATCCATAGAGAGCCAGAGTTGTTGTGGAAGCCCTGGTCAGCCACTAAAAGTGAATGTATCCCGGAGCCTTTCACCTGCCCTAATCTGACTCTCCTACAACTCAATAAAGGGATTGTTACTCCAGAAGAAGATCGGCTAGGGAGTGGGTATGTCCAACCAAGTCCTAAGAAATCGTTTCCCCGCTTACAGGGGCCCTGGACTAGCTAGTCAGTCTACCACCCTCCCCTAGGGTCCTCCGACCACTTCCCTGGGGCTCCTAAGTCTGTCCAACCCTCAAACCCCTTCCCCTAGACATTCTGGTTCCCGGGCTCACAGTATCTTATCACCACTTGACCGGAGATAGTTGATAGCTGGGGCTGTAGGCTCCTCGGCACTGTACTGGGGATTTTATTTTATTTAAAATATTTTTTTTATGTTTTAAACCAGCAAGATATGGAATAAATATGTATCTGTTAAATAAAAAATACATTATTATACTTCCTTTGAAATATTGTATATTTTATAAATAACACATTGAGTAAGTTATTATAAAGGGATGTAGATTCCATTTATCTATTTATTGCTGACAACACAGATAATGTAAATTTACAATTTCACATAACATCTATAATTAATTATTATACTTTCTCTTTTGTTCTATTCTCTCCGTAGCCTATATAATTATAATTAATTTTAAGGCCTGGGAGTTTTAATTGAATTCACTGTTACCCAATTGTAGGGTGTTGGCTGCACCCTTAATTTTAAAGAGGATTTTCTTCGTATTATCTACTACGTAGACTGACTAGACTGGTTATCTATAAACTATCTGTGCCGTGGGGAGATATATATTATATTTACTTTAGTTTTGGCTACATTTCTTTCAATCTAGTTGATATTTACCCCGTAGTTATGTTTTTAAAGCATTTCAGATTTAAGACTGAACTAAAGAAAATCTTTTTTTTGTGGAAATATCTTAAATTAATATTATGAAACTACAATTTCCAATGTTAAGCAATCAATAATTCCAAATAGTACTTATCATTTTTGAAAAAAAGTTTCTAAAATAAATATGAGCTTCTGTACTTAATTTAAATGGATAGAATATTTATTAGTATATTACATTAATTAGGTTCATTTATTAATGTACCATAATATTTGTAATAAATATATTGTATACTAGCAACTTGCCCGGCAAAAATGATGGCAATAAAAAGAAAAGCCTGGCAATGCTGTTTGCCACACAATGGGAGCCTCTCCCCCTCTACTTTACTGGCCTTTGGCACTCATTGCAAGCATCCCCCTTTCTACCGCTCCCACCATCTACTTTACTGGCCTCGCGATGAGTGCCTTTGGCGCTCATTGTGAGTCTCTCCCCTTCTCTACTTCCTCCCTTGTGTCTCATTTCCCCCCTCCTCTCCCTCCCTTGTTTTTACCCCCTCTCCCTCACGTGTCTCTAACCCCCTCCCCTATGTCTCTTTCCCTCCTGTGTCTCTTTCCACCCTCTCCCTCCCATGTGTCTCTTTCCCTCCTCCCCCTCCCCTGTGTCTCTTTCCCTCTCCCTTGTGTCTCTTTCCCTCCACCCCCTCCCCTGTGTCTCTTTCCCTCCTCTCCCTCCCCTGTGTCTTTCCTCCCTCCCTTGTGTCTTTCCCCCTGTCCCCCACCTCCCCCTGTGTCTCTTCCCACATTTCCCTCCCCTGAGTCTTTCCCCGCTCCTCCCCCCCCCCTGTGTCTCTTCCCCCTCCTCTCACTCCCCTGTGTCTCTTCCCCCTCCTCTCACTCCCCTGTGTCTCTCCGCCCTCCCACTCCTCCCCTGTGTCTCTCCCCCTCCCCCTCCTTCCCTGTGTGTCTTTCCCCTCCTTCCCTGTGTGTCTCTCTCCTCCTCACGCTGCGCAATGCGCATGCGCTCCCTGACAATGCAGCGCAATGCTCATGCGCTGCTAATGCCGCACAATGCGTATGCCCCCCCCCGACACAGTGCACATATTTGGATAATGCCGCGCAGTGCACATGCGGGGGGCTTTGCGATCGGTCGTTGTCAAACTGCGATTTGTCTCAAAGCGTGACGATGAATCGCAATTTGACAATTATAATATGTGATAACTAGGAAATTGCCTGTCAAAAATGATGAGAATAAAATACCCTTTCCCCTGTACCTCCTTCCTCCCTCTTCCTTTCCCCCTCTCCCTCCCGTGTCTCCTTTCCCCCTCTCCCTCGTGTCTCCTTCCACCTTCTCACTCCCCTGTGTCTCTTCCCCCTCCTCCATCCGCCAATGTCTCTTCCCCCTCCTCCCTGCCCTGTCTCCTTCCTCCCCTCTCTCTCCCCTGTACCTCCTTTCTCCCTCTCCCTTTCCCCCTTCTCTCTCTCCCTCTTCCCCTTCTCTCTCTCCCTTTCCCCCTTCTCTCTCTCCCTTTCCCCCCTCTCTCTCTCCCTTTCCCCCTTCTCTCTCTCCCTTTCCCCCTTCTCTCTCTCCCTTTCCCCCTTCTCTCTCTCCCTTTCCCCTTCTCCTTTCTTCCTCTCCCTTTCCCCCTCTCCATTTCCCCCTTCTCCTTTCCCCCTTCTCCTTTCTTCCTCTCCCTTTCCCCCTTCTCCTTTCTTCCTCTCCCTTTCTCCCTTCTCCTTTCTTCCTCTCCCTTTCTCCCTCTCCCTTTCCCCCTTCTCCTTTCCCCCTCTCCCCCTTCTCCTTTCCCCCTTCTCCTTTCCCCCTTCTCCTTTCCCCGCTCCCCCTTCTCCTTTCTCCTTTGCCCCTCTCCCCTTCTCCTTTCCCCCTCTTACCCCTTCTCCTTTCCCCATCTCCCCCTTCTCCTTTCCCCATCTCCCCCTTCTCCTTTCCCCATCTCCCCCTTCTCCTTTCTCCCTTTCCCCTTCTCCTTTCTCCCTATCGGTCCCCTGTGTCTCCTTTCCCCCCTCTCACTCCCCTGTATATCCTTCCCCCCTCTCCCTTCCCCCCTCTCCCTCCAGTGTGTTTTCTCTCCCTCCCCTGTGTCTCGTACCTGGATGGGACCCTGCCAGTAGCGCCGCACTCACCTCCTCTGCGCCTCCCATCCTCCGGACGGAACTATTTTCTGGATCCAGCTGCAAAGCACGGCTTGATCCAGAAAGTAGTTCCGGCCCCAGGACGGGAGCCGCAAAGGAGAAGATGGAGTGCGGTGCTGCTGGCAAGCGCGCATACAGGTACGTGCTTCAGCTACTGGCAGGGTCGCATCTAGGTACTGTGGCAGGGTCGCATACAGGTGGGTGATGCGAGTCCTGATTAGGCCAGGAGGCGGTGACGCAAGGTCTAGGGGCCTCGCGATGAGCGCTTATTGCAGCCCCTACTGGCAGGAACCAGGTACTACTGGGGGTGACGCAAAGCTCATGGTCGACGGCTCGCATAGCTTCGCGAGGCTCGCACAGTGTGACCAACATTGTAAGCTTTCCCAACACCGACAACTATATATGGGATATATATTATATAATATTGTATATAATTATTTTTTTATGTACCGTCATATTTTATTGTATATAATACATTTTATGTATATTTCATTAGTATTATAAAAAAAGTATTATATGCTATTTGTTTATCATTATTACATAATTATGATTAATATTATAAAATATGTATTATATACTATGGCCATCATTCTATTATCGGCCGTAAAACGGCTGCAAACCCGTTATTCCTTGCGGCCGTCTTACGGCCCCGTGTAGAGCTACCTCTACCTTGCAATTCAAATAGACGGCGCCGCAAGGATATCCCCCTTACGGCCGGCAGCATATCATGCAACCGGCCGCATGGTCTGAAAACTTTAAATGCAAAAATAAATTCAAGATGGCACTGTAAAGCCCTGTAAATGCTAGGGATCATAATGGGGGACATGAGGATTAATAGCAACCCCCTCTCAAGCTTGCACATCAGCCCAAATCTGATATTTCATTAACGGTTTATTTTCCGTCCCGCAGCGTGGGCGGGTCTGAGGTGCTCCAAGCCCTCGGGACTTTGTCCACGGATATTTGACATGAATTAAAATAAAAATTATTTGCGGATTTGAGTGTAGGGGAATGTTGTGCTATGAATGCTAACACCTACAATCACTTTATTGTCTCATAAGAGTGCAGGATGGCTTTATTATGTGCCTAATTGTGTGCCTGCGGGACCTTTTTGCTGCAAGTAAGCTGCGGCTCGGTTTTAGCCTTGCCGAGAGGGTTCCCGGAGCAATAGAATAGCAACCAGGCTTTTCTTGCGGCCGAAACTCTTGCGGCCGCTTAAGATCAAAGGCTTTCCTCTGGCGCGTGCAGCCGCAAGGGATAACAAGGCGCCGGCCGCAAGCCTGACGGAGCCCCCAGCCGGAAGGGAATAGAATAGGCAAATAGCCTGCGGCCGGTCCTTGCGGCCACGCATCTCCTACGGCCGTTAATAGAATGCGGCCCTATGTTTATATCATTATTTAATAATGATATAAAACATGTATTATATTCATATTTACATAATTTAAATTAATGACATATGTATTTTCTATTTTTACATATTTGTTTATGGACCGTCATAATATTTTATATTTTATTATACAGTGTATAATATATTATATCATATTTTACACCATTATTAAATAATGATATAAATATGGATTATATTAGTAGTATATAATTCTATTTACAAATTAATAGTATAGTTATTTACTGCTATTACATATGTATTCATGTACCCTTATAATATTTTATTATATATTAATATTTACATAATTTAAATTAATAGAACATATGTTTACTCTTATTACATAAATATTACACCAAACAAGCCATCATCCATAGTCAAGCTATTTGATACCATCGGATTTGCTCAAACACTGGAGACCATGCTAAAAATTTTAAAACACTGTCTGAATCTTTCAAACAAAAGGGTTACAAACCCCGTATTATCACCCAAAAAATAACCATACCCCGAGAACACCTATTAATCTACAAAACAAAAGAAACTACTTCACATTTACCTCTAGTGACCACATACCATCCAATTTGATAGAAAATTCGGAAAATAATCAAAGATTTACAACCATTACTAACTGAAGATACTGAATTAAAATATATATTCCCAAAACCTCCGATCCTTGTTTTTAAACAACCACTAAACCTGAAACAAAAACTTGTCAGCAGAAAAGTGGTCAATGAACAACTGAATACAAAAAAATGGAACTAAACCTTGTAACAAACGTGCCTGTAAGTTATGCAAACACATTTGTAATGATGACACAGCCACACATAACAACAAGACCTTTAACATCAAAGGATCGTATTCATGCACATCGTCCAATGTGGTTTATATAATACAATATACTTTATGTGACACAGGCTGTTAAATTGGAGTAAAATCTCCTTCCTCCCCTCTCTCTCCCCTGTACCTCCTTTCTCCCTCTCCCTTTCCCCCTTCTCTCTCTCCCTCTTCCCCTTCTCTCTCTCCCTTTCCCCCTTCTCTCTCTCCCTTTCCCCCCTCTCTCTCTCCCTTTCCCCCTTCTCTCTCTCCCTTTCCCCCTTCTCTCTCTCCCTTTCCCCCTTCTCTCTCTCCCTTTCCCCTTCTCCTTTCTTCCTCTCCCTTTCCCCCTCTCCATTTCCCCCTTCTCCTTTCCCCCTTCTCCTTTCTTCCTCTCCCTTTCCCCCTTCTCCTTTCTTCCTCTCCCTTTCTCCCTTCTCCTTTCTTCCTCTCCCTTTCTCCCTCTCCCTTTCCCCCTTCTCCTTTCCCCCTCTCCCCCTTCTCCTTTCCCCCTTCTCCTTTCCCCCTTCTCCTTTCCCCGCTCCCCCTTCTCCTTTCTCCTTTGCCCCTCTCCCCTTCTCCTTTCCCCCTCTTACCCCTTCTCCTTTCCCCATCTCCCCCTTCTCCTTTCCCCATCTCCCCCTTCTCCTTTCCCCATCTCCCCCTTCTCCTTTCTCCCTTTCCCCTTCACCTTTCTCCCTATCGGTCCCCTGTGTCTCCTTTCCCCCCTCTCACTCCCCTGTATATCCTTCCCCCCTCTCCCTTCCCCCCTCTCCCTCCAGTGTGTTTTCTCTCCCTCCCCTGTGTCTCGTACCTGGATGGGACCCTGCCAGTAGCGCCGCACTCACCTCCTCTGCGCCTCCCATCCTCCGGACGGAACTATTTTCTGGATCCAGCTGCAAAGCACGGCTTGATCCAGAAAGTAGTTCCGGCCCCAGGACGGGAGCCGCAAAGGAGAAGATGGAGTGCGGTGCTGCTGGCAAGCGCGCATACAGGTACGTGCTTCAGCTACTGGCAGGGTCGCATCTAGGTACTGTGGCAGGGTCGCATACAGGTGGGTGATGCGAGTCCTGATTAGGCCAGGAGGCGGTGACGCAAGGTCTAGGGGCCTCGCGATGAGCGCTTATTGCAGCCCCTACTGGCAGGAACCAGGTACTACTGGGGGTGACGCAAAGCTCATGGTCGACGGCTCGCATAGCTTCGCGAGGCTCGCACAGTGTGACCAACATTGTAAGCTTTCCCAACACCGACAACTATATATGGGATATATATTATATAATATTGTATATAATTATTTTTTTATGTACCGTCATATTTTATTGTATATAATACATTTTATGTATATTTCATTAGTATTATAAAAAAAGTATTATATGCTATTTGTTTATCATTATTACATAATTATGATTAATATTATAAAATATGTATTATATACTATGGCCATCATTCTATTATCGGCCGTAAAACGGCTGCAAACCCGTTATTCCTTGCGGCCGTCTTACGGCCCCGTGTAGAGCTACCTCTACCTTGCAATTCAAATAGACGGCGCCGCAAGGATATCCCCCTTACGGCCGGCAGCATATCATGCAACCGGCCGCATGGTCTGAAAACTTTAAATGCAAAAATAAATTCAAGATGGCACTGTAAAGCCCTGTAAATGCTAGGGATCATAATGGGGGACATGAGGATTAATAGCAACCCCCTCTCAAGCTTGCACATCAGCCCAAATCTGATATTTCATTAACGGTTTATTTTCCGTCCCGCAGCGTGGGCGGGTCTGAGGTGCTCCAAGCCCTCGGGACTTTGTCCACGGATATTTGACATGAATTAAAATAAAAATTATTTGCGGATTTGAGTGTAGGGGAATGTTGTGCTATGAATGCTAACACCTACAATCACTTTATTGTCTCATAAGAGTGCAGGATGGCTTTATTATGTGCCTAATTGTGTGCCTGCGGGACCTTTTTGCTGCAAGTAAGCTGCGGCTCGGTTTTAGCCTTGCCGAGAGGGTTCCCGGAGCAATAGAATAGCAACCAGGCTTTTCTTGCGGCCGAAACTCTTGCGGCCGTTTAAGATCAAAGGCTTTCCTCTGGCGCGTGCAGCCGCAAGGGATAACAAGGCGCCGGCCGCAAGCCTGACGGAGCCCCCAGCCGGAAGGGAATAGAATAGGCAAATAGCCTGCGGCCGGTCCTTGCGGCCACGCATCTCCTACGGCCGTTAATAGAATGCGGCCCTATGTTTATATCATTATTTAATAATGATATAAAACATGTATTATATTCATATTTACATAATTTAAATTAATGACATATGTATTTTCTATTTTTACATATTTGTTTATGGACCGTCATAATATTTTATATTTTATTATACAGTGTATAATATATTATATCATATTTTACACCATTATTAAATAATGATATAAATATGGATTATATTAGTAGTATATAATTCTATTTACAAATTAATAGTATAGTTATTTACTGCTATTACATATGTATTCATGTACCCTTATAATATTTTATTATATATTAATATTTACATAATTTAAATTAATAGAACATATGTTTACTCTTATTACATAAATATTACACCAAACAAGCCATCATCCATAGTCAAGCTATTTGATACCATCGGATTTGCTCAAACACTGGAGACCATGCTAAAAATTTTAAAACACTGTCTGAATCTTTCAAACAAAAGGGTTACAAACCCCGTATTATCACCCAAAAAATAACCATACCCCGAGAACACCTATTAATCTACAAAACAAAAGAAACTACTTCACATTTACCTCTAGTGACCACATACCATCCAATTTGATAGAAAATTCGGAAAATAATCAAAGATTTACAACCATTACTAACTGAAGATACTGAATTAAAATATATATTCCCAAAACCTCCGATCCTTGTTTTTAAACAACCACTAAACCTGAAACAAAAACTTGTCAGCAGAAAAGTGGTCAATGAACAACTGAATACAAAAAAATGGAACTAAACCTTGTAACAAACGTGCCTGTAAGTTATGCAAACACATTTGTAATGATGACACAGCCACACATAACAACAAGACCTTTAACATCAAAGGATCGTATTCATGCACATCGTCCAATGTGGTTTATATAATACAATATACTTTATGTGACACAGGCTGTTAAATTGGAGTAAAATCTCCTTCCTCCCCTCTCTCTCCCCTGTACCTCCTTTCTCCCTCTCCCTTTCCCCCTTCTCTCTCTCCCTCTTCCCCTTCTCTCTCTCCCTTTCCCCCTTCTCTCTCTCCCTTTCCCCCCTCTCTCTCTCCCTTTCCCCCTTCTCTCTCTCCCTTTCCCCCTTCTCTCTCTCCCTTTCCCCCTTCTCTCTCTCCCTTTCCCCTTCTCCTTTCTTCCTCTCCCTTTCCCCCTCTCCATTTCCCCCTTCTCCTTTCCCCCTTCTCCTTTCTTCCTCTCCCTTTCCCCCTTCTCCTTTCTTCCTCTCCCTTTCTCCCTTCTCCTTTCTTCCTCTCCCTTTCTCCCTCTCCCTTTCCCCCTTCTCCTTTCCCCCTCTCCCCCTTCTCCTTTCCCCCTTCTCCTTTCCCCCTTCTCCTTTCCCCGCTCCCCCTTCTCCTTTCTCCTTTGCCCCTCTCCCCTTCTCCTTTCCCCCTCTTACCCCTTCTCCTTTCCCCATCTCCCCCTTCTCCTTTCCCCATCTCCCCCTTCTCCTTTCCCCATCTCCCCCTTCTCCTTTCTCCCTTTCCCCTTCACCTTTCTCCCTATCGGTCCCCTGTGTCTCCTTTCCCCCCTCTCACTCCCCTGTATATCCTTCCCCCCTCTCCCTTCCCCCCTCTCCCTCCAGTGTGTTTTCTCTCCCTCCCCTGTGTCTCGTACCTGGATGGGACCCTGCCAGTAGCGCCGCACTCACCTCCTCTGCGCCTCCCATCCTCCGGACGGAACTATTTTCTGGATCCAGCTGCAAAGCACGGCTTGATCCAGAAAGTAGTTCCGGCCCCAGGACGGGAGCCGCAAAGGAGAAGATGGAGTGCGGTGCTGCTGGCAAGCGCGCATACAGGTACGTGCTTCAGCTACTGGCAGGGTCGCATCTAGGTACTGTGGCAGGGTCGCATACAGGTGGGTGATGCGAGTCCTGATTAGGCCAGGAGGCGGTGACGCAAGGTCTAGGGGCCTCGCGATGAGCGCTTATTGCAGCCCCTACTGGCAGGAACCAGGTACTACTGGGGGTGACGCAAAGCTCATGGTCGACGGCTCGCATAGCTTCGCGAGGCTCGCACAGTGTGACCAACATTGTAAGCTTTCCCAACACCGACAACTATATATGGGATATATATTATATAATATTGTATATAATTATTTTTTTATGTACCGTCATATTTTATTGTATATAATACATTTTATGTATATTTCATTAGTATTATAAAAAAAGTATTATATGCTATTTGTTTATCATTATTACATAATTATGATTAATATTATAAAATATGTATTATATACTATGGCCATCATTCTATTATCGGCCGTAAAACGGCTGCAAACCCGTTATTCCTTGCGGCCGTCTTACGGCCCCGTGTAGAGCTACCTCTACCTTGCAATTCAAATAGACGGCGCCGCAAGGATATCCCCCTTACGGCCGGCAGCATATCATGCAACCGGCCGCATGGTCTGAAAACTTTAAATGCAAAAATAAATTCAAGATGGCACTGTAAAGCCCTGTAAATGCTAGGGATCATAATGGGGGACATGAGGATTAATAGCAACCCCCTCTCAAGCTTGCACATCAGCCCAAATCTGATATTTCATTAACGGTTTATTTTCCGTCCCGCAGCGTGGGCGGGTCTGAGGTGCTCCAAGCCCTCGGGACTTTGTCCACGGATATTTGACATGAATTAAAATAAAAATTATTTGCGGATTTGAGTGTAGGGGAATGTTGTGCTATGAATGCTAACACCTACAATCACTTTATTGTCTCATAAGAGTGCAGGATGGCTTTATTATGTGCCTAATTGTGTGCCTGCGGGACCTTTTTGCTGCAAGTAAGCTGCGGCTCGGTTTTAGCCTTGCCGAGAGGGTTTCCGGAGCAATAGAATAGCAACCAGGCTTTTCTTGCGGCCGAAACTCTTGCGGCCGTTTAAGATCAAAGGCTTTCCTCCGGCGCGTGCAGCCGCAAGGGATAACAAGGCGCCGGCCGCAAGCCTGACGGAGCCCCCAGCCGGAAGGGAATAGAATAGGCAAATAGCCTGCGGCCGGTCCTTGCGGCCACGCATCTCCTACGGCCGTTAATAGAATGCGGCCCTATGTTTATATCATTATTTAATAATGATATAAAACATGTATTATATTCATATTTACATAATTTAAATTAATGACATATGTATTTTCTATTTTTACATATTTGTTTATGGACCGTCATAATATTTTATATTTTATTATACAGTGTATAATATATTATATCATATTTTACACCATTATTAAATAATGATATAAATATGGATTATATTAGTAGTATATAATTCTATTTACAAATTAATAGTATAGTTATTTACTGCTATTACATATGTATTCATGTACCCTTATAATATTTTATTATATATTAATATTTACATAATTTAAATTAATAGAACATATGTTTACTCTTATTACATAAATATTACACCAAACAAGCCATCATCCATAGTCAAGCTATTTGATACCATCGGATTTGCTCAAACACTGGAGACCATGCTAAAAATTTTAAAACACTGTCTGAATCTTTCAAACAAAAGGGTTACAAACCCCGTATTATCACCCAAAAAATAACCATACCCCGAGAACACCTATTAATCTACAAAACAAAAGAAACTACTTCACATTTACCTCTAGTGACCACATACCATCCAATTTGATAGAAAATTCGGAAAATAATCAAAGATTTACAACCATTACTAACTGAAGATACTGAATTAAAATATATATTCCCAAAACCTCCGATCCTTGTTTTTAAACAACCACTAAACCTGAAACAAAAACTTGTCAGCAGAAAAGTGGTCAATGAACAACTGAATACAAAAAAATGGAACTAAACCTTGTAACAAACGTGCCTGTAAGTTATGCAAACACATTTGTAATGATGACACAGCCACACATAACAACAAGACCTATAACATCAAAGGATCGTATTCATGCACATCGTCCAATGTGGTTTATTATAATACAATATACTTTATGTGACACAGGCTGTTAAATTGGAGTAAAATCAGCCACAAAATGCATTTAAGGATGAATTTACACAGACATTCAATAAGAAAGCATAATGAAGAAACAAATAAGATGATTGTCCAATACAAAAGGTATCAAATTATATTGCAATACTCATTATTAATATATATATATATATATATATATATTATCACATATAATAGTTGTCAAACTGCGAGACATTGTCACGCTTTGCGAGCATGCAAGAACTGCAACCCTCGAAAGCACAACACCACCCCGCACACCTCTAAACTCGCGCCCCAAACCGACGGCGCCCCAAACCACCCCACACAACCGTTAACTCGCAGCACTTAGTCCTCTCCTTCCCCTCCTCCTCTCCCTCTCCTGTGTCTTGCAAAACACTACACTAACCCCCTGAACCGCGTAAGCACAAAACCACCAAAAACGCACTAAAAAACCCAATAATTAAAAAAAAAAAACACTCACCCACAGCAGGGGGGGTTGGGGACAGCCAGGACATCTGGAAGTGAAGTTAAACTCGAATTTAACCCCAAATTCCACCGTTTAGGCACTTGAAAAACGGCTAAGCGAGGAAAAAAATGGCTGCCGAAAAAAAAGGAAAACAAGGCTCCACGACCCCGGACCGCCCAGCCATGTACAACTTACGCAAGGAGGGATCCGAGCTAAGTTCGGAAACCCGCATTAACCCCACATTAACCCTCACAGTGCGGGTCCCAGATCGCACGTGATCGGTGACCCCTGCTGCAATGAAAATTCAAATTTCCAGCCTTACGGGTCCTTTAAGGACTGTAAAGGTCCTTAAAGGACCAGTAATAATAAAAAATTAACCCTCTCACTAATTAACCCTGTCACTCATGGGGGTCAATACAGATCCCCATAAACCCATAATTAACTCTGTCACTCATGGGGGTCAATACAGACCCCCATAAGCCAATAAATAACCCTGGCACTCATGGGGGCCAGTACAGACCCCCATAATACATTAATTAACTCTAATTTTTTCTGTAGTGGGGGGGGGGGGGGTTGTAATGTATTTTTTTATTTTCTGTAATGTTCCCTTTTTTATTTTTTGTGACTTTTTTTCATGTAGATTTTTTTTTGTCCCATGAGGGACTTTAAATACCCTTATGGGACTAAAGGGGTTAAATAGAGGCTTATGAGGGTTTGTATAGACCCCCATAAGGGACCGGGTTAAAATTGTGTAGTGCTTACACTTTGTGTCATGAGGGTCCTGGATGACCCTCATGGCACTTATAGTGTTATTACATGTGTTCATTACTGTGTTAGAGGGGTCTATATAGTTGAGGCACACAGTACACTCACATTGTGTGACAAACAGCATTTCAACACTTTTTTATTGCCCCTTCATTTTTGATGGGCAAGTCGCTAGTAGATTAGTAATTACTAAATTACTACATAAGTATATAAACTCTTGAAAAAAATCTGTTTGCAAAAACATCTTCAGACAATAATTATAGGTGTTATCAGTTCTTGTAGATTCTCATTAAAACAAAAAACTGTGAATATTTTGCTGACTGCTCGTTACAGCTATAATTAAATCTGGTCATTTTTGTTTCTCGCTCTACATTAATTAGCATAGATTATTATTAAGGTTTAGTAGCCAGATTTATTTCTGCTATATTTAAGGGTGTTGGTTGCACCCTGAATTTCCACATGGGACTTTCCTTGGCTTTGGTCTTGTGTAATTCTACAGGTTGATCTGGTTGTGGTGTTCCAGCCTATTTACATGATCATGACCATCCCATACTACACCATTTGTCCAGAGAGCCTACAACCGTGCAGAGATGGGGAGATATATTTTTTCTTATATTGTTCTTACTTTATTACCGGCCCAGTTGACATTTGCTGGTATGTACTTTCTAATATTATCTTATTTTGTGTCTTTTGAAGATTTATATTATAATTATTAATAATTACATTTGCTTTTGATATAAGTACCATAAGATATTGCAGATATAATATTGGATTTGCAGTAGTTGTAGAGGATGTAGATCTGGTTACTCCAATGTGTAGATCACTGGTGAGACCTCACTTA
This sequence comes from Discoglossus pictus, assembly GCA_027410445.1. Taxonomy (NCBI): domain Eukaryota; kingdom Metazoa; phylum Chordata; class Amphibia; order Anura; family Alytidae; genus Discoglossus; species Discoglossus pictus. Next base: position 12,721,398 of record CM050170.1, read on the forward strand.
TAGGACAGACCTCATTTCTAGAGAGAGCAGACATGGCTACTATAATCTGGTGATTTCTGGTGAGCCCTCACTTATAGGAATGTATTTAATTGGATGGACATGGGTTCTCCAATCTGTAGGTCACTGGTGAGACAACAAGTATAGGACAAAATGTAGTCCCCACTACAGATTCTGTACATCTAAGACTATATCATTGCCTGTAAATATTAAATGTAATAATAGAATAGACCTTGGAATATTCTTACTCCTGGCTCAACCAGTTGTAAGAAACTCATATCCCATCTCTCATTCTCATTTATTCCCATTTATTCTTATTCTCTCAGTATGCATCTCACATTATCTCTCATTCAATCAAAAACTGTAAATCTCAATCTATCGTATGTCTATTATGTCACTGTCACAACTCCCTGGACAGCCGGACATTGGGTACATATTTTACTGTCATGGTTTCTTGGTAAAATGTATTTGCTGTTATTGATGTACTTTTGCAAAATGGTTGATGTATTAAATACAGTAATATGTGACCAAATTTCGGTATTACAGAGCTCCAGAGCCCGACTGTTTAGTTATCAGGGCCATATAGGCTCCAGTGGGACTTATTACAAGTCAGCATTATGTTGGGACCTGCTAGACTCTAATTGTGGTTAATTGTGAGAAGAAAGAGTAATCCACTTGCCATATTTATATGTGGTCAGCCATGATAGCTGGCTGGATACCATCTTGACTGTTTTCTTGACCCCGACTGCCTAAACCCCCAGATGTCTTGACAAAAAGAAGTATTAACTACCCCTGTCAACTGCCCTACCCTAAGCAGAGCAGGTCACGTAACCCATGCCAAAGCTAGTTAATTACCTCACCACATCCCCTTCAAGCCTCCCATGTGGGATCAAAGTTAAACAGATTGCCAGATATGCCCTTTTTGGCCTCAGATGGGTAAGAAAAGTGGATTAACCTGTTCTAACCAGAAAAATCCCTCCTCCTCATGGCCTGTGACAGCTAAAATTAGTGAGGACATTACAGCTATGAAAACAATCCTGTCAATGAAAATCAGGCGGGGTAGATCTGATAAGCAATTAGTGATTTGATGAGTGTGGGTTGCCTGTGGCCTCATTCAATTGTTACTTTTCTGAGATCTGGGCAAGTTACTTAGCTATTGAAATGCCTCCTACTTGCAGGCCCTGATTGGGTTACTTGCTGCATGCTACTATCCATTGCAGGTCTCAAAATCACAAGTTACTTGCCTCCAAGCCTTTGATCTTTTACGTCCGCAAGAGTTGTGGCTACAAAAATCACAAAATCGCTATTCAATTGCTCCGATTTACTCTTCCGTCAAGCACGTAAATGGCTAAACTCGAACCACAGGTTAGTGATACCAAGGAGATCTTGCAAAGGTCTTACTTACAAATTGTAGTACTTTAAAATAAAATAAAAAAGCCATAATATACTTTTAATAAAAGTAGGACTTTGAAATCCAACCTACATTGTCCTACTGGCTTGAACATGATCGCTGACGCAAGGCTGTAACTCGTGGTTCAAGCCTGTAGGACTTCAATGAAATATGGAGGTTGGATTTCAAAGTCATACATGCTTGAACCACGAGTTACAGCCTTCCGCCAGCGATCTTGTTCAAGACCGCAAATGCTACTGCCGATAGCATGGTTCTGATTATCGCTACTGGTGCCTAACTTGCAGGCCCGGCCAATTGAATAGGAAAGTAAAAGTAAAGCTACTAGAGGCTGCAACTCGATCACAGAAAATTGGCTATTTGCGTTCGAGTTACGGCCCTGAATTGAATGAGGCCTCTAGAAAGGGGGGCTAATGTGGATGGGCTGGTTAAATATACTGTGTTTTTACCAGCAAAGTGTGCTCTGTTGGAATTTGTATAAACAACATGTGTATTCCCTTTTGGGAGAAAGCCTTGTTATTTTTTGGAATAGTCCTTGGTGACCCTGCTGCTGGGACCCAAGTTGCAATTTGTCCGTATTCAAAAACTTGGCCGAGCTTGCAGTAGCCTTGGTGGAACTGGTCCCAATTCTGGTGCATATCCTGTTAGTGGGGATACAAATAGACCTGTAACTAGTAGCATTGGTGGAGCTGGTCCCAATTCTGGTGCGTATCCTGTTAGTGGGGATACAAACGGACCTGTTACTAGTAGCATTGGTGGAGCTGGTCCCAATTCTGGTGCGTATCCTGTTAGTGGGGATACAAACGGACCTGTAACTAGTAGCATTGGTGGAACTGGTCCCAATTCTGGTGCATATCCTGTTGGTGGAGATACAAAAGGACCTGTAACTAGTAGCATTGGTGGAACTGGTCCCAATTCTGGTGCATATCCTGTTAGTGGGGTTACAAACGGACCTGTAACTAGTAGCATTGGTGGAACTGGTCCTAATTCTGGTGCATATCCTGTTAGCTGGGATACAAATGGTCCTGTAACCTGCTGAGTAGTATTGGGCTAGTGGCTCTTGCAAGTCCAACCGAGTAGTGGGTTGTGACATTATCTTTTTCATTTATCCACTGTCTCTGTCATTCAATGTCTCTCTGTCATTCATTCTCATTTGTCCTCTCACTCATTATCATTCACTTTCATCTCTGTCATTTTTTTAGTCTTTCATTCAATCCGACACTTTCACATGTTCTCTCTCCCTTTCTGTAATTACCCTTGTATTTCTCTTCATTTCTCAACCTCTTTTATATCTCAGTATATCTCTTTTTTTTGTTGTTGAAGGAAGCCACTCTCACTACTTCGTCACAACTGTGACCAATACATCCTCATCCGTCCTGCCTCTATACTTTACAACACGAGAATTGGATGATGTTACTCTGTTTTGGTATGACAGCAACAACCAGCTAATGGAGATCAGAGAGCCTTGGTTCAAAGTGCATAATAAAAGCTATGGAAGGCAAAATCTATATGAGATGGTGTACCAGGACATGATGCAGAAAAAGTTTTGGACAATAACTTCGTACTTGAATGAAACCGGAGGTGAGTAACCATTGTAAACAATAAACATGGTTAGAGTTTGCTTGGCAAATATCATCCACATGAGACACTGGTGGTTACCAGAGAGAGTTAAAGATTAGAGAGCAGCCTTTGAATCGGGGTCCATGTCTGGGAAGACGTGTAATTGTAAATCTACATGTAAGTGTCAGGCCAAAGTTATCCGAGTCTGTTCACGACAAAAATTATACAGGAGGAAAAAGTAGACAAGCAGAAAGTCGGGGTAAGGCAAGATAGTCTGGTCACCAGCCAAAGTTTGCTCCAGAAGGTTAGTCAGAAGAAACATAATACTACCATGAAACATAAGTTGTTGCTAGGGTAAGGGGTGTACAGACTGATACGCTTGAGTAGTTCCAGTGAATCCCCAATTAACACAGGATGCATCAACACCTCCATTGTCTTGAGGACACACCATGCTAATGATGCAATTACATCACACATTGATGTCCACATTGAGCAGAAGTGACACAACTCAGGCAGGGTACAGTGCCAAGTGATGACCGAGGTAGGCACTTGGTATCCCACAATATGGTAATGGCCATTAAACAGTCCTGTACTTCACCTTTATAAATATGTCGAATTTAGTACCTAATTAAGGTCCTAATAATGGGAATTTAGTCCCAACAATGAGTTCAATCTCCAAGAACTATTGATGCAACATACCTATAGTCTAAAATACTTACTAAGCATAAAATCCACCACAATTAGGTGATATATAATCAATGCATGTTATATAATAGTGTAATAATACACTAACCAATCAAAACCTTAGTTTATCTCCAGAAGTTCACAAACTTCTAATGTTCGTGAATATTAGAAATCATGAACATTAGAATAGTGTCAGTGACCATTCACACTGAAGGTTTACATATTATGTCTACAAGACTTAAACACTGATGGAAAAAATGTAAAGCCCACTACAAATACATAATATATACTCAATGCATATTATATAATAGTGTATTTATACAGTAACCAATCAGAAGCTTTGTTTATCTCCAGAAGTTCATTATCTACAGAGACTAGAAGGTTGTACGTTGTATGACGATGGGACATCTGACATAACATGGACTGATGCTTACGATGGGAAACCGTTCCTAACATTCGATGTTGGCTTGGGGAACTGGACGGCGGAAGTACCGGAGGCAGAATCCTTTCTAGATGCTTTAAATGCCAACCAGACCATAAATGAGATGAATATGAATACTTTCCTTAATACTTGCGTTTCACATATAAGCGAGCTGTTAGACTTGGGAAAGGAGACTTTAAACAGAATAGGTAGGTGAGACATCGTAAATTCAAAGTTTGCAGTGTATTTATGTTTCTGGTTTCGATAAAAGACAGCAAACCACTTGTTTGAGAGTCCTGAATGGGGTAGTTTCATGTAGATGTCAACTATTTTATCTACTATTTGCTCTAATCTCTTCCTATAGCTCATCAAATTGTTCCATATAACCTGTCTCTGCAACTCATACCATGCTTCCAAAGCTTCCTTATATTGGCCAATAAAATGTCTACCCATAATTCCTCCAAATGACATTTGTAGCCTCATGTTATAATCCATCCTTTATCTCCTACTAATCTTCAGTGGAGCCCATTGTACGAGTGACAACGATACCTACTGAACATGACTTCCTGATACTGAACTGCCGGGCGTATGGTCACTATCCAAAAGAGATCTATATGATTTGGGAAAGAAATGGTCATGAGGTCCCGGAGACTGAGCTACAACATCTGACTCTGCCTCTCCCAGATCAGAACTTCCTGTCCTCGGTATCTGTCATAGTATCTCCAATGGAAATAGATTCTTATAACTGTAAGGTGACCCACAGCAGCCTGGAGACACCACTAACAATGACATGGAGTAAGTATCTAAGGAGCTATCTCTTGTGTGTGTGTGTGTATGTGTGTATATATATATATATATATATATATATATATATATATATATATATATATACACACACATATATATATACAAACATGTATATACACACTGAACTCTCTCACCTGTATATAAACACTGAGCTCTCTCACCTGTATATACACACTGAGCTCTCTCTCACCTGTAAATAAACACTGAGCTGTCTCTCACCTGTATAAACACACTGAGCTCTCTCTTACATGTATATACACACTGAGCTCTCTCTCACCTGTATATAAACACTAAGCTCTCTCATCTGTATATAAACACTGAGCTCTCTCACCTGTATATACACACACTCTGCTCTCTCACCTTTATATAAACACTGAGCTCTCTCTTACATGTATATACACACTGAGCTCTCTCTCACCTGTATATAAACACTGAGCTCTCTCTCACCTGTATATAAACACTGAGCTCTCTCTCACCTGTACATACACACGGAGCTCTCTCACCTGTATATAAACACTGAGCTCTCTCGCCTGTATATACACACTGAGCTCTCTCGCCTGTACATACACACTGAGCTCTCTCACCTGTATATACACACTGAGCTCTCTCTCACCTGTATATAAACACTGAGCTCTCTCACCTGTATATACACACTGAGCTCTCTCTCACCTGTAAATAAACACTGAGCTGTCTCTCACCTGTATAAACACACTGAGCTCTCTCTTACATGTATATACACACTGAGCTCTCTCTCACCTGTATATAAACACTAAGCTCTCTCATCTGTATATAAACACTGAGCTCTCTCACCTGTATATACACACACTCTGCTCTCTCACCTTTATATAAACACTGAGCTCTCTCTTACATGTATATACACACTGAGCTCTCTCTCACCTGTATATAAACACTGAGCTCTCTCTCACCTGTATATAAACACTGAGCTCTCTCTCACCTGTACATACACACTGAGCTCTCTCACCTGTATATAAACACTGAGCTCTCTCGCCTGTATATACACACTGAGCTCTCTCGCCTGTACATACACACTGAGCTCTCTCACCTGTATATACACACTGAGCTCTCCCACCTGTATACACACACTGATCTCTCTCTCACCTGTATATACACACTGAGCTCTCCCACCTGTATACACACACTGATCTCTCTCTCACCTGTATATACACACTGAGCTCTCTCTCACCTGTATATAAACACTGAGCTCTCTCACCTGTATATACACACTGAGCTCTCTCACCTGTATATACACACTGAGCTCTCTCACCTGTATACACACACTGATCTCTCTCTCACCTGTATATACACACTGAGCTCTCTCTCACCCGTATATAAACACTGAGCTCTCTCTCACCCGTATATAAACACTGAGCTCTCTCTCGCCTGTATATAAACACTGAGCTCTCTCTCGCCTGTATATAAGTACACTGAGCTCTCTCTCGCCTGTATATAAACACTGAGCTCTCTCACCTGTATATACACACTGAGCTCTCTCACCTGTATATACACACTGAGCTCTCTCTCACCTGTATATAAACACTGAGCTCTCTCTCACCCGTATATACACACTGAGCTCTCTCTCACCCGTATATAAACACTGAGCTCTCTCTCACCCGTATATAAACACTGAGCTCTCTCTCGCCTGTATATAAACACTGAGCTCTCTCTCGCCTGTATATAAACACTGAGCTCTCTCACCTGTATATACACACTGAGCTCTCTCGCCTGTATATACACACTGAGCTCTCTCTCGCCTGTATATAAACACTGAGCTCTCTCACCTGTATATACACACTGAGCTCTCTCTCACCTGTATACAAACACTGAGCTCTCTCACCTGTATATAAACACTGAGCTCTCTCTCGCCTGTATATACACACTGAGGTCTCTCACCTGTATATAAACACTGAGCTCTCTCACCTGTATATACACACTGAGCTCTCTCACCTGTATATACACACTGAGCTCTCTCACCTGTATATACACACTGAGCTCTCTCACCTGTATATACACACTGAGCTCTCTCACTTGTATATACACACTGAGCACTCTCACCTGTATATACACACTGAGCTCTCTCTCACCTGTATACAAACACTGAGCTGTCTCTCACCTGTATAAACACACTGAGCTCTCTCTTACATGTATATACACACTGAGCTCTCTCTCACCTGTATATAAACACTAAGCTCTCTCATCTGTATATAAACACTGAGCTCTCTCACCTGTATATACACACACTCTGCTCTCTCACCTTTATATAAACACTGAGCTCTCTCTTACATGTATATACACACTGAGCTCTCTCTCACCTGTATATAAACACTGAGCTCTCTCTCACCTGTATATAAACACTGAGCTCTCTCTCACCTGTACATACACACTGAGCTCTCTCACCTGTATATAAACACTGAGCTCTCTCGCCTGTATATATACACACTGAGCTCTCTCGCCTGTACATACACACTGAGCTCTCTCACCTGTATATACACACTGAGCTCTCTCTCACCTGTATATAAACACTGAGCTCTCTCTCACCTGTATATACACACTGAGCTCTCCCACCTGTATACACACACTGATCTCTCTCTCACCTGTATATACACACTGAGCTCTCTCTCACCTGTATATAAACACTGAGCTCTCTCACCTGTATATACACACTGAGCTCTCTCACCTGTATATACACACTGAGCTCTCTCACCTGTATATACACACTAAGCTCTCTCTCACCCGTATATACACACTGAGCTCTCTCTCACCCGTATATAAACACTGAGCTCTCTCTCACCCGTATATAAACACTGAGCTCTCTCTCGCCTGTATATAAACACTGAGCTCTCTCTCGCCTGTATATAAGTACACTGAGCTCTCTCTCGCCTGTATATAAACACTGAGCTCTCTCACCTGTATATACACACTGAGCTCTCTCACCTGTATATACACACTGAGCTCTCTCTCACCTGTATATAAACACTGAGCTCTCTCTCACCCGTATATACACACTGAGCTCTCTCTCACCCGTATATAAACACTGAGCTCTCTCTCACCCGTATATAAACACTGAGCTCTCTCTCGCCTGTATATAAACACTGAGCTCTCTCTCGCCTGTATATAAACACTGAGCTCTCTCACCTGTATATACACACTGAGCTCTCTCGCCTGTATATACACACTGAGCTCTCTCTCGCCTGTATATAAACACTGAGCTCTCTCACCTGTATATACACACTGAGCTCTCTCATCTGTATATACACACTGAGCTCTCTCTCACCTGTATACAAACACTGAGCTCTCTCACCTGTATATACACACTGAGCTCTCTCTCACCTGTATATACACACTGAGCTCTCTCACCTGTATATAAACACTGAGCTCTCTCTCGCCTGTATATACACACTGAGGTCTCTCACCTGTATATAAACACTGAGCTCTCTCACCTGTATATACACACTGAGCTCTCTCACCTGTATATACACACTGAGCTCTCTCACCTGTATATACACACTGAGCTCTCTCACCTGTATATACACACTGAGCTCTCTCACTTGTATATACACACTGAGCACTCTCACCTGTATATACACACTGAGCTCTCTCTCACCTGTATACAAACACTGAGCTCTCTCACCTGTATACAAACACTGAGCTCTCTCACCTGTAAATAAACACTGAGCTCTCTCACCTGTATATACACACTGAGCTCTCTCACTTGTATATACACACTGAGCACTCTCACCTGTATATACACACTGAGCACTCTCACCTGTATATACACACTGAGCACTCTCACCTGTATATACACACTGAGCACTCTCTCGCCTGTATATAAACACTGAGCTCTCTCACACCTATATATACACACTGAGCTCTCTCTCTCCTGTATATACACACTGAGCTCTCTCTCTCCTGTATATAAACACTGAGCTCTCTCTCTCCTGTATATAAACACTGAGCTCTCTCTCACCTGTATATACACACTGATCTCTCTCTCACCTTTATATAAACACTGAGCTCTCTCACCTGTATATACACACTGAGCACTCTCACCTGTATATAAACAATGATCTCTCTCACACCTGTATATAAACACTGAGCTCTCTCACCTGTATATACACACTGAGCTCTCTCACACCTGTATATACACACTGAGCTCTCTCACCTGTATATACACACTGAGCTCTCTCTCTCACCTGTATACACACAGAGCTCTCTCACCTGTATATAACACTGAGCTCTCTCTCACCTGTATATAAACACTGAGCTCTCTCACCTGTATATAAACACTGAGCTCTCTCACCTGTATATAAACACTGAACTCTCTCACACCTGTATACACACTGAACTCTCACACCTGTATATACACACTGAGCTCTCTCTCACCTGTATATAAACACTGAGCTCTCTTTCTCACCTGTATATAAACACTGAGCTCTCTCTCACCTATAAATAAACACTGAGCTCTCTCTCACCTGTATATAAACACTGAACTCTCTCACACCTGTATACACACTGAACTCTCTCTCCTGTATATAAACGCTGAGCTCTCTCTCTCACCTGTATATAAACACTGAGCTCTCTATCCTGTATATAAACACTGAGCTCTCTCACACCTGTATATAAACACTGAGCTCTCTCTCTCACCTGTATATAAACACTGAGCTCTCTAACCTGTATATAAACACTGAGCTCTCTCTCACCTGTATATAAACACTGAGCTCTCTCTCACCTGTATATACACACTGAGCTCTCTCACACCTGTATACACACTGAACTCTCACACCTGTATATACACACTGAGCTCTCTCTCACCTGTATATAAACACTGAGCTCTCTTTCTCACCTGTATATAAACACTGAGCTCTCTCTCACCTATAAATAAACACTGAGCTCTCTCTCACCTGTATATAAACACTGAACTCTCTCACACCTGTATACACACTGAACTCTCTCTCCTGTATATAAACGCTGAGCTCTCTCTCTCACCTGTATATAAACACTGAGCTCTCTATCCTGTATATAAACACTGAGCTCTCTCACACCTGTATATAAACACTGAGCTCTCTCTCTCACCTGTATATAAACACTGAGCTCTCTAACCTGTATATAAACACTGAGCTCTCTCTCACCTGTATATAAACACTGAGCTCTCTCTCACCTGTATATAAACACTGAGCTCTCTCTCACCTGTATATAAACACTGAGCTCTCTCACCTGTATATAAACACTGAGCTCTCTTTCACCTATATATACACACACACTGAGCTCTCTCTCACCTGTATATACACACACTGAGCTCTCTCACCTGTATATAAACACTGATCTCTCTCACCTGTATATAAACACTGAGCTCTCTCTCACCTGTATATAAACACTGAGCTCTCTCTCACCTGTATATACACACTGAGCTCTCTCTCACCTGTATATAAACACTGAGCTCTCTCACCTGTATATAAACACTGAGCTCTCTCACCTGTATATAAACACTGAGCTCTCTCTCACCTGTATATAAACACTGAGATCTTTCACCTGTATAAACACTGAGCGGTCTCTCACTTGTAAATAAACACTGAGCTGTCTCTCACCTGTATAAACACACTGAGCTCTCTCTTACATGTATATACACACTGAGCTCTCTCTCACCTGTATATAAACACTAAGCTCTCTCATCTGTATATAAACACTGAGCTCTCTCACCTGTATATAAACACTGAGCTCTCTCTCACCTGTATATAAACACTGAACTCTCTCACACCTGTATACACACTGAACTCTCACACCTGTATACACACTGAACTCTCACACCTGTATACACACTGAACTCTCACACCTGTATACACACTGAACTCTCACACACCAGTATATAAACACTGAGCTCTCTAACCTGTATATAAACACTGAGCTCTCTAACCTGTATATAAACACTGAGCTCTCTAACCTGTATATAAACACTGAGCTCTCTCTCTCACCTGTATATACACTGACCTCTCTCTCACCTGCATATAAACACTGAGCTCTCTCTCACCTGTATATACACAATGAGCTCTCTTTCACCTGTATATAAATACTGAGCTCTCTCTCACCTGTATATACACACTGATCTCTCTCACCTGTATATACACACTGAGCTCTCTCTCGCCTGTATATACACACTGAGCTCTCTCTCACCTGTATATACACACTGAGCTCTCTCACCTGTATATACACACTGAGCTCTCTCACCTGTATATACACACTGAGCTCTCTCACCTGTATATAAACACTGAGCTGTCTCTCACCTGTATATACACACACTGAGCTCTCTCTCACCTGTATATAAACACTGAGCTCTCTCACCTGTATATAAACACTGATCTCTCTCACCTGTATATAAACACTGAGCTCTCTCTCACCTGTATATAAACACTGAGCTCTCTCTCACCTGTATATAAACACTGAGCTCTCTCTCACCTGTATATAAACACTGAGCTCTCTCACCTGTATATAAACACTGAGCTCTCTCACCTGTATATAAACACTGAGCTCTCTCTCACCTGTATATAAACACTGAGCTGTCTCTCACTTGTAAATAAACACTGAGCTGTCTCTCACTTGTAAATAAACACTGAGCTGTCTCTCACCTGTATAAACACACTGAGCTCTCTCTTACATGTATATACACAATGAGCTCTCTCTTACATGTATATACACAATGAGCTCTCTCTTACATGTATATAAACACTAAGCTCTCTCATCTGTATATAAACACTGAGCTCTCTCACCTGTATATACACACACTCTGCTCTCTCACCTTTATATAAACACTGAGCTCTCGCTCACCTGTATATAAACACTGAACTCTCTCGCCTGTACATACACACTGAGCTCTCTCACCTGTACATACACACTGAGTTCTCTCTCACCTGTATATACACACTGAGCTCTCTCACCTGTATATACACACTGAGCTCTCTCAGCTGTATATACACACTGAGCTCTCTCACCTGTATATACACACTGAGCTCTCTCATCTGTATATACACACTGAGCTCTCTCACCTGTATATAAACACTGAGCTCTCTCACACCTGTATATGAACATTGAGCTCTCTCACCTGTATATAAACACTGAGCTCTCTCTCACCTGTATACACACACTGAGCTCTCTCTCACTTGTATATAAACACTGAGCTCTCTCTCACCTGTATAGAAACACTGAGCTCTCTCTCACCTGTATATACACACTGAGCTCTCTTTCACCTGTATATAAATACTGAGCTCTCTCTCACCTGTATATACACACTGAGCTCTCTCTCGCCTGTATATAAACACTGAGCTCTCTCACCTGTATATAAACACTGAGCTGTCTCTCACCTGTATATAAACACTGAGCTCTCTCTCACCTGTATATACACACTGAGCTCTCTCTCACCTGTATATACACACTGAGCTCTCTCACCTGTATATACACACTGATATCTCTCTCACCTGTATATAAACACTGAGATCTTTCCCCTGTATAAACACTGAGCTGTCTCTCACCTGTAAATAAACACTGAGCTCTCACCTGTATATAAACACTGAGCTCTCACCTGTATATAAACACTGAGCTCTCTCTCACCTGTACATACACACTGAGTTCTCTCTCACCTGTATATACACACTGAGCTCTCTCACCTGTATATACACACACTGAGCTCTCTCGCCTGTACATACACACTGAGCTCTCTCACCTGTATATACACACTGAGCTCTCTCGCCTGTACATAAACACTGAGCTCTCTCGCCTGTACATAAACACTGAGCTCTCTCGCCTGTACATAAACACTGAGCTCTCTCGCCTGTACATACACACTGAGCTCTCTCACCTGTACATACACACTGAGCTCTCTCACCTGTATATACACACTGAGCTCTCTCATCTGTATATACACACTGAGCTCTCTCTCACCTATAAATAAACACTGAGCTCTCTCACCTGTACATACACACTGAGCTCTCTCACCTGTACATACACACTGAGCTCTCTCACCTGTACATACACACTGAGCTCTCTCACCTGTATATACACACTGAGCTCTCTCATCTGTATATACAGACTGAGCTCTCTCATCTGTATATACAGACTGAGCTCTCTCATCTGTATATACACACTGAGCTCTCTCTCACCTATAAATAAACACTGAGCTCTCTCTCACCTGTATACACACACTGAGCTCTCTCTCACCTGTATATAAACACTGAGCTCGCTCTCACCTGTATATAAACACTGAACTCTCTCACACCTGTATATAAACACTGAGCTCTCTCACCTGTTTATAAACACTGAGCTCTCTCACCTGTTTATAAACACTGAGCTCTCTCACCTGTTTATAAACACTGAGCTCTCTCTCGCCTGTATATACACACTGAGCTCTCTCACCTGTATATAAACACTGAGCTCTCTCACCTGTATATAAACACTGAGCTCTCTCTCACCTGTATATAAACACTGAGCTCTCTCTCACCTGTATATACACACTGAGCTCTCTCTCACCTGTATATACACACTGAGTTCTCTCTCACCTGTATATACACACTGAGCTCTCTCACCTGCATATAAACACTAAACTCTCTCTCACCTGTATACACACTGAGCTCTCTCTCACCTGTATATAAACACTGAGCTCTCTCACACCTGTATATAAACACTGAGCTCTCTCTCACCTATATATACACTCTGAGCTCTCTTTCACCTGTATATAAATACTGAGCTCTCTCTCACCTGTATATACACACTGATCTCTCTCTCACCTTTATATAAACACTGAGCTCTCTCACCTGTATATAAACACTGAGCTCTCTCTCACCTGTATATACACACTGAGATCTCTCTCACCTGTATATACACACTGAGCTCTCTCTCACCTGTATATACACACTGAGCTCTCTCTCACCTGTATACACACTGAGCTCTCTCTCACCTGTATATAAACACTGAGCTCTCTCTCACCTGTATATAAACACTGAGCTCTCTCTCACCTGTATATAAACACTGAGCTCTCTCTCACCTGTATGTACACACTGAGCTCTCTCACCTGTATATAAACACTGAACTCTCTCACACCTGTATACACACTGAACTCTCACACCTGTATACACACTGAGCTCTCTCTCACCTGTATATAAACACTGAGCTCTCTCTCACCTGTATATAAACACTGAGCTCTCTCTCACCTGTATATAAACACTGAGCTCTCTCACCTGTATATAAACACTGAGCTCTCTCTCACCTGTATATAAACACTGAGCTCTCTCACACCTGTATATAAACACTGAGCTCTCTCACCTGTATATAAACACTGAGCTCTCTCACACCTGTATATAAACACTGAACTCTCTCACACCTGTATACACACTGAACTCTCACACCTGTATAAACACTGAGCTCTCTTTCACCTGTATAAAAACACTGAGCTCTCTCTCACCTGTATACACACTGAGCTCTCTCACCTGTATATACACACTGAGCTCTCTCTCACCTGTATATACACACTGAGCTCTCTCTCACCTGTTTATAAACACTGAGCTCTCTCTCACCTGTATATAAACGCTGAGCTCTCTCTCACCTGTATATAAACACTGAGCTCTCTCTCTCACCTGTATATACACTGACCTCTCTCTCACCTGTATATAAACACTGAGCTCTCTCTCACCTGTATATAAACACTGAGCTCTCTAACCTGTATATAAACACTGAGCTCTCTCTCTCACCTGTATATAAACACTGAGCTCTCTAACCTGTATATAAACACTGAGCTCTCTCTCTCACCTGTATATACACTGAGCTCTCTCTCACCTGTATATACACACTGAGCTCTCTCACCTGTATATACACACTGAGCTCTCTCTCACCTGTATATACACACTGAGCTCTCTTTCACCTGTATATAAATACTGAGCTCTCTCTCACCTGTATATACACACTGATCTCTCTCTCACCTGTATATACACACTGATCTCTCTCTCACCTGTATATACACACTGAGATCTCTCTCACCTGTATATACACACTGAGCTCTCTCTCACCTGTATACACACTGAGCTCTCTCACCTGTATATACACACTGAGCTCTCTCTCACCTATATATAAACACTGAGCTCTCTCACACCTATAAATAAACACTGAGCTCTCTCTCACCTATATATAAACACTGAGCTCTCTCACACCTATAAATAAACACTGAACTCTCTCTCACCTGTATATAAACACTGAGCTCTCTCTCACATGTGTATACACACTGAACTCTCTCTCACCTGTATATAAACGCTGTGCTCTCTCTCACCTGTATATAAACACTGAGCTCTCTCTCACCTATAAATAAACACTGAGCTCTCTCTCACATGTGTATACACACTGAACTCTCTCTCACCTGTATATAAATGCTGAGCTCTCTCTTACCTGTATATAAACACTGAGCTCTCTAACCTGTATATAAACACTGAGCTCTCTCTAACCTGTATATAAACACTGAGCTCTCTCTCACCTGTATATAAACACTGAGCTCTCTCTCACCTGTATATAAACACTGAGCTCTCTCTCTCACCTGTATATAAACACTGAGCTCTCTCTCTCACCTGTATATAAACACTGAGCTCTCTAACCTGTATATAAACACTGAGCTCTCTCTCACCTGTATATACACACTGAGCTCTCTTTCGCCTGTATATAAATACTGAGCTCTCTCTCGCCTGTATATACACACTGAGCTCTCTCTCGCCTGTATATACACACTGAGCTCTCTCTCGCCTGTATATACACACTGAGCTCTCTCTCGCCTGTATATACACACTGAGCTCTCTCACCTGTATATACACACACTGAGCTCTCTCACCTGTATATACACACTGAGCTCTCTCTCACCTGTATATACACACTGAGCTCTCTCTCACCTGTATATAAACACTGAGCTCTCTCTCACCTGTATATACACACTGAGCCCTCTCTCACCTGTATATAAACACTGATCTCTCTCACCTGTATATAAACACTGATCTCTCTCACCTGTATATAAACACTGATCTCTCTCTCACCTGTATATAAACACTGAGCTCTCTCTCACCTGTATATACACACTGAGCTCTCTCTCACCTGTATATAAACACTGAGCTCTCTCACCTGTATATAAACACTGAGCTCTCTCACCTGTATATAAACACTGAGCTCTCTCTCACCTGTATATAAACACTGAGATCTTTCACCTGTATAAACACTGAGCTGTCTCTCACTTGTAAATAAACACTGAGCTGTCTCTCACCTGTATAAACACACTGAGCTCTCTCTCTCACCTGTATATACACACTGAGCTCTCTCTCTCACCTGTATATACACACTGAGCTCTCTCATCTGTACATACACACTGAGCTCTCTCACCTGTACATACACACTGAGCTCTCTCACCTGTACATACACACTGAGCTCTCTCTCACCTGTACATACACACTGAGCTCTCTCTCACCTGTATATAAACACTGAGCTCTCTCTCACCTGTATATAAACACTGAGCTCTCTCTCACCTGTATATAAACACTGAGCTCTCTAACCTGTATATAAACACTGAGCTCTCTCTCTCACCTGTATATAAACACTGAGCTCTCTAACCTGTATATAAACACTGAGCTCTCTCTCTCACCTGTATATACACTGACCTCTCTCTCACCTGTATATACACTGACCTCTCTCTCACCTGTATATAAACACTGAGCTCTCTCACCTGTATATACACACTGAGCTCTCTCACCTGCATATAAACACTAAACTCTCTCTCACCTGTATACACACTGAGCTCTCTCTCACCTGTATATAAACACTGAGCTCTCTCACACCTGTATATAAACACTGAGCTCTCTCTCACCTATATATACACACTGAGCTCTCTTTCACCTGTATATAAATACTGAGCTCTCTCTCACCTGTATATACACACTGATCTCTCTCTCACCTTTATATAAACACTGAGCTCTCTCACCTGTATATAAACACTGAGCTCTCTCTCACCTGTATATACACACTGAGATCTCTCTCACCTGTATATACACACTGAGCTCTCTCTCACCTGTATATACACACTGAGCTCTCTCTCACCTGTATATACACACTGAGCTCTCTCTCACCTGTATATAAACACTGAGCTCTCTCTCACCTGTATATAAACACTGAGCTCTCTCTCACCTGTATATAAACACTGAGCTCTCTCTCACCTGTATATACACACTGAGCTCTCTCTCACCTGTATATACACACTGAGCTCTCTCTCACCTGTATATAAACACTGAGCTCTCTCACCTGTATATAAACACTGAGCTCTCTCACCTGTATATAAACACTGAGCTCTCTCTCACCGGTATATAAACACTGAGCTCTCTCACCTGTATATACACACTGAGCTCTCTCACACCTGTATATAAACACTGAGCTCTCTCTCACCTGTATGTACACACTGAGCTCTCTCACCTGTATATAAACACTGAACTCTCTCACACCTGTATACACACTGAGCTCTCTCTCACCTGTATATAAACACTGAGCTCTCTCTCACCTGTATATAAACACTGAGCTCTCTCTCACCTGTATATAAACACTGAGCTCTCTCACCTGTATATAAACACTGAGCTCTCTCTCACCTGTATATAAACACTGAGCTCTCACACCTGTATATAAACACTGAGCTCTCTCACCTGTATATACACACTGAGCTCTCTCACACCTGTATATAAACACTGAGCTCTCTCACCTGTATATAAACACTGAGCTCTCTCTCACCTGTATATAAACACTGAGCTCTCTAACCTGTATATAAACACTGAGCTCTCTCTCACCTGTATATACACACTGAGCTCTCTTTCACCTGTATATAAATACTGAGCTCTCTCTCGCCTGTATATACACACTGAGCTCTCTCTCGCCTGTATATACACACTGAGCTCTCTCTCGCCTGTATATACACACTGAGCTCTCTCACCTGTATATACACACACTGAGCTCTCTCACCTGTATATACACACTGAGCTCTCTCTCACCTGTATATACACACTGAGCTCTCTCTCACCTGTATATAAACACTGAGCTCTCTCTCACCTGTATATACACACTGAGCCCTCTCTCACCTGTATATAAACACTGATCTCTCTCACCTGTATATAAACACTGATCTCTCTCACCTGTATATAAACACTGATCTCTCTCTCACCTGTATATAAACACTGAGCTCTCTCTCACCTGTATATACACACTGAGCTCTCTCTCACCTGTATATAAACACTGAGCTCTCTCACCTGTATATAAACACTGAGCTCTCTCACCTGTATATAAACACTGAGCTCTCTCTCACCTGTATATAAACACTGAGATCTTTCACCTGTATAAACACTGAGCTGTCTCTCACTTGTAAATAAACACTGAGCTGTCTCTCACCTGTATAAACACACTGAGCTCTCTCTCTCACCTGTATATACACACTGAGCTCTCTCTCTCACCTGTATATACACACTGAGCTCTCTCATCTGTACATACACACTGAGCTCTCTCACCTGTACATACACACTGAGCTCTCTCACCTGTACATACACACTGAGCTCTCTCTCACCTGTATATACACACTGAGCTCTCTCTCACCTGTATATACCCACTGAGCTCTCTATCACCTGTATATACCCACTGAGCTCTCACACCTGTATATAAACACTGAGCTCTCTCACCTGTATATAAACACTGATCTCTCTCTCACCTGTTTATACACACTGATCTCTCTCTCACCTGTATATAAACGCTGAGCTCTCTCTCTCACCTGTATATAAACACTGAGCTCTCTCACACCTGTATATAACACTGAGCTCTCTCACACCTGTATATAAACACTTAGCTCTCTCACCTGTATATAAACACTGAGCTCTCTCTCACCTGTATATAAACACTGAGCTCTCTCGCACCTGTATATAAACACTAAGCTGTCTCTCACCTGTATATAAACACTAAGCTGTCTCTCACCTGTATATAAACACTGAGCTCTCTTGCACCTGTATATAAACACTAAGCTGTCTCTCACCTGTATATAAGTACACTGAGCTCTCTCAAACCTGTATATAAACACTGAGCTCTCTCTCACCTGTATATAAGTACACTGAGCTCTCTCACCTGTATATAAACACTGAGCTCTCTCACCTGTATATAAACACTGAGCTCTCTCTCACCTGTATATAAACACTGAGCTCTCTCTCACCTGTATATAAACACTGAGCTCTCTCTCACCTGTATATAAACACTGAGCTCTCTCTCACCTGTATATAAACACTGAGCTCTCTCACCTGTATACACACACTGAGCTCTCTCACCTGTATACACACACTGAGCTCTCTCTCACCTGTATAGAAACACTGAGCTCTCTCTCACCTGTATAGAAACACTGAGCTCTCTCTCACCTGTATAGAAACACTGAGCTCTCTCTCACCTGTATATACACACTGAGCTCTCTCTCACCTGTATATACACACTGAGCTCTCTCTCACCTGTATATACACACTGAGCTCTCTCTCACCTGTATATACACACCGAGATCTCTCTCACCTGTATACACACACTGAGATCTCTCACCTGTATATACACACTGAGATCTCTCTCACCTGTATATACACACTGAGCTCTCTCTCACCTTTATATACACACTGAGCTCTCTCTCACCTGTATATACACACTGAGCTCTCTCTCACCTGTATACACACACTGAGATCTCTCTCACCTGTATATACACACTGAGATCTCTCTCACCTGTATATAAACACTGAGCTCTCTCTCACCTGTACATACACACTGAGTTCTCTCTCACCTGTATATACACACTGAGCTCTCTCACCTGTATATACACACACTGAGCTCTCTCGCCTGTACATACACACTGAGCTCTCTCACCTGTATATACACACTGAGCTCTCTCGCCTGTACATAAACACTGAGCTCTCTCGCCTGTACATACACACTGAGCTCTCTCACCTGTACATACACACTGAGCTCTCTCACCTGTATATACACACTGAGCTCTCTCACCTGTATATACACACTGAGCTCTCTCTCACCTGTATATACACACTGAGCTCTCTCTCGCCTGTATATACACACTGAGCTCTCTCACCTGTATATAAACACTGAGCTGTCTCTCACCTGTATATAAACACTGAGCTCTCTCTCACCTGTATATACACACTGAGCTCTCACCTGTATATAAACACTGAGCTCTCTCACCTGTATATACACACTGAGCTCTCTCTCGCCTGTATATACACACTGAGCTCTCTCACCTGTATATAAACACTGAGCTGTCTCTCACCTGTATATAAACACTGAGCTCTCTCTCACCTGTATATACACACTGAGCTCTCTCACCTGTATATAAACACTGAGCTGTCTCTCACCTGTATATAAACACTGAGCTCTCTCACCTGTTTATAAACACTGATCTCTCTCTCACCTGTATATAAACACTGAGATCTTTCACCTGTATAAACACTGAGCTGTCTCTCACCTGTAAATAAACACTGAGCTGTCTCTCACCTGTATATAAACACTGAGCTCTCTCTCACCTGTACATACACACTGAGTTCTCTCTCACCTGTATATACACACTGAGCTCTCTCACCTGTATATAAACACTGAGCTCTCTCTCACCTGTACATACACACTGAGTTCTCTCTCACCTGTATATACACACTGAGCTCTCTCACCTGTATATACACACACTGAGCTCTCTCGCCTGTACATACACACTGAGCTCTCTCACCTGTATATACACACTGAGCTCTCTCGCCTGTACATAAACACTGAGCTCTCTCGCCTGTACATACACACTGAGCTCTCTCACCTGTACATACACACTGAGCTCTCTCACCTGTATATACACACTGAGCTCTCTCATCTGTATATACACACTGAGCTCTCTCTCACCTATAAATAAACACTGAGCTCTCTCTCACCTGTATACACACACTGAGCTCTCTCTCACCTGTATATAAACACTGAGCTCTCTCTCACCTGTATATAAACACTGAGCTCTCTCTCTCACCTGTATATAAACACTGAGCTCTCTCACACCTGTATATAAACACTGAGCTCTCTCACCTGTTTATAAACACTGAGCTCTCTCTCACCTGTATATAAACACTGAGCTCTCTCTCACCTGTATATAAACACTGAGCTCTCTCACCTGTATATAAACACTGAGCTCTCTCTCACCTGTTTATAAACACTGAGCTCTCTCTCACCTGTATATAAACACTGAGCTCTCTCACCTGTATATAAACACTGAGCTCTCTCTCACCTGTTTATAAACACTGAGCTCACTCTCACCTGTAAATAAACTCTGAGATAACTCTCAACCATCTGATCTTTCTCTTACCTGCCATTTATGACAGAAAAAATAAACACAACCTTTATATGCAATTATATATATGCAATTATTCTATACAAAGAGATTCCATGTTCTTTTCTCAGCTGTTTCTATTGTGTATTTTCAATCTGCATGTCGTTGTAAATTTGTTAGCATTTTTCTTTTAGCCTTGTTGAAAGCATGTAGTAGCATTACATATGAAAGGTAGTACGTTAGAGGCTGTGTTTTTTACTTTCTATCTGCACTTAATATAATTATAAGTGGAGCTCTTTAAAACAGTATATTTAAAATGTACAAATGTTTACAGAGAATGACACTATCCTCATCCTCTCTTTTCTTACAGAATCCTCAGTTCACTCTCAGCCTCAGGTGCGCGGTCTCTCCACTGGTGCCGTTATCGCTATATGTCTCGCAGTCACTCTTTTGGTGACTCTCATTGTCTTCAGTATCGTAGCTTGGTCAAAGAGCAGACAATTTAAAGAGACATCATGATTACAATGTGAAGGGGAGAAGCTAATATAAGTCCTTTTATTGATCCATATATCCCGTCCTTATAACTCCTATTGTTCCATATAACCTCTTCCTACAACTCTTCATTTATTAAATATATTAATTTAAGAATAAAGTATGATATTTACTGGTTTCCGAGGTTCTAACTTAAAACCACCCAACATGTATTTGCTTTGAATATTACATTTAGTTAAATATCTTCTTTTTATATTATACTTTCAAATATATATATATATATATATATATATATATATATATATAATTAGCACTGTCTGAGCCTGCCTTGATAATGTGCAGTCCAGAGGTCACCATATATTAGAATGACACTCAGCACTGTCTAAACTATTATAACACAATAAGCTGAAGTGGCAGTTTCACTTTAATGACTGGGACAGAGTTAAAAGTTTTATTAGTGAATATTAGCCATAAACAGATCTGGGGATCTCAGCCTCTTACTTCACAGCTGTTTAGATATATTTATATATACTGTACCGCACCCTTTATTTATATCTTTAAATATTGCTGGCTGTCTACACTCCCTTTTCTTATTTGATTGCTGGGAAAGGTAATATCTCTGCCAAATGGTATTACCTTTGGGAACATGCCCTGCCCATCTATTTCTGGAGTTAACAGCATAATAGATATTAAAATGTTTGCTATTTTTGGTTTGGATGTCTCATTCTATTATTTGCAAAGGACCTTTGCTCCTGTCTTCTTTTCAACTCATCACCTGCCCACTCAACCCCATTCGTTCACATCTTGTCCCTTCCACTCAATACCATAACCTGATCCTTATTTATCTCTTCAACCTATCTCTCTCCACTTGTATGTTCCATTGCCCTTCTTCATCACATTGACTCTAAAACAAAAACTCTCTTGATCGTGCATACCTCTTTAACAACCACCCTCTTTACTACTCCTAGCTTCTAAACTGTTGGATCAGCTAGTCTTCATTCGCCAAACCAACTTTCTATACATAAATTCTTTACTTGACCCACTGCAATTTTGCTTCCTTCACTAACACTCAACTGCATTCATCAAGCTGCCAAATCATGAAGAGACCAATGGTTTCTGACGGACGAGTCAAAAGTAATGCCTCAACTAGTGGAAAGAGTGACTCAAGTCAAGTGGTGTCAGTCAAGAAGGTAGACCAACCATTCCCCTACAATAAGCTCTTCTGAGAAGAGAAAACCAATAGTTCTTGCACAATGAGTCAAAAGTGTCCGTTCAAATACTGGAAGAGCTGTCTAGAGTCAAGTGGTGTGATTGAAGAAGTGGTGGCTAAAAAAAGGAAGACCATTCCGCTACAATAAGCTCTTCTGCATGAGGAGACTAATGATTCTTGAATGATGAGTCAAAAGAGATCCTTCAAATAATGGAAGAAATGGCTCGAGTCGAGAAATGGTTGCTGGAAAAGAAAGGAAGAACAACCATTCCCCTACTATAAGCTCTTCTGTATAAGGAGATCAGTGGTTCCTGCACGATTACTCAAAAATGATCCTTCAACAAGTAGAAAGGGTGGCTTGAGTCAGTTGGTATGAGTCAAGAAGTGGTGGCTTGAAAAAAGGAAGATCAAATACTCCCCTGCATGAGGAGACCAATGTTTCTTGCATGACAACTCAAAAGGTATCCTTCAGCTACTGGAATGGGTGGCTCAAGTTAATTGGTTTGAGTAATGAGGTGGTGGCTCAAAAAAAGGAAGACCAGCAAATCCTGTACTATAAGTTTTTCTGCAGCTGAAGAGGAGACACATTGTTCCTTCATGATTACTCAAAAGTGATCCTTCAACTACTGCAAGTGGTGGCTCAAGTCAAGTGGTGTGAGTGGTGGCTAGAAAAAAAAAGAAAGCCAACCATTCCCCTACTATAGGTTCTTCTGCAGGGGAAGAGGAGGACAATGTCCTGAAGAATTGGCAGTGATCATTGAAATACTGTCATTGGAAAGAGGAATAATGATATGTAGCTCATTAATGAATGGGAAGTTTGCCTTTGAAATATACATCTTATATTGGTGAATTTGCAGCTGCCCAACACTGAGTGAGATTCTCCTCACTCTTGATGCCAGTGAAGGAATGGAGCCCAGAGTGTCTTCTGAGCCGAACTTGAAGCAGATCTGATTGGAACAGAGGGTGTTGGCAAGGTCTTATATGTTGGGCAAGGGCATCTCTCACTATCACTTCCAGACTTCCACTTTGGTAGGTTCCTCCTGAGCCATGGAGTCCTGAGTAACTTCTGAGCCCGGACTGGGAGCAGAATAGAGGTTGCTGGCAAGGTCTTATATGTTGGGCAATGTCATCCCCGTCCTCACCTCTAGTCTTCCACATTGGTAGGTTCTTATGGTACCATGGACTCCTAGGTAACTTCTGAATATGAACTTGGAGCAGATTTGGATGGAATAGAGGGTGTTGGCATGGTCTTATATGTTGGGCAATGTCATCCCGTCCTCACCTCTAGTCTTCCACATTGGTAGATTCTTCCTGTGCCATGGACTCCTGAGTAACTTCCGAGCCTGAACTTGGAGCAGAATTGGCAGGAATAGAGGGTGTTGGAAAAGGACTTATATGTTGGGCAATGGCATCCCCATCCTCACCTCTAGTCTTCCACATTGGTAGGTTCTTCCTGTACCATGGACTCCTGATTAACTTACGAGCCTGAACTTGGAACATAATTGGCTGGAATAGATGGTGCTGGCAAGATCTTATATGTTGGGCAATGTCATCCCTGTCCTCACCTCTAGTCTTCCACATTGGTAGGTTCTTATGGTACCATGGACTCCTGAGTAACTTCTAAGCATGAACTTGGAGCAGAATTGGCTGGAATAGATGGTGCTGGCAAGGTCTTATATGTTGGGCAATGTCATCCCCGTCCTCACCTCTAGTCTGGTAGGTTCTTCCTGTGCCATGCCCTTGCCTAAGCAGACTTATTGTAGAATCAAAATTGGTAAAACAGGCTCATATTCTATAACTATTTTTTATCTATTAGTTGAAGAATGACACATAAAAGCAAAACATTTTTTACAATATATATATTTTTAAAAAATATAAGTCATAAAAATTCTTATCTAAGTCACACAAATTAATTTCTGAAAATAACAAATCTATAAATATGTGTATTTTTCATACTGTACAATAGCCATTTTGCTATAGTTCACCAAAGTCTCCATATAGCAAATGATTATGCAAAACAGGTCCATGCGTGTGCATTCCCATGGGTTTCACTTGGTCCTGAAAACACACCAGTGACAATGTGGCCACTGGTGACATTAAAAAGGCATGTGATAAACACAGGAAATAGTGTGTGTGCGTAACTGTTTTGCATACTGATTTGCAACTACAGTCATAAGCAAGATGGTGGCCTTTATTACAAAATGGCTGCACCCGTAGTAGACAGAAAGCTTAAATCATGATTAAGTATTGTTATCTCTTTATTGTATTAATACAATGAAACATGTTCTAAGCTGGAATATTGAATGAACAATTAAAAAAAAATGTAATTACACTGTCACTAAAATCTCCTGTTTTCACCCCAGAAAAATCCAAGTGCAGGGAATACAGAGGCTACTAAGTCCTATTGTAAGCACATTTACCAGCAACAGTAAAAGCAAAACCTATGGACGATTTTTAAATTAAAATAATGGGAATTTTTCAGAAACAATAAACCCATCTAATCGACCCATTTTATCTACCAGATAATTAATGGGTTATGGTAATAGCCCAGTTTTGATAACTTGCAAGTAGTTAAGATCAGCCATATATATTTTTGGGGGATTTAAAAATAAAAATGGATTTTGTGTGAGGAAACTGACACTGAAAGTAGTTGCGGCCCGGCAATGAGTGGCCTGTACTGCTTAGTACCCGAAGCATGTAGATGGACTGCAGGGCTCGTAAAAATACGTCTTTAACGGCCGAACCACCGAACTGGAAAGACCTGCAAAAATACACAAATTAGACTCAAATTAACTTACACACTCACACACAGCACAGGGGGAGAGCCAGTGAGCCTGTGAATGAGCTTGCAAGTTAATTTTAGGCATAGAAAAAAAATGGCTTGGCGAAAAAAAATAAACAAGACAAAAACTAGGCTGAAAGACATAAAACGCGGCCGAAGGATGTAAACAGAGGACGAAGCACGTAAATACGAGCCCTAAGAACTAAGACTTAACGCAAACCAGTAACACTTAATACAAGGCAGTAACACTTAATACAAGGCAGTAACATTTAATATAAGGCAGTAATATTTAACTCAAGCCAGTAACACTTAACCCAAGGCAGTAGGCCCCTAAACTACACAGGCCTATAAAGTACATAGGGGGATAGGCTTCCAATGAAGGCACTCATCGTGTGGGTCTCAATGAGCGCCAAAGGGGATCATTGCAAAGCAGGAAAGGTGTGGCTTGCCAAAAACGGCAATGAGCGCCAAAGCCACTTATTCCAGGGCTCGCCAAGAGCACCGAAGGCAATCATGGCGGGGCCTGTAAAGTAGACGGGGGAAGAGGCTCGCGATCCGCGCCAAATGTGCCATAGCCTTGCATTGTGTGGCAAACAGCATTGCCTGGCTTAAAATGTTATAGCTGTAATTTTTTCATGGGCAAGTCACTAGTACTGTATATATATACATATATATATATATATATATATATATATATATATATATATGTGTGTGTCGGTCTGTGTGTATATATATATATATATATATATATATATATATATATATATATATATATATAAATACTTGCGACTTGCCCGTCAAAAATGACGAGAAGAAAATTTTGAGGCTGGCTAGGCTGTTTGCTACACAATGCGAGGCTCTGCCCCCTCTGAGCACCTTTGGTGCTCATTGCGAGCCTCTCCCCACGTGTAGTTTATGGGCCTCGCGATGAGCGTCTTTGGCCCTCATCGCAAGCCTTGCAATGAGCGCTCACCCTGAAAAGGCACTATTGCGAGAGCTGCAATGAGTGCCTTTGGCACACACAGCTATATATATCTACCATATACACGTATACATTTACCTATGCATATATTTAGTAGAATCCCGGTTATCCGGCACCTAACTGTCTGTGACTCCCAAACAACCGGCATCAATTCTCCATTTTAAATAAACTCCCGCTAAATCGGCATAACCGACACTATTCAGCAGTTCGAGACTAAAAAAAAAAAAAAAAAAAAAAAAAAGAAAGCCATGTTTGATAATGGCTGAGGATTGAAGAGCAAGGCATTTTTGGGTACATTTGCATGTCCCAGCTCAGCTTCCCAGAATGCAGCGTAATAACTGTTTTTTGACTTGCTTTAGACATTCAAATGTGAACACAGATGTACTATTTATTTACTGTACTACTGTATGGTGGAGGGCTTCTATCGCTCATTTGCCCACCATATTATAAATGATTGTTGTGGTGGACTATATATATATATATATATATATATATATATATATATTTATATATATATATATATATATATATATATATATATATATATATATATATATACATATATACACACCTGTATAAATCCTTTCTTACCTGCCCAATGCTGCACTCCACTTCCTGGGGCACAGCAGGCCAAAGGGCTGAGGGGGGCCACAGAGGTCCGAGGATGCTGCAGAGCGCCACGGGGGGCCAAAGGGGCCTGCAAGGACTGAGGGGGCCACAAAAGGCAGAGGAAGGTGCCCCAAATGACCAAGGGGGCCTCAAAAGGCAGAGGAAAATGCAGCAGACCTCAGAGGGCCCCAGGGGTCCCAGGGAGGCCGCAGACATTCGTGCGGGGCCACAGGAGGCTGAGGGTGAACACAGTGGGCCGTGAGTGCTACATGGCCTGCACGGGGCACAGCGAGGGCCACAGTGGGCCATAAGATGCGGAGGGGACCTATGGGGGCCACATTTATATGGAGAAGTTATATACAGCAACAAGAAGAGTTTAATAGGGGCATTATATGTAGCAATACAGAAGTTATGTGAAGAAGTTATTTACAGCAATAAGAGGACTTATATGTGGCAATATGGGAGTTATATGGAAAGGTTATCGAGAGCAAAGCAGAAATTATATAATAGGGTGATCACGGAAGCCACAGGGGACCCGGGGGGGGGGGCATAGTAGAACCACAGGGGCCACAGGGGTCCAAAGGGGAACACAGGGGCCCCAGAGGATCCACGGGGGGGCACATGGCCTGCAGGGGGCACAGGGAGCCCTGGGGCCTGTGGGGAACTACAGGGGACCCATGGGAGGGCCATAAGGGGCCAAAGGGTATCCTGGAGGCCACAGGAACCTCAGAGGGCACGGGTGGCCACAGGGTACCCGCAGGGGCCACAGAGGATCTGTGCGATGTCTGCAAGGGCCCAGCAGAGGCCAGGGGCCTTGGTGCCTTGCACCGGTTGCACCAGCAGTAGCTCCGCCTCTGCAGGGCAGCCATATTCTAAGCAGTATTTAATCATTTTTATTTTTAAGTGATCACCTTCCTATATAACGTCTGTTTTGCTCTGGATAACCTTTCCATATAACTTCCCTATTGCCATGGCCGGATTACCCATTAGGCCAGTTAGGCAGCCGCCCAGGGGTGCTTCACTGTGAGGGGCCCCACTTCATAAAAAAAAATGGTTCCTGGCTTACAAAAATAATGAAATGTTGCGGTTCATAAACTGGCTACTAGGGGCTAACCACCTACAACAATAAAGTTACAACAGGAAAAGGAACCTATATGTACATTAAAGGCAAAAATGGGTCTGGGCATACATTGCATACTCACTTGCAGAGGCTCCTCCACTTCACTGCCTAGGGGCTCTAAAAAGGTAGGTACGGCCCTGCCTATTGCCACATATAAGTTCTCAAATTGCTGTAAGTAACCTCTTCAAATAACTTCTGTATTGCTACATATAACGCCACTATATAACTCCTCGTTTTTTTTTCTATTTGAAAGCTGCATAGATTCAGAAGACTGGGATTGAGCTCTGCGCCACAGCACAGTACTGCAGGCAAATAATTATTCCATCGTCCGATCTGGCTCATAAGGCGCGCCGACAAAAGAGGCTGTGACCTATGAGAGGCATGCCCGAGGCCATGGGGGGCCGAGTGCCCTCGCCGGACATATTGACTCAGCGGCGTTCAAGTTATGCCACGTCAGAGGATGGAATAGTTCTTTGCCTGCAGTAAATTTTTTCATCACCAGGTGGTGCTGTGGCACAGAGCTCAGCCCCAGTCTTCTGGATCTGTGTGGCTTTCAAATAGACTAGATCCAACTCCTATTGCTGCTGTCTAAAACTTCTCTATATAAATCCTATTGCTCCATATAAACTCTTTATACAATTTCCGCTGCTGTATATAACCTCTCCATTTAATTTTCCTTTGGACCGAAGGTGCTCCTTGCCAGCAACTGCGGACCTCGCAAAATTTACGGAGTTACGAAAGCAAAATACAAGACACGTTACAACCCATTACGACCTTGCAAAAAACGGCCGAAACCCGCGCACATGAAAACATGAAAAACACAATAAATACACACAACAAATACACAAAAAGCTTACCCACAGCAAGGGGGGGCACCCCGGACCTCGAAAACTGAAGTTACACCTCAATTTAACTCCAAATAAAAGAGTTTAAACACTCAATAATCCCCTAAGCGAGAGAAAAAATGGCCGCCAAAAAAAACGAAAACGAGGCTACAGCACTCTAAAGACGCAAAACACCACCAAACACCTACGGATTTCCCGAAAAAGACGTACGAGATCCGAAAACAAGGTCGCAACCCTCGCGACCCCCAAAACATTACAAACACAATAAATACACACAACAAACACATAAAAAGCTTACCCACAGCAAGGGCGGGCACCCAGAACCTCTGCAAGGGAAGGTACACTTCGATTTAAGTCCATATTTTGGAGTTTAGAGACCCGAAAATCACCTCAGCGGGAGAAAAAATGGCCGCCGTACAAAACGAAAACGAGGCTAAAGGACCCTAAACACGCAAAACACCACAAACACGTACAGATTTTCCGAAAAAGTCGAACGACATCCGAAAACAAGGACGCAAAATCAGCCACAGCCGCGTACCACACATTAGGCGCCATTTTACAACACTAACTTATACAATCCGGAAGTACACAGCTACCCTAACGGATTTGCCTCGCGCACGCACACTATTACACTGCACACATTCATGACGCTTACACAGCAGCTCCACACCACTAATGCTGCAGCAACATCAAAACAGATTGTCAGCTCTTCAACACAATGCTTCCTGCATATATTACTTCACAATAGGTAAAGTATATTAATTTATTTTTTTATTATTCATTGCCATACAAAAAAAAACACCAACGCTGCTCATAGCACACAAACAACCAAGAGCCTCGCAATGAGTGCTGAAGGCGCTCAGCGCAAGGCTCGCAATGAGAGCCGAAGGATCTTAAAACACCAACAAAATAAATTTTGCATGCAAACAACATTACCTGCCGTACAATCTTATTGCCGTCATTTTTTGACGGGCAAGTCGCTAGTTAATCTATATAACCTCTATAACTCCCCTATTACTCCAAGTAACTGTACATAGTATTCCATATAACCTCTCCCTATTGCTCCAGCTAACCTCTTCCTATAACTCTCCATATACATTCTCCCTATTGCTGTATATAATATCTATAAATCTCTCTATTACTCCATAAAACATCACCCTTAGTTCCATATAACCTCTCCCTATAACTCTCCATATATTCCTCTCCCTATTATATTATTATTCGTGATCTTACCTTCCTATTCTTAGTCAGACTAAACCATGAAGCAATATCTGTCACTTTCCCGCCATTTTCCAGCATGCTGATTGCCTGTAGATGCTATCAACTTGTTACTCTGACCAATCGGATCAGCTTCTCCTCCCGCCCCCTCTGACAGTTCAGAACAGTGAGGTTTGAATTGCTTCACAGTTAGTCTTCCCGCCCCTCTTCAGAGTCTCATACTGATTGGCTGCTGGACGTGCTCATTATCTGTGTTCAGCCAATCAGTTACTGACTTTTATAGCCCACAGCTCATATAATGATAGTTATTAGATAGCTCTGGCTGATCCAGGCTCCATTATCCCCTCAGATCTTATAGTATGTTCAATAACCCTCTGATGTGAGAGACCACCCAACCATCACAGGACCACCCAAGTGTCATATTTATCAAATTATTTTATGGACAAAGTCTTTTTGTAAAGAAATAAATGATAACAACCTGTAATATTTAACTTCTGTATTCAATTGCGCTTTAATGGTGGCAGCCATTTGCTATTGTTCCTAACAGGATTAGATGGATGCTGATAATGTGTCTATGCAGTTCTATTGAAAGACTGCTACTTAGCATCATAACTACATAGAAGAGCAAGTCCCAGTAGCATAGATACATGAAGACTAGCAGACCAAGCATCACTCCTATACCCAAGATGCCCTGCAGATCATCACTCCTATACCCAAGACACTGTACAGAACATCACTTTTATATCCCAAGCGCTTTGCAGAACATCACTCCATACCCCAGATGCACTGCAGAGCATCACTGATCAACAGAATCCCTCATCAGACATAATCTCGGGGTCACTCGCTCTGTGAACGATGCTCAGCACCTAATTATTTAATTAATATGAGGACAATTAGCTGAGTCTGCTTATTAGATCCATGTAATGGATTCAGCTCTTTATCAGGTTCCTAATATAGAAAAACCCCAATAAATGATCTAAATATCTGTATTTCCTGTGTTCGGTGAGGTACCGATAATGGATTCCATGTATATACAAAATGGCGTCCGCATGGTCAGACTTGTCCAATGATGTCACCAGCAAAATTATAATGAATTAGGAGATATGCATTTAAATTTATTTTAAAATATATAACATATCCCAGTAAAGACCAAGATCAGTGATATGTTACTTCATGACAGAGCATGTCCCCACATCCTGTGTTATTCTATGGAGTGGACATGTTTTATTTACTGTTTTCTAATTCAGTTCGTTAACATTTTATTTAATTACATTATCTCCAATTTATACACTTGTTTTTTAGATGATTTAATAATTAGATTGACACACACTATATTCTATTTTTGTGTATTTGGAAATATAACCAGTGAGAGGGAACATCAAGTATTTTAAACTTTCCCGCCTTTTTCCAATGTGCTGATTGGCTGTGGATGCTATCAGTGTGCTGCTCAGCCAATCAGATTTTGAGTGCTGCTCCCGCCTCTTTGCTCTTGTCTGACAGTTGAGAACATCTGAATCAGATCACAGTTAATCTTCCTTCTCTCTGGATTGTGCCATGCTGATTGGCTGCTGGACATGCTCATTATCGTTGTTCAACCAATCAGTTGTTTTTTTCTCCACAGCTTTATTTGGTTTTCTAGACTTTCCATTCACATTTCTAATGTCTTCTCTCTTTTCCATTTTGTCCCTCATTCCTATCTCTCCTTCCATATTTCCTCTGCTCTCTCTCCCGTTTTGTCTGCGTTTCAACCTCTCCCTTTTCTCCTCTCAACCTCGCTCCATTCACTCTTCCTCTCTTCCCACTCTTCCCACCTACCTCATTCCTGACTTCTTCACCCCTCCTCATCACTCTCATGTCAACATTCTCTTTTCTCTCTCCATTCCTCTAAACTCTAATCATTCCCCTTTTCCCTCCTCATTTGCTTTCCTAATTCCTCTAATTTACTCATTCCTTTTTTTTTCTTCTCATCCATTTTCTTTAGTCTATTATCTCCTCTTTCCTCTCTAATGTCCTTATTCTCTACTCTCCTTATTCCTCTTCTCTCCTCATTCCTCTTCTCTCCTCATTCCTCTTCTCTCCTTTTTTCTTCTCATTCCTCTTCTCTCCTCATTCCCTTCTTCACTTCTCATTCCTCTCTCCCTTCCTCATTCCTCTCACCTGTCCTCTTTCTTCTTCTCTCCTCATTCCTCTCTTCTCTTTTTCTTTGTTCTACTCATTCCTCTCTCCATATTTCTTTTTTCATTCCTCTTTCGTCTATTTTCTCCTCATTCCTTTCACATCTTCTCATTCCTCTACCTTTCATTGCCCTCCTCCTCCTCCTCCTCTGTAGTCTCCAATCTATTTAACCTAATCCTTCTCTCCTTCCTCCTCATCCCCCTTTCTCCTTCTCCTCTCTTTTCCCCCATCTCATATATTTTTTTCCCATCCAGTCCCATCACTCCTTTCCCCATCTCTACTTTTTCCTACCCATCTCTTACATTTTCCATCCCTTTTTTTCTCCTCTATGTCTCTCTTCCTCATTTCTCCTTATATCTTCATCTCTCCCCAAAAGTGTGTTTGTTTCTTAAATTATTCTTAAAGATCATGGAAAAACTGGCTATAGGTTGTATTGTGCATTTTTTCTATAGTATATCATTCCAGAGATATATTTCTACATATTTGTTAATGGTTGGGATGAGCCAACGTATAAAAATCCAGACTTTAAAACAACAGGGTAGACATTTTCTCTTCCTTTGGACGGAGCAAGTATTTTCGGATGACAATCCAAAGTTACATTTGTTGGGTGTCAGTTGAGTCTGACGAAGAGCATAAATATTCAGGAAAATAGTTATACAGCTAATTTTTGATAAAAAAAAATGTTGATGCCTCTGCTGAACCTTGGAGGTATCCATGATACATTAGTGGATATTGTGTGTTTATAGTTTTTGAGAGCTTTGGTTGCATTGCATGATGCAAGTGTCTACTTCGTGGACAGTGATGGGGAAAGTGGGGTGTCAGTTTCAAACATATCCAAGTATCAACCAAAGACACTGTTACCTCCACCTCCATCTGTAAATTTGCTTGGGCAAAAGTCTCCGTTCCCTCTAACGAGTAGGAAGCCATCTCGAGTATCTTCATCCCAAATGGTACTCCAGTAGATTGGTAAAGGACAAACGGATTTGGGTGCAAGTGATGACGGCTCCTTGATGATCAGAAGCTGCACTATCATTCAGGATGTGTGATATGATTCAGTTGTCTCTTATCTAGGAATGCATCAACATGCCATCTCCTTATATGTGTCCTCGAAAAAAAGGTACAATCGAGGTCTATCTAATTTATTCATTCTTCAGTTTCCATGTATTTTTTTATAGTCAAATTTGGACTATACAATATTTTATTTTGTTCTAAGAGATCTGGGAGTAGCTTCACACGTTATCCATCATCAGGATACTGGTATATATAAATGGATTCCTATCTTGTCCCATTTACCTCTATGGAGATGGTTACCAATTTGAGATACCGGACAAGTGAAAAATTGTGGTCTCCTAGTAAATGAAATATCGTATACACGTTTCTGGCTGTATTCACTTCCACTGACATCAGGTTCCAATGGTATTATGTACGAGGCCTAATAAATGAAATTTTTACATCTGATTTATGTTTCCAGCGGTATTCCTTTTTAATGAACTTTTGGTACCAATGGTGTTAGCACTGGTCCTATGTCAGAGGTATCCTAGAAAATTAAATATGTTATATTAGTCACTTGCCCATCAAAAATGACAGTATAATATTGTCTTAAAAATTGTGTCTTCTGCCTGTTTGTGCGCCCTCTCTCTGTGTACCCTCTCTCTCTCTGCACCCTCTCTCTGTGTACCCTCTCTCTCTCTGCACCCTCTCCCTCTCTGCGTGAACCCTCTCTCTCTCTGTGCACCCTCTCACTCTCCCTCTCTCTCTCCATCTCTCCTTCTGTCTCTCTCTCCCTCCCTTCTTCTCTCTCTCCCTCTCCCTTTCCTTCTCACTCTCTCTCTCTCTCCTTCTCTCTCTGTCTCCTTCTCTCTCGGTCTCCTTCTCTCTCTGTCTCTCTCTCCTTCTCTCTCTCTCTCTCCCTCTCCTTCTTACTCTCTCCCTCTCCTCACTCTCTCCTTCTCCCTCTGTCTCTCTCCCTCTCCCTCTCTCCCTCTCCTTCTCTCTCCCTCTCCCAACTCTCTCTGTCTCTCTCTCCTTCTCTCTCTCTCCCTCTCCTTCTCACTCTCTCACTATCCTCACTCTCTCCTTCTCCCTCTCTCTCTCTCCCTCTCTCCCTCTCCTTCTCTCTCCCTCTCCCAACTCTCCCTCTCCTTCTCTCTCCCTCTCCCAACTCTCCCTCTCTCTCTCTCCCTCTCCTTCTCTCTCCCTCTCCCAACTCTCTCTGTCTCCCTCTCCTTCTCTCTCTCCCTTTCCTTCTCACTCTCTCCCTCTCCTCACTCTCTCTCCCTCTCCTTCTCTCTCTCTCCCTCTCCTTCTCTCCCTCCTTTTCTTTCTCTCTACCTCTCCTTCTCACTCTCTATTCCTCTCTCTCTCTTCCCCTCTCCTTCTCTCTCTCTCTCTCCTTCCCTCCTTGTCTCTCGCTCCCCACTCCCTCCTTCTCTCTCCTTCTCTCTCTCCCTCCCTCTCCCCCTTCGGCACCCACACAAACTTGCAGTACGACAACTATATTAGTGATAGGCTATGTGTTTCTGGCTGTATTCCTTTCTACTAATATCAGGTACCAATAATGTTAGCACTGATACCATGTGGGGGGTCTCCTAGTAAATATACTTTTTTATATAGGATTCATATTTCCGAGTATATTCCTTTCCATTGAACATCAAGTGGTACTATGACGGAGGTCTTGTATTATAAGGTTTTACATACCGCATACATGCGACTATATTCCTTTCCTATGAATGTCAAGTTCTAATGGTATTAGCACTGGTACTAATCAGAGGTCTCCTAGTATATTAAATATTTTATATAGGATATGTTTCTAGCTGTATTCTCTTCTAAATGACATCAAGTTCCAATGCTATTAACCACCATTCCCTGTCAGGTCCCACTAGCCTCCATTTCCTGGACAGTCCCCCTTTTTTCGGGAAACACAGACCCTTCATGGACACCATCTAGATATGGGATGAGGTTCAAGGGCCACGTCTATTTGTACATGACCAGTCCAACTGTGACGAGTATGACAGGACTTCTTTGCTCTTACCTGAATTTTTCTTCTACACATACCACACTATCACAACAACCACAACACCAAATGCAGCAACAATTGGCAGTGTGTGCATGTGGTTACTTCTTGATGCATCATGGGATTCTGTTTCTGTAAAAAAGAGAAGTGAGAAAATTACTGAGATGATTTATGAGAAGTCAAAGTTGTACAAAGGTCAGATATCTTAAGAACTCGAAATGTTTTATACAAGACATGAGAAGTGAGAATCACACAATTATAGGACCTTTGAATCTTTATGTGAGGACTAAGTCATACAAATTTGACGGCAACTATTTTATGAGAAGTTAGAGTCGTTCAAATGAGCCATCATAATCCTACAATGTGAGGTCAAATATTAAATGAGGAGTGAGAGTCTGACAAATGGGAGGTCATATATTTTAGCTGAAGTCCGAGTCCTACAAGTGTGATGTGAAATATTGTTTGAGAAGTAAGAGGACTTCAAATAGGTGAGATCATCTACATCATATTTAAGTGGAGTCTTAAAACTATGAGGTCATCCATATTATGTGAAGTCACAGTACTGAAAACATATAATCTCAGATATTACATGAGATATCAGAGTCCTACAGATATATGATGTCAGATAGTATACGAAAAGTCAGAGTCCTACAAACATATGACGTTATATAGTATATGAGAAGTCAGAGCCCTACAAACATATGATGTTATATAGTATATGAGAAGTCAGAGTCCTACAAACATATGACGTTATATAATATATGAAAAGTCAGTCCTACAAACATATGACGTTATATAGTATATGAAAAGTCAGTCCTACAAACATATGACGTTATTTAGTATATGAGTAGTTAAAGTCCTACAAACATATGACATTATATAGTATATGAGAATTCAGAGTCCTACAAGCATATGACGTCATATAGTATATGAAAAGTCTGAGTCCTACAAACATATGGCGTTATATAGTATATGAGTAGTCAGAGTCCTACAAACATATGATGTTATATAGTATATGAGAAGTCAGAGTCCTACAAACCTATGACATTATATAGTATATGACAATTCAAAGTCCTACAAACATATGACATTATATAGTATATGAAAAGTCAGAGTCCTACAAACATATGATGTTATATAGTATATGAGAAGTCAGAGTCCTACAAACATATGACGTTATATAGTAAATGAGAAGTCAGAGTCCTACAAACATATGATGTTATATAGTATATGAGTAGTCAAAGTCCTACAAACATATGACGTTATATAGTATATGAGAATTCAGAGTCCTACAAACATAAGACGTTATATAGTATATGAAAAGTCCGAGTCCTACAAACATATGGCGTTATATAGTATATGAGTAGTCAGAGTCCTACAAACATATGATGTTATATAGTATATGAGAAGTCAGAGTCCTACAAACCTATGACATTATATAGTATATGACAATTCAAAGTCCTACAAACATATGACATTATATAGTATATGAAAAGTCAGAGTCCTACAAACATATGACGTTATATAGTAAATGAGAAGTCAGAGTCCTACAAACATATGACGTTATATAGTATATGAGTAGTCAAAGTCCTACAAACATATGACATTATATAGTATATGAGTAGTCAGAGTCTTACAAACATATGACGTTATATAGTATATGAGAAGTCAGAGTCCTACAAACATATGACATTATATAGTATATGAGTAGTCAGAGACCTACAAACATATGACGTTATATAGTATATGAGTAGTCAAAGTCCTACAAACATTTGACATTATATAGTATATGAGTAGTCAGAGTCCCACAAACATATGACTTCATATAGTATATGAAAAGTCAGAGTCCTACAAACATATGACGTTATATAGTATATGAGTAGTCAAAGTCCTACAAACATATGACGTTATAGAGTATAGTATATGAGAAGTCAGAGTCCTACAAGCTTATGGTGTCAGTTAGAGTCTTACAAACATATGGTGTCATATAGTTTATGAGTAGTCAGAGTCCTACAAACATATGACGTTATATAGTATATGAGTAGTCAAAATCCTACAAACATATGACGTTATATAGTATATGAGAATTAAGAGTCCTACAAACATAAGACTTTATATTATATATGAAAAGTCAGAGTCCGACAAACATATGACGTTATATAGTATATGAGTAGTCAGAGTCTTACAAACATATGACATTATATAGTATATGAAAAGTCCGAGTCCTACAAACATATGGCGTTATATAGTATATGAGTAGTCAGAGTCCTACAAACATATGATGTTATATAGTATATGAGAAGTCAGAGTCCTACAAACCTATGACATTATATAGTATATGACAATTCAAAGTCCTACAAACATATGACATTATATAGTATATGAAAAGTCAGAGTCCTACAAACATATGACGTTATATAGTAAATGAGAAGTCAGAGTCCTACAAACATATGACGTTATATAGTATATGAGTAGTCAAAGTCCTACAAACATATGACATTATATAGTATATGAGTAGTCAGAGTCTTACAAACATATGACGTTATATAGTATATGAGAAGTCAGAGTCCTACAAACATATGACGTTATATAGTATATGAGTAGTCAGAGTCCTACAAACATATGACGTTATAAAGTATATGAGTAGTTAAAGTCCTACAAACATTTGACATTATATAGTATATGAGTAGTCAGAGTCCCACAAACATATGACTTCATATAGTATATGAAAAGTCAGAGTCCTACAAACATATGACGTTATATAGTATATGAGTAGTCAAAGTCCTACAAACATATGACGTTATAGAGTATAGTATATGAGAAGTCAGAGTCCTACAAGCTTATGGTGTCAGTTAGAGTCTTACAAACATATGGTGTCATATAGTTTATGAGTAGTCAGAGTCCTACAAACATATGACGTTATATAGTATATGAGTAGTCAAAATCCTACAAACATATGACGTTATATAGTATATGAGAATTAAGAGTCCTACAAACATAAGACTTTATATTATATATGAAAAGTCAGAGTCCGACAAACATATGACGTTATATAGTATATGAGTAGTCAGAGTCTTACAAACATATGACATTATATAGTATATGAAAAGTCCGAGTCCTACAAACATATGGCGTTATATAGTATATGAGTAGTCAGAGTCCTACAAACATATGATGTTATATAGTATATGAGAAGTCAGAGTCCTACAAACCTATGACATTATATAGTATATGACAATTCAAAGTCCTACAAACATATGACATTATATAGTATATGAAAAGTCAGAGTCCTACAAACATATGACGTTATATAGTAAATGAGAAGTCAGAGTCCTACAAACATATGACGTTATATAGTATATGAGTAGTCAAAGTCCTACAAACATATGACATTATATAGTATATGAGTAGTCAGAGTCTTACAAACATATGACGTTATATAGTATATGAGAAGTCAGAGTCCTACAAACATATGACATTATATAGTATATGAGTAGTCAGAGACCTACAAACATATGACGTTATAAAGTATATGAGTAGTTAAAGTCCTACAAACATTTGACATTATATAGTATATGAGTAGTCAGAGTCCCACAAACATATGACTTCATATAGTATATGAAAAGTCAGAGTCCTACAAACATATGACGTTATATAGTATATGAGTAGTCAAAGTCCTACAAACATATGACGTTATAGAGTATAGTATATGAGAAGTCAGAGTCCTACAAGCTTATGGTGTCAGTTAGAGTCTTACAAACATATGGTGTCATATAGTTTATGAGTAGTCAGAGTCCTACAAACATATGACGTTATATAGTATATGAGTAGTCAAAATCCTACAAACATATGACGTTATATAGTATATGAGAATTCAGAGTCCTACAAACATAAGACTTTATATTATATATGAAAAGTCAGAGTCCGACAAACATATGACGTTATATAGTATATGAGTAGTCAGAGTCTTACAAACATATGACATTATATAGTATATGAGAAGTCAGAGTCTTACAAACATATGGTGTCATATAGTATATGAGTAGTCAGAGTCCTACAAACATATGATGTTATATAGTATATGAGAAGTCAGAGTCCTACAAACCTATGACATTATATAGTATATGACAATTCAAAGTCCTACAAACATATGACATTATATAGTATATGAAAAGTCAGAGTCCTACAAACATATGATGTTATATAGTATATGAGAAGTCAGAGTCCTACAAACATATGACGTTATATAGTAAATGAGAAGTCAGAGTCCTACAAACATATGACGTTATATAGTATATGAGAATTCAGAGTCCTACAAACATAAGATGTTATATAGTATATGAAAAGTCAGAGTCCTACAAACATATGACGTTATATAGTATATGAGAATTCAGAGTCCTACAAACATAAGACGTTATATAGTATATGAAAAGTCAGAGTCCTACAAACATATGACATTATATAGTATATGAGTAGTCAGAGTCTTACAAACATATGACGTTATATAGTATATGAGAAGTCAGAGTCCTACAAACATATGACATTATATAGTATATGAGTAGTCAGAGACCTACAAACATATGACGTTATAAAGTATATGAGTAGTTAAAGTCCTACAAACATTTGACATTATATAGTATATGAGTAGTCAGAGTCCCACAAACATATGACTTCATATAGTATATGAAAAGTCAGAGTCCTACAAACATATGACGTTATATAGTATATGAGTAGTCAAAATCCTACAAACATATGACGTTATATAGTATATGAGAATTCAGAGTCCTACAAACATAAGACTTTATATTATATATGAAAAGTCAGAGTCCGACAAACATATGACGTTATATAGTATATGAGTAGTCAGAGTCTTACAAACATATGACATTATATAGTATATGAGAAGTCAGAGTCTTACAAACATATGGTGTCATATAGTATATGAGTAGTCAGAGTCCTGCAAAAATTCAATAGCAGGTACTGCAGGAAAGGTGAGTCCTACAAACATGAAACATCATATACTTAATGTGAAGTCAGAGTCCTACAAATGTGAGGTCAACTTTTGTATGAGAAGACATAGTCCTACAGATATGTGATGCCAGATATTTTATGTGAGTATTATATGTAGCATCAGCTGTATTATAGAAGTATGACAAATATGAGGTCATGTACTGAAAACATATGAGAAATGGCACACAAATGTGAATTTAGAGTTGTATAAATGTGACATCAGATATTTTCTGGGATGTGACATCAGATAATTTATCTGAATATATCCAGCAAATATATAATGTCTACTGGCTTTAAGGGCGATAAGGGAACGTATCCATGTATTGTTGTGCACAAGCATTCAAGGAAATATAATTACCCCAACAATGGAACCTGATTGGCGAGGAGGCCATATTAGCGCTACATTACCCATCTGTATTTTTTAGCTATATAGCTCCTGGTCATCCATTAAGTTATGTAGCATCTGGTCTCCCTACTCTGGATCTGTGGTTACTACCTTGGGCCTCTTAGACAACTCTCTTACATCCGAAATCCCATAGATCAGTTGAAGGTCCTCATCTGAGTCCTTAAAAACTCTCCCAATGTTGTAAACCTTTTTATTTTACCCAAAGCAAAATGGTAAACTCTCTGTAGTAAATGATTTCATTGCTGCCCTTCAGCCCATCACCACCCCACAGATAAATCGAACAATAGTGTTGGATTTCCGTATGTGAAGATGCTCCTCATGGTGTAGATTAATAGCAGTCAGAAGAAATACCCACAAAGTTAATGTAGTGTTGTGGAGACTAATCTCTGCCCAGGAATCAGAGTGAACTCACCACTATCTAGTTCACTGCCCAGGTTTAGGACTACTATGTTACAAGGTTTTGCAAGGTCCATGGTGAGATCTGATTTGTCAGCAGACTGGTGGGATCTCCGGAGTAGCGAGGGGTGTACAGTGCAACTAACTAAAAAATATAAACTGGCTAAAACACAGATGCTCATAGTCATCATTTGTTTTTGCCTATGCAAAGGTCTCTTGGGGCTTAGTCTCCCGAAGAGTGATAGACCTAGACTCCTTCTACACTGTAGCTAAGTAGTTTAGCTACATTCAACTGATGAAGCCTAACTAAGGCTGAAATGTATGTCTTGGGTTTGCTGTTTCTACTGTTCAGGGTAGAATTTCCTGGTATGTCGTAGTTGATCACTCTATGGAGTGAGTCCAGACTGATATATTACAGGATATTTCTCCCTGTGAGGGGCACAAGTGAGCAAAGGGTGTTGTTCTCTGAGTAGGTTAGTATGACTATAGAGCAAGCCTACTTCAGTATTGCTCGTTCTCAGATTGAGCACCTCTGTTTTGTTTGACCTCTACACAGGTATAGCCAAGACTACCTGAAAATATTGGTTTCAAAAAGATCCAAGACCAAGGTAGTAGAGCTACTTCCTGCTAATAATCCTGACCACTGGAATGGGTTCATAATGGACGTCAATTCTAACAGTGTGTCACAATAACACTTCCAGAAGTGATTCATGACACTAATACAAACTCAAAAACTAATGTTTTAGGTTATATGGTCCGATTTCCCTTAGTTTAAGATATCTTGGAACTGGGTATGTCTTTATAATGGCTTAACAAACTGCGGGTGACAGTGTTGTAGGATTCAAAAAAAGGCCCAGAACTCAAAGGACCAATGTGGTCCCAAAGGAAAAGTTATGATGGGGTTATATCGAACAAATATGAGATATGGCAAGGGCTTATACAGTAGGTAGGTTTTAATGTAAATTAGCAAGTATTCTATGAAGCAGATAGATTGGGTATCATGAATGAACAATGTTGATCGATGAGTGTCGTACATGGATCAGGATTTCACCATTTGTCTCCATGTCAATCAGTTATTACCATAGGCACAGACCCGTGAGGAGTGATATTTTTAACACCTGGCGTACCGCATAACCACCTCCTTGCAGTACTCACCGAAGAACACCTTAAAAAGTGTTTCATTAAAACTTTCATGATCCACATGACATGCGTAACTGTCGCTCTCCTGAGGTGTCACCTCTACAGTGACTTTGATCTGGAAGGTCCCATCAGGGTTAGGCAAGATCTGTTTGGCCTCTTCTGAGTAAATATCATCCACTCCGTTCTTCACCCACTTCACATCCACATCTCGGGGGTAAAATCCATACACCCAACAGATAAGTTTTGTCCCCCCATCTAATTGGTAGGAATAAACATTTACCTCGGGTCGAACTGAAATAAAAAATAGATCTTTTCAGATCAAATCAACTCACCACTGGCTAAGAATAAAAGTCTTATGTATCTTGTATGTATGGTATATAAGGTCATTTCCTCATTTATTGTGTGGTGCTCCTCTATGGAGGTGGTGCTTTTTATTGTTTTGAATGATTTATAGGATGACAATAAGCCATTTCTAAGCATTGAGGATGAGGATTTGAGGGTGTCGCTTGACCATGCTGGAACAAGGGTGGCAAATATAATTTGTAACCTACATGTTTTATTATTTTCCAGATAGCGACATTGCCCCAAACACTTATCAGAAAGGGTTTGAGGCTCCTCTGGATATGGATGGAGCCTCCTTAGTTTTTAGCCCCTATCCCATAAGACAAGTGTGAGTGTTGGGTGTCCCAATGGACTTTAAGGCAGGTTGAGTTTTATATGATGCCAACATTAGGGCTGGTAGTGTCTATGGTGTGTGAGATAATTAGGAAAATGTTTACTAATTAATGTAATATTTAATTTATTTATTATTTTATCATACACACAAATATCACTTCTCCAAGGGATGGGAAAAACTGAGTGTCCTTCAGATAATGATTCCTTTTAAAAGCATTTAACTGGACATAGATTAAAAACAAAAGCCTCTACCCACTGCACCACATCTCTACGCATTAACAGTAACAATAACATTCATAAAATTGAAATATAATTAGTGTGACAGCATGAACCTCATTATTGATGCAGTTTATTTTTGGGGCCCCATTCGCCCTTCAAGCAATACATATAAATGGCGATATGTTAGTCAATTCGTGATCAATTTCCACTTGTTTTTCCACCCTCTATCTGACAGATCTTACCTTTCCTTTGTAGCTCTTCTTTTCCACAGTGGAAATATTTTTTGATCCACCTTATGCATTCTTGCTCTATATGGCGCTGATGTCTCCGCGCAGTGAATTTATCTCTGTTCCAAGTCTGTGTTAAGAAAAGGGCCTCTTGTCTTATAGGAATAAACTCCAGTCTGTCCTTATCAAACAATATAAACTCATTGCCATCAATGCCAAACTCTTCATACCCGCTGATGGTGTTGTCTTCATTCAATTCACACGCCAACTTAATCTGGTATGTGAAAATGCCATCTTGAGCTAAAATAACATTTATTTAAGTTCAATAAAGATCCACTGTACAACGACAGAAAACATTTTTAAAAATGTTGGCTATTGACTAAGTTGGAAAATCCTCATAAGGCTATGTTGTTTAAATTAGAAACATAAATAAATAGGAAGACATATTGGTTCCTGAGGCATCCATGATGATTTTGTAAGAGGGGCCTCTACATTTCTGCATGCTGTCTGCTTCTGGGAATGCAGAGGGAATAGGGTAGGTGTCAAATTCTAAACATCCTCTAATATAATAAATCCCGTCACCTTTCCATCTACCCTCCTTCCATAAATGACAGATGAAAATAAGCACACCACTCCGGCATCAAGTTATGAAACAAGACAAGATGGACCCTTTTACTTAAACAGAGACCTCAAATATTATGATTTTCTCAAAAAAGTTAGAAGGGGGCTATTATAGGGCTGCTGTTATGTGTGGAAGAAAACCGCTGTGT
Source organism: Discoglossus pictus (assembly GCA_027410445.1). Lineage (NCBI taxonomy): Eukaryota > Metazoa > Chordata > Amphibia > Anura > Alytidae > Discoglossus > Discoglossus pictus. The sequence continues at coordinate 12,765,948 of CM050170.1, forward strand.
CAATCAAGGGGTCAATAGGACCATGTAGACCAAAGAATGGTCTTCTTCATTAGACACAACATTTTATCTAACTTTTGCACTAGATTATTTACTTTTTTTAATATAGACAATTGAGAAATTACATGCTAATAAACATTCTTACTTGACCGCTGTCCTCCACCCTGTGTGAGGTATCTTGGTGGCCCATACATCCTTGCTTCGAGTGGTGCATGTGCTGCATCCTTAATGATGACCTAAACATGCATCTGTACCCATTCGTAAACACTCCTTTGTTCTGCACCACGTGGTTCCTTATTTGGACACACAAGTTCTGGCATCCATATTGATAGACGTACCACTGAGCTTCATTGCTTAGTATAATTGCACTTATTGTATCAGCTTGTTATCCATAAGATATTCTGATTTCAGTTTCTGGTTGGGAACCTTTTCTCTTGATCCTGACTATTCAACCTATGGCTCCTTGACCTCTGGCTTGGGTACACAGATTATTCTTTCCTCTCTGGCCCTTGACCCCTGACATTGGCCTCCATTCCCTGGCTCCAGAACTATCAAGGCCCAAATCAGACAATTAAGGTGTTAGTTCCTCCCTGACATCAGATTTCAGGCATTACGGCGTCTCAGAGGCAGAGGAGAGGTTGAAGGTACCCATAGCTTTTTGGAAAAAAAATTTGGCCACATGGAAAGACTTGTGCATAAACTTCAGTGAGATCTCCTACAGTTATGGGTAGAGATGTCGCGAATAGTTCGCCGGCGGACTGTTCCCGGCGAACATAGCATGTTCGCGTTCATGGCGAACAGCGAACATATGCGAGATTCGACCCGCCCCCAATACTTTATCATTGAGCAAACTTTGACCCTGCATGTCACAGTCAGCAGACACATTCCAGCCAATCAGCAGCATACACTCCATTCCAGAGCCTTCTAACTCATGGACAGCAGCCATTTTGGAATCATAACTAACTTGCAGTCTTACTGAGAGGAGGCTGAGTGTAGGTGATACTGCATCAATAAGGAAAACCATAGCTAGGCTACTGTACACAGTGTGAAATACAGTCCTGAAGGACTCTTTTGATCACTGCTGCAAGGACACCCCTGTGTCTTTCCCCCCTTATCATCACCCTCCCCTCACCTTAGCACCCAACCCTAACACCCCTCACCCTAACACTCCTCACCCTAACACCCCTCACCCTTATCCCTAAGACCTAACACCCCTCACCATAACACCCTTCACCATAACACCCCTCACCCTAACACCCCTCACCCTTATCCCTAAGACCTAACACCCCTCACCCTTATCCCTAAGACCTAACACCCCTCACCCTAACACCCCTCACCCTAATACCCCTCACCCTTATCCCTAAGACCTAACACCCCTCACCTTTATCCCTAAGACCTAACACCCCTCACCCTTATCCCTAAGACCTAACACCCCTCACCCTTATCCCTAAAGCCTAACACCCCTCACCCTAACACCCCTCACCCTTATCCCTAAGACCTAACACCCCTCACCCTTATCCCTAAGACCTAACACCCCTCACCCTAACACCCCTCACCCTAACACCCCTCACCCTTATCCCTAAGACCTAACACCCCTCACCCTTATCCCTAAGACCTAACACCCTTACTCTAACACCCCTCACCCTAACACCCCTCACCCTAACACCCCTCACCCTTATCCCTAAGACCTAACACCCCTCACCCTAACACCCCTCACCCTTATCCCTAAGACCTAACCCCCCCCCCTATCCCTAAGACCTAACACCCCTCACCCTAACACCCCTCACCCTAACACCCCTCACCCTTATCCCTAAGACCTAACACCCCTCACCATAACACCCTTCACCATAACACCCCTCACCCTAACACCCCTCACCCTTATCCCTAAGACCTAACACCCCTCACCCTTATCCCTAAGACCTAACACCCCTCACCCTAACACCCCTCACCCTAATACCCCTCACCCTTATCACTAAGACCTAACACCCCTCACCTTTATCCCTAAGACCTAACACCCCTCACCCTTATCCCTAAAGCCTAACACCCCTCACCCTAACACCCCCCACCCTTATCCCTAAGACCTAACACCCCTCACCCTTATCCCTAACACCTAACACCCCTCACCCTAACACCCCTCACCCTAACACCCCTCACCCTTATCCCTAAGACCTAACACCCCTCACCCTTATCCCTAAGACCTAACACCCTTACTCTAACACCCCTCACCCTAACACCCCTCACCCTAACACCCCTCACCCTTATCCCTAAGACCTAACACCCCTCACCCTAACACCCCTCACCCTTATCCCTAAGACCTAACCCCCCTCACCCTTATCCCTAAGACCTAACACCCCTCACCCTAACACCCCTCACCCTAACACCCCTCACCCTTATCCCTAAGACCTAACCCCCCTCACCCTTATCCCTAAGACCTAACACCCCTCACCCTAACACCCCTCACCCTAACACCCCTCACCCTTATCCCTAAGACCTAACACCCCTCACCCTTATCCCAAAGACCTAACACCCCTCACCCTAACACCCCTCACCCTTATCCCTAAGACCTAAGACCCCTCACCCTTATCCCTAAGACCTAACACCCCTCACCCTAACCCCCCTCACCCTAACACCCCTCACCCTAACCCCCCTCACCCTAACACCCCTCACCCTTATCCCTAAGACCTAACACCCCTCACCCTTATCCCTAAGACCTAACACCCCTCACCCTAACACCCCTCACCCTCACACTTATCCCTAACACCCCTCACCCTAACCCTAACACCCCTCACACTTATTCCTAACACCCATCAACCTAACACCTAACCCTAACATTCTCACACTTATCCCTAAGACCTAACACCCCTCACACTTATTCCTAACATGCCTCACCCTAACACCCCTCACACTTATTCCTAACATGCCTCACCCTAACACCCCTCACACTTAGCCCTAACACCCCTCACCCTAACACCTAACCCCCTCACCCTTATCCCTAACACCCCTTAACCTAACACCCCTCACACTTATCCCTGTGTCTCATCCCCCCCTTATCATCAAGGGAGGGGGGAGGATGATGAGGAAGGGGGGGGGGGAGAGACACAGGGGAGGATGATGAGGGAGGGGGGAAACAGACACAGGGGAGGATGATGAGGGAGGGGGTAAAGAGATACAGGGGAGGATGATGTGGGAGGTGGGAGGATGATGAGGGAGGGGGGATGAGACACAGGGGAGGGTGATGAGGAAGGGGGCAAAGAGACACAGGGGAGGGTGATGAGGAAGGGGGGGAAGAGACAAAGGGGAAGATGATGAGGGAGGGGGTAAAGAGACACAGGGGAGGATGATGAGGGAGGGGGGGGAGAGACAAAGGGGAAGATGATGAGGGAGGGGGAAAAGAGACACGGGGAGGATGATCAGGGAGGGGGGAAAGAGACACAGGGGAGGATGATGAGGGAGGGGGAAAAGAGACACAGGGGAGGATGATGATGGAGGGGGCAAGAGACACAGGGGAGGATGATGAGGGAGGGGGTAAAGAGATACAGGTGAGGATGATGAGGGAGGTGGGAGGATGATGAGGGAGGGGGATGAGACACAGGGGAGGGTGATGAGGAAGGGTGTAAAAGAGAAACAGGGGAGGATGATGAGGGAGGGGGGAAAGAGACACAGGGGAGGATGATGATGGAGGGAGCAAGAGACACAGGGGAGGATGATGAGGGAGGGGGGAAACAGACACAGGGGAGGATGATGAGGGAGGGGGTAAAGAGATACAGGGGAGGATGATGTGGGAGGTGGGAGGATGATGAGGGAGGGGGGATGAGACACAGGGGAGGGTGATGAGGAAGGGGGCAAAGAGACACAGGGGAGGGTGATGAGGAAGGGGGGGAAGAGACAAAGGGGAAGATGATGAGGGAGGGGGTAAAGAGACACAGGGGAGGATGATGAGGGAGGGGGGGAGAGACAAAGGGGAAGATGATGAGGGAGGGGGAAAAGAGACACGGGGAGGATGATCAGGGAGGGGGGAAAGAGACACAGGGGAGGATGATGAGGGAGGGGGAAAAGAGACACAGGGGAGGATGATGATGGAGGGGGCAAGAGACACAGGGGAGGATGATGAGGGAGGGGGTAAAGAGATACAGGTGAGGATGATGAGGGAGGTGGGAGGATGATGAGGGAGGGGGATGAGATACAGGGGAGGGTGATGAGGAAGGGTGTAAAAGAGAAACAGGGGAGGATGATGAGGGAGGGGGGAAAGAGACACAGGGGAGGATGATGATGGAGGGAGCAAGAGACACAGGGGAGGATGATGAGGAAGAGGGTAAAGAGATACAGGGGAGGATGATGAGGGAGGTGGGAGGATGATGAGGGAGGGGGATGAGACACAGGGGAGGGTGATGAGGAAGGGTGTGAAAGAGACACAGGGGAGGATGATGAGGGAGGGGGGAAAGAGACACAGGGGAGGATGATGATGGAGGGAGCAAGAGACACAGGGGAGGATGATGAGGGAGAGGGTAAAGGGATACAGGGGAGGATGATGAGGGAGGTGGGAGGATGATGAGGGAGGGGGATGAGACACAGGGGAGGGTGATGAGGAAGGGGGGAAAGAGACACGGGGCGGGTGATGAGGGAGGGGGGGAGAGACACAGGGGAGGATGATGAGGGAGGGGGTAAAGAGATACAGGGGAGGATGAGGAGGGAGGGGGTAAAGAGATACAGGGGAGGATGATGTGGGAGGTGGGAGGATGAAGAGGGAGGGGGGATGAGACACAGGGGAGGGTGATGAGGAAGGGGGCAAAGAGACACAGGGGAGGGTGATGAGGAAGGGGGGGGGAAGAGACAAAGGGGAAGATGATGAGGGAGGGGGTAAAGAGACACAGGAGAGGATGATGAGGGAGGGGGGGGAGAGACAAAGGGGAAGATGATGAGGGAGGGGGAAAAGAGACACGGGGAGGATGATCAGGGAGGGGGGAAAGAGACACAGGGGAGGATGATGAGGGAGGGGGGAAAGAGACACAGGGGAGGATGATGATGGAGGGGGCAAGAGACACAGGGGAGGGTGATGAGGGAGGGGGTAAAGAGATACAGGGGAGGATGATGAGGGAGGTGGGAGGATGATGAGGGAGGGGGATGAGACACAGGGGAGGGTGATGAGGAAGGGTGTGAAAGAGACACAGGGGAGGATGATGAGGGAGGGGGGAAAGAGACACAGGGGAGGATGATGATGGAGGGAGCAAGAGACACAGGGGAGGATGATGAGGGAGAGGGTAAAGAGATACAGGGGAGGATGATGAGGGAGGTGGGAGGATGATGAGGGAGGGGGATGAGACACAGGGGAGGGTGATGAGGAAGGGTGTGAAAGAGACACAGGGGAGGATGATGAGGGAGGGGGGAAAGAGACACAGGGGAGGATGATGATGGAGGGGGCAAGAGACACAGGGGAGGATGATGAGGGAGGGGGTAAAGAGATACAGGGGAGGATGATGAGGGAGGTGGGAGGATGATGAGGGAGGGGGATGAGACACAGGGGAGGGTGATGAGGAAGGGTGTGAAAGAGACACAGGGGAGGATGATGAAGGAGGGGGGAAAGAGACACAGGGGAGGATGATGATGGAGGGAGCAAGAGACACAGGGGAGGATGATGAGGGAGAGGGTAAAGAGATACAGGGGAGGATGATGAGGGAGGTGGGAGGATGATGAGGGAGGGGGATGAGACACAGGGGAGGGTGATGAGGAATGGGGGAAAGAGACACGGGGAGGGTCATGAGGGAGGGGGGGAGAGACACAGGGGAGGATGATGAGGGAGGGGGTAAAGAGATACAGGGGAGGATGATGAGGGAGGGGGTAAAGAGATACAGGGGAGGATGATGTGGGAGGTGGGAGGATGATGAGGGAGGGGGGATGAGACACAGGGGAGGGTGATGAGGAAGGGGGCAAAGAGACACAGGGGAGGGTGATGAGGAAGGGGGGGAAGAGACAAAGGGGAAGATGATGAGGGAGGGGGTAAAGAGACACAGGGGAGGATGATGAGGGAGGGGGGGAGAGACAAAGGGGAAGATGATGAGGGAGGGGGAAAAGAGACACGGGGAGGATGATCAGGGAGGGGGTAAGAGACACAGGGGAGGATGATGAGGGAGGGGGGAAAGAGACACAGGGGAGGATGATGATGGAGGGGGCAAGAGACACAGGGGAGGATGATGAGGGAGGGGGTAAAGAGATACAGGGGAGGATGATGAGGGAGGTGGGAGGATGATGAGGGAGGGGGATGAGACACAGGGGAGGGTGATGAGGAAGGGTGTGAAAGAGACACAGGGGAGGATGATGAGGGAGGGGGAAAGAGACACAGGGGAGGATGATGATGGAGGGAGCAAGAGACACAGGGGAGGATGATGAGGGAGAGGGTAAAGAGATACAGGGGAGGATGATGAGGGAGGTGGGAGGATGATGAGGGAGGGGGATGAGACACAGGGGAGGGTGATGAGGAAGGGGGGAAAGAGACACGGGGAGGGTGATGAGGGAGGGGGGGAGAGACACAGGGGAGGATGATGAGGGAGGGGGTAAAGAGATACAGGGGAGGATGATGAGGGAGGGGGTAAAGAGACACAGGGGAGGATGATGAAGTTGATATAACTTCTGCAAGTGCATAGTGCCACTCATATCTGTTGTCACAGTAGCTTGCACGCATAGTACCAATCTGTCAAAACCTGTAATGATGAATGAGGTCTAGAGTAGCCTGGTTCCCTTATCCTCTACAGGTTGAGACCTAATGTTTGGGTGACTCCAGACCAACACATGAGTACAAGCAGCACACAAACTCAAAGCCGCCATCCTCCTCCTGGTCCAGCATCATCAGCCACATCAACCACTGCTGTCCTCCTTGCCCCCTCTCAACCATCCGCCACTCCGTCTCTCGCCTTGAGCAGTTCCTGCTCATCTGCTCATAGTCAGGTGCCTGTAAAGGACATGTTTGAGCGAAAGAAGGTAATGTCACAAAGTGCCCCAAATTTGAAGTGATACGACCAACCAAGTATCTTTTTCCATCTCCCCATTCCAAAAATCCTGGCTTTATACATGCCCCTGATAGGTGACGTAACAAGTATTAAACTGATAAGAGTAGTACTTACAATCACGCCACTCCTATCTGGTGGCACCTTTGATTGCATGTGCCGTGCCCCAAAATTGAAGTGATACGACCAACCAAGCATCTTTTTCCATCTCCCGGTTCCAAAAATCCAGGCCTTATACACGCCCCCTGATAGGTGCTGTAACAGGTATTAAACTGATAAGAGTAGTACTACTTAACACACCTTTTAATAATGCAGAGAGAGGCAACGCAGTGAGAGGAGTCTGAAGAAGAGGAGTCAGAGGAGGAAGGTGGCTTTGAGGAGGTGGAAGACCAAACACAGCAGGTGTCTCAGGGGGCTTGTTATCACCTTTCGGGGACCCTTGGTGGCTGGGTGGAGAAAGAGACCTACAATGACATCAGTGAGGACAAGGAACGGGACATGGCTAGCTTGGTATCCAACCTTGTGCAAATGGGGAGTTTGCGGTTGTGCAAATGGACTGTTTGCGGTTGTTTGCGGTGCATTAAACGGGGAGAATGGTCTGTTACTGTGAAGCGGGTGTAACCCTTACACTACCTGATCAATACAACATCATACCTGATGTTTTAAAGCATGTTTTTCCAAACAATTTAGGAATGTTAGGTGATTTATGCCCTTTATGGCTTAAAACCAGACTCTGCATCAACTATGTAATTTTCCGTGGGAGTTTTGCCATGTATCCCCCTCCGGCATGCCACAGTCCAGGTGTTAGTCCCCTTGAAACAACTTTCCCATCACTATTGTGGCCAGAAAGAGTCCCTGTGGGTTTTAAAATCCGCCTGCCCATTGAAGTCTATGGCGGTTCGCCGGGTTCGCCGGTTCGCGAACATTTGCGGCGGTTCGCGTTCGCGGTTCGCGAACCGAAAATTTTATGTTCGCGACATCACTAGTTATGGGAGCTATGTGATATCGATTTTAATGGGACAGGTACTAAGGGCTTAGAATAATAGAGACATTTCGAGCATTTCTTGGAGGTTGGATTTACATACGATGTAGTGATGTACTGGTTTTGATCCCACCATGCGTCATCACTATTATCAGAATGGCTACTGGGAAGCTAATAAACGTAAAATTCATTGAATGACCCTTATGGGGACTCAAGAATCACCTAAGGACCTTCAAGTGAACTGTGTCGATTATAGGCCAAAAAGTAATACGGTCCACTGGAAACAGTAGAAAAAAAACCTTACTAGAACAAGTATTGACAGAATGGGTTTATCATTTTATCTCTTATTGGTCTATTATATCAACCAATCTATAATACAAACTTTTGTTCAATCTGAAAGTAGAATAGTGATTGTAAATAAATAAATAAAGCTGTATTCACCCCAGAAAAAGTTTAAATATTTTTTACTCCGTGTTGTATTGTGTATATTATTTCTATTATTTCTTCTAAGAATAATCTTTTCTCAATGTCTGCTTGTTTCATTCTCCTCCCTCCTAGTGCATCATAATCTGTTGTAATGTTTTCCTGTTGAAGCGGGCAGCACTGCTTGATTTCAGAACAGTGAAAATAGCCACTATAATTAATCTCCAAAACCTCCTTATCCACTTTTAACTTTTGTTCCAAAGCAAAAAAGCCCATCACATCCACAGGTAAGCAGTGCAAATATTTTTTACATTATGATGGAGAATTAAATCATCAAACACTAAAAATGGACTATCCGTAGAGGTTAACAAATGAACAATAAAAAAGTCAAAATTTCTATATATGGTTCTTGTTCATTGGTCTGGATCTGAACTTGTGAACATAACATAACATTGTGAATAACAGTAATGCTGACTAGTAAGGAACAATGGAAGAATGTTTCATTATCTAAAGAACTGAGTGATAGGGAGGAGCATCACATACTGTGGTATGTTTCAAGTTAAATTGAGACGAAGGCCTTGAGTCTTTTGGGAGATGATAATACTTTTAAAGGAGACTCTGAGGTCTTGAACCAAATTATAATATTGTCAAAAGATTGCTGAAATAGTCTTCACAGATGAACTAGCAATCTGGAAGAAGATGGTTGGTTTTTGGAATGTATGTCCACATGGGAAATGCTAAGTGTTGATGGTATCAGAAGTTGGATATCTTTTTACTAATGTCTTCTCCTCTTGACATTTAAGGGCCACTTAATTCAGCAAAATTTCACAGTTTCTGTCAGACTACCAGACTTTCTCATTTGAAGGAAACAGATCTTGTAATGGGTATATTTTTTTTCTAATGGTAGACATTTCAGGTTTCTTTTCCTAGCCTTTCGTAAAGACAAAGAATCTAGAAACAATTGTGATAATTGCAATAGTAATAAGGCCAACTAAAAATGACACCTATATTTTCTTATTTAATTTATACTCACATTTTGTGACATTGAAATGTCTCTGTAATTCGTTTGCACGCTTCTGGTGTCTATATTCATAAATGTGAGCAAGATTTGTCTGTTCGTCCCAGTGTTTGTGATCAATGCGTTCTTCCATCCATTTATGCACAGGCTTTGCACGACGGGTTTCACTGTCGTATCTTGAAATCTGTATGTCATCGACGAATCCAATGATGGAATATTGAGGCAGACCAGTATTGGAGGGCAAGATTGTGGTGAAGTGATATCGCAGGGTATGGCTGCCTAAAAAAAACAAGATAAATAAAAAGAGAGAGGAGAATGAGAGAGGAGATATTGAGAAAAGGAGAGAGAAACAGAAAATAAACAGATAGGAGAGAGAGAAACTGAGAGAGAAAAGAGAGAGCGAGAGGAAGGAAAAGACAATAGGATATTGGTTGTATTGAAAGAGGAAATAGCAGTAGATAAAGGTCAGTACCTATGTTGCTCTATAGACACCTAGTCAGACCTCACCTAGATAGCAGAAGACTGGAGCTCGAAAAGGATATAAGAAATTGGAGACAAATCAATGGAAAGCAACTAAAGAAAGACAACTAAATCGATGCCTATAATGGACGCCTAATTATGTTGAACTCATAAGGAGACACCATGACCTTAATATGTATAGATCAAAGAGGATAAGGGAGAGGGATATAAGAGACACCTACAAATGTATGAAAGTGTTTAATGAAGTTCAGGAGGAAAATATCTTCGAGAAAAAGAAGTGGTCATGAGTTGAAGAAGCAAGGTAGATTTAGGGGTAATATAAGAATGTAAAACTTCTAGAGATTTGTATAATGGTAGAATATTATAGTGGCTATAGCATAGTGGCTTCTATACCCTTCTTAATAAATGCTAATATTGTACTTCCCTTTACAGCTGCTGCCTGACATTGAGCACGGTTGTCCACAAGCCACCTAAATCACTTTCTATCTCTGATACCCCTAGATTTTTCCATTAAGATGAAAATTGCAGCCTAGTTTCCTTCCCAAATGCATACATTTTAATTTTTTGCATGAAATCTCATCTGCCATTAACTTGCCCATTTCTATATTTTTTTATTTAATCCCTTTGTAGTGAAAGTTCATAATTTTCTGATTTAATTATGTTGCTCCACATAATGGCATCAGCAAATATGGAGACAATAATTTCAAGCCCTACTTCTAAATCATAAATATATGTGTCAATTAAGCAAGATTATTACGTTTGTGAAATAAATACAGCCAGTGATGAGTAGAGACACATATGTCTCACGAAACGCGCATCGGGCGTCAGATGACGTCATCAGATGCGATTGCGGCCTTTTGCCAGTGATTTTGGCAATATGATTGCTTCACACCCTTTAGAGGGATTAAGAAAATCTATACAACAATAAAATAAACTGTGATATAAGAGCAATTGCTTGATAGAAAAAAAGTCCTGAATATTAATATAAAAATAAATGGTTACAAAAAGAAAACTGTTAGTGAGTATTTTTTCACATGTAAATATATATAGAGTGCGAAATATTGCACAAAAAACACAAAAAAAGATAAAAAATAACTACACAGATTAAACAAAAGATTTTTGAGAAAGTTTTTTATTAGAAGGATACAATATCTGGTCTTAACTGTTATTTTTTTAACAATTTTTAAGGAAGTGTGAAAAAAAATATGTTTTTTTTGCAAGTTTAAAGGCGGCAAAAAAGAATATAGAAATTAGCCACACCATAAGGGGGTTTCTTTTTGGTTTGCCTTCCCGTTTTCAGCTGATCTAAGACTGTGAGTTTCAGCAGACAAAATATAAGTATGTAAACTTATAGCACTCAGGCTAATTTAATAAAAAGAGTAGACAAAAGAAGTTTCAAAGTTGAAATAAATACTCACCAGAATGAACACCAACAACCAGCAAAGATAAAATACCCACAATTCCTACTGTTGAATATATTCCTGCTTGACTGTATCCCATTCTCCTATCCGTATTAAAAAACTGAATCCACTATAGTGTTTAGTGGAGCGTCACAACTAGACTCTGTTGGCATAGGATGTGGTTAGCACTAACGAGAAGCTGTAGCTGGGTGGGTCAGACTGATAGGAAATGTGGCCAGAACAGATAACAATTATGACATTTTCTGTTTCAGGTCATTAAACTGGAGGAGCAATATATATATATATATATATATATATATATATATATATATATACATAGGTATGTACAGTATATATATACACAGTATATATATATATATATATATATATATATATATATATAAAAATATCGACGTACCTACATACATACACACACACACACATATATATATGTGGAAGTAGGTTTTTTAACTTGCTTTAGACATTCAAATGTGAACACAGATGTAGTTTTTATTTACTGTACTACTGTACGGTGGAGGGCTTCTATCACTCCTTTGCCCACCATATTATTAATGATTGTTGTGGTGACCTACCTACTCATAATATCCACAACACAAGCTGAGATCCCGCTCCATGCTGATGATAGCCAGTAAGCTTGAAACAGCTGTACGTGGATAGGATCCCCAGCTTGTGTAAAATCCAAATTTGGCTTTGCATAAAAGCTGTGTAATAAAGCATGCATAAGCTTAAAGGAAGCCATGTTTGATAATGGCTAGGATTGAAGAGCGAGGCATTTGTGGGCACATTTGTGTGTCCCAGCTCAACTTCCCAGAATGCAGTGTAATAACTGTTTTTCTCGGAATTCTGAGCTGGAAGCAGGTTTTTTAACTTGCTTTAGACATTCAAATGTGAACACAGATGTACTTTTTATTTCTGTATATATATATATATAGTGAATCTGCTCTGGGTAGTCATATTTGTAGCTATATCTAGAATTAAATATAAATAGTATATATACATATTCAGACAGAAGGGTTACAAACCCCGTATTATCACTCAGAAAGCAACCCTTTGCCATCAGAACACCCCGGGAACACCTGCTGCAATACAAAACCAAATAAACAACTTCACGTACACCTCTGGTAACCACATACCATCCAGTTCTAGAAGGAATACGCAAAATATTTAAGGATTTACAATCACAACTCACAGAGGACACAGAATTAAAACATATTTTCCCCAAACCCTCATTCTTGCATTTAGGCAGCCACCAAATTTAAGACAAACATTGGTGAACAGAAGATTGCCAAATGAACAGCATACCAGAGAAAATGGCTCCAAACCCTTCAACAAATGTCGCTGCAAACTATGCCAACACATCTGCAAAGAGGACACAGCCACGCACAACAACAAGACCCACAACATCAGAGGCTCATATTCATGTACATCCTCCAATGTAGTGTACATGATACAATGTACTGTATGTGAAAGGGGGTGCTACATTGGGGAAACCAGCCAGAAACTACACATGCGAATGAACCTCCACCGAAGCTCTATCAAAAGACACCAGGAAGACAGCTATTGTACTCCAGTTAAACACCATTTCACCCAAGAGAATCACTCCATCCAGAACCTCAAAATAAAAGTACTCAGAGGGAACTTCAGAACTATCCAACAGCGGAAAACTTTTGAATTAAAAATGATTAAATTTTTTAATACAATGGATTTGGGCATTAACACCGACTTAGGCTTTCTGGCCCACTATCTTAATGTCTTATAGCTAACACATTCCACTTACCTCCCTCCCTTCTATTGCTGTTTTTGTAAGCTATGATACGCTGAAATGTATTGCTCTTTATTTTACTCTGCTGTGTTCTTATCTGCAACCTGATCTATAGACTTTCTGACCTATCAGGACATTATTCACAATGCTGGTCTGTTTCTCACTTAACTCTGGCCAATGAATTTTGCTTTTCTTGTTTTTCCAATTTATTTTTTTCCCCATCTCTTTCTGTTTGCTGTTTTTAGCTCATACTTGTATCAGTATCGCTTTTTGACTTGATAAAGAGAGGCATTATCTCTCAAAAGCTCATCGCTTTATTAAGAATACGTTTGTCCAATAAAAAGGTATCACTATTCACTGCAATACTCATTCAACTGGATTACTGGACATTCACGGCTGCCTCACTCTTTATATATATATAAATGTGTATATATATATATATATATATATATATATATGTAGTAAATAAATAGTACCTTGTTCACATTTGAACATCTAAAACAAGTTAAAAAAACTTGTTTCTAACCCAGAATTCAGAGAAATACAGTTATTACACTGCATTCTGGGAACCTAGGCAGGGACATGCAAGTGTGCCCACAAAGGCTTTGCTCTTGAAATCCATAACCATTTCAAACATGGTTTCCCTTAAGCACATGCCTGCTGTATCACACAGTTTTGAGCAAAGCTAGATTTAGATTATACACAAGCTAGGAATCCCACCCACGTACAGCTGTTTCAAGGTTACTTGCTATATATTTAAAGGGCCATTTACCTCACTATAAGTGCTCTTCATTGTGTGAAAGAGTACAAAATTCTATGTTAAAGTGATCTAATGTTTTTTTTTGCCCATTTCTATAATTTTTTATTTAATCCCTTTGTAGTGAAAGTCCATAATTTTCTGATTTAATTATGTTGCCCCACTCAATGGCATCAGCAAATATGGAGACAATCATTTCAAGCCCTACTTCTAAATCATAAATATATTTGTCAATTAAGCAAGATTATTAGGTTTGTGAAATAAATACAGCCAGTGATGAGTAGAGACACATTGGTCTCACGAAACGCGCGTTGGGTGTCAGATGACGTCATCAGATGCGATTGCGGTCTTTTGCCAAATCTATACAACAATAAAATAAACTGTGATATAAGAGCAATTGCTTGATAGAAAAAAAGTCCTGAATATTAATATAAAAATTAATGGTTACAAAAAGAAAACTGTTAGTGAGTATTTTTTCACATGTAAATATATATAGAGTGTGAAATATTGCACAAAAAAAACACAAAAAAGATAAAAAAGATAAAAAAAAACTACACAGATTAAACAAAAGATTTTTGAGAAAGTTTTTTATTAGAAGGATACAATATCTGGTCTTAACTGTTAATTTTTTAACAATTTTTTAAGGAAGTGTGAAACAAATTATGTTTTTTAGCAAGTTTAAAGGTGGTAAAAAAGAATATAGAAATTAGCCACACCATAAAGGGGTTTCTTTTTGGTTTGCCTTCCCGTTTTCAGCTGATCTAAGACTGTGAGTTTCAGCAGACAAAATATAAGTATGTAAACTTATAGCACTGAGGCTAATTTAATAAAAAGAGTAGACAAAAGAAGTTTCAAAGTTGAAATAAATACTCACCAGAATGAACACCAACAACCAGCAAAGATAAAATACCCACAATTCCTACTGTCGAATATATACCTGCTTGCCTGTATCCCATTCTCCTATGCGTGTGAAAAACTGAATCCACTATAATTTTTAGTGGAGCGTCACAACTAGACTATGTTGGCATAGGATGTGGTTAGTGCTGACAAGACTTTAGCATATGATGTGGTTAGCACTAACGAGAAGCTGTGGTTGGCCCTAACCGAGACTGGGTGGGTCAGACTGATAGGAAATGTGGCCAGAACAGATAACATATGTGACATTTTGTCAGTTTCAGGTCATTTATGTACATTATATATATATATATATATATATATATATATGTAACGGATCTCCTGGCACCCCGACCGGGTACCTCTGTTGATGGACGCGTCCTAGCTTGCGCTGAGGACTACAAGCACCGCACCGGACACCACAACCACCACAGACTCCACAACCGCCGTAGCTTAACTGGAGCCGAGCCGTCTTCCTTCCACCCTGTATGAATCTCCAGCATCCAGGACCGTGTGGGGAAGACCTCTCCTCCAAGAAGAGTACATCAGGAACAAGGGTTCAGTAGTTTCAGCTCAAGGGAGTATGCGGCGCATAGCAATCCCCAGTGTGATATAGCAATCCCCACCAAGAACGAGACGAGGCTACGTTTGGCAGGGTCATGTAGAACTCAGGTGCTGGCAGCCAGCTTGGTTTTTATTACAGTCAGGTACAAACAGAATACACCCCGGGGGGAGGTATAAAACAATCAATAACACAATAGTAACACCCACAGTTTCCCTCCCCTCTGCCTGGGAGATAATTGAGTTTATTACTGTATCTACTCAATTATCTCCCAGCTAAAACTTACACCTTTTTATACATTTTTATAACTTTATGATTTTACATAGTACATAAATAAAACTTACATTTTTATGAACAACATAAATTGTGGAACAACATATTAAAAAATGGCATGAATCAGACCAGAGGTTTAAACGTTAGTAAAAGTATCTTTTGGGCTTTGACTGGCAGCATGGCAGTCTGGCTCAAACAGGTTTTACAGAGGCCTCTGTGCTGGAGACAATGGGGAAAGTAATCCAATTATCCAGGGATAGAGGCAGACTCCATTGAGCACATGGTTGCAAAAAGACATAAACCACTTTAACATGCATAAAGTCACCTTTTACACATAACACACAGACATTTCACATATCCCCAGATAGCTGGGATCTGAGCGCACAAAACTACCGAATAGCGCTCAGATCCTATTCACACAGTTCAATTGCCATGGAGCTAAAGTCTTTCCCATAGTCTTTCATTATATGAATGGGCTCCATGGCATAGCTATCTGTGGTATCATGGTTCACACAGGGCGAGTACCGAATGACCCCCCCCCCCGTATTTAAAGGGCCAGGATGAGTGACATACACTCTGGTATGGCCGAATACTGTTTAAAGGGCAATATGTCCCAGGGCCATAGTCGCAGGGCAGGAGGCTGGCAATCAGTCTTCTCCAAGACAAAGTGGCGAAGGGCACTTCGTCACAATATATATATATATATATATATATATATATATATATATATATAAATATCTACGTACCTACATACACACACACACATATGTATATATATATATATATATATATATATATATATATATATATGTAGTAAATAAATAGTACCTTGTTCACATTTGAACGTCTAAAACAAGTTAAAAAACCCAGAATTCCAAGAAATACAGTTATTACAATGAATTCTGGGAACCTAGGCAGGGACATGCAAATGTGTCCACAAAGGCTTTGCTCTTGAAATCCATAACCATTTCAAATATGGTTTCCCTTAAGCACATGCCTGCTGTATCACACAGTTTTGAGAAAAGATTTCGATTATACACAAGCTAGGAATCCTACCCACGTACAGCTGTTTCAAGTTTACCTGCTATATATTTAAAGGGCCATTTACCTCACTATAAGTGCTCTTCATTGTGTGAAAGAGCACAAAATTCTACATTAAAGTGATCTAATGTTTTTTTTTATTAAACTTAAATCAGTTAAAAATTTGCAGTCTTAAGTTTGTTTACAGACACACCACCGACTGCCCCAGGATTTACAGCATCTGCCGGGAATGGCCGTTTCAAACTCCATGGACAGAAAGAATGATGGTTTTAGTCTCTTTCAGGAATGTAATCAGCCATCAGTTAACCCCCAAGTAGCATATTCATGAGTTACTAGCAGTCGTTACCCTGCATAGATGAATTTGGGAAGGGTTAACCCTCTTTCTGATCTGCTCTTGCTGTCAGTCTGCCTGGGGGACTTGCGTAATTCTCATGTAAACAGAACTTCATTTCTGATTTTTTTCTGTGAAAAAGGCACCTATTTCAAAAATTCTAAATGTATTTCAACATATTTTCAGGAGTACAGTACAGTGGTGTGCTCCAAGTTGTGCTGAATTAACTGGCCCTTTAATTTTACATATAGCCCAAAAATATGACTACCCAGGGTAGCCTCACTCAATATATATACAGTGGTACCTCAGATTACACCGTTAATCCGTTCCGGACGGTGCAATGTAAACCCGAGTTAGCATTTCGCATAGGAATCAATGTAAGTTCAATTACTGTAATCCGTTCTGGACCCCAGATTTCTCACATTTTAGTTTTGAACTGATGTTCTTGTTTTTGGATGCAAAACCTTAAAGCTAAACAGACATTAATAAACAACCATAATTTCATCAAATAACTTTTTATTAACTTTTCTTTAACTGTGCCTAGAATAAATAACAGAATTTATAGTCACTTAAACTGTTCTGAGAGGACTTGAGGGCCCAATGGGATAGTGACAATGAGGAAGAGAAGGAGGAGACAGGTTATTGTTTGGAAGGGGAGTCTTCTTCCATTGCAATATCAGGCACTTGCACAGGGGGTGTTTGTCCTGTATGTTTTTTTTACAATACTGCACCTTCCTCGAGACTGTGACGTAGGCACTTTCATAAGAATCCTATCCATGGATACCTGTTTCTGCCTTAGTTTCAAGATGTTTCTGAACTGAGACTTTGCTTGATCATCAAACAAGTCCACAACACGGTTTGCTTGAGGTGTGTATGGATGATACTCATCAACAAAATGTTTGACATCAGTCCATTGCCTTGATGAGTGCAGTAGGTGCTTCCTCCATTCCCTCCTCTTCACTTGAAGAATAAAGTTCATCAGACACGCTCTCTGAAGGTCCTGCAGCTATTCAGTGCTGAGCTCTTCTCTTTGCTCCTCCAATAGATGTTTGATGTATTAATCTATTAGAGTAACACAGTGGAGGATGTATATATATATATATATATATACATATATATATATATATATATATATATATATATGTATATATATGTATATATACAGTAAACTCCCGATTATCCAGCACTCAACTAACCGTGACTCTCAAGCAACCGGCACCGCCATCAATTCCCCATTTTCAAAAAACTCCTGCTAAACCGCCATAACGGACACTATCCAGCAGTCTGAGAAAAATACTACCTTTTTTCTAATCATTTTTTCAGGGCCTTATTGGCCCAGTTTAGGTTCTAATGCCTTTTTAAAGGCATTTTGAGGGTTTTTGGGGGGGTTTAAGGGTCATTTAGACAATTTTTTTGGGGACTCCTGATTAACCGGCAACTACACTTATCCGGCAATAGTCCCCGGATAACAGGGTGCCGGATAACGGGGAGTTTATTGTATATATATATATATATATATATATAATATAAAATAATAATATATATATCACATACATCAGTAAAATGTATATTTTATTAGTACACAATACTGATATGTTTATGTATGTGTTTACACATCTATATATTGTTTAAATTAACATACATTTCATCATAGGTATGATACTTGACTAAGTTAGCCATATTTCCACTGAAAAAAATCTAATTTTGAGCTGTGGGAAGGAAAGCTCAAAAACTGATTGGCTGAGCACAGATAATGAGCATGTCCTGCAACCAATCAGCATGAGACTTTCCAGAGGGGCGGGATGATTAACTGTGATCTGTTTGTTTGAAAGCTCACTGTGCTGAACTGCCAGAGGGGTGGGAGAAGTAACATGTTGATAGCATCTACAGCCAATCAGCATGCTTGAAAAAGGCGGGAAAGTGACAGATATCTGATATTGCCTCAGGATGCATCTGACTGAGAATAGAGAGGAAGGAACTGCTGGATCAGGGTAATGAGATATATACAGTATATAAATATGTGTAATATTAGATATTTTAGATATTTTAAAGCTGGATGGATTAATAATATGCTATACAAAGTGACAGAATATGTATAATTTTAAAAAATTAACACATTACTGTTGTATTAGATGAATCCACTACAATAGTTGCCAGACTGTGAGTTACGCCTGCATGGTGCATTCTGCGCAGGCCTTACTCACAAGCTACTAACTGTAAATTCCACCATTTACGCAACCGCGCATGCATGATGAGAGATTTGCGCATACGTAGCTTCTGCACATGTGCTGGTGAGATCAGGGAGAGGGAGGGAGGCAGAGCGGGAGATGTATTGAGTGAGAGAGAGGGGGCAATGAGAGAGCGGGGGAGAAGGAGAGAGAGAGGAAAGAGAGGGGAGAGGGGAGAGAGGAAGAGAAAGAGGGGAGGGAGAAAGAGGGGACTAAAGAGAGAGAGGGAGAGAGGGAGGGAGGGGGAAAAGGAAAGAGAGGGGAGGGAGAGAGACGGGAGGCAGAGAGGGAGGGGAGAGGGAGAGAGAGGAAAGAGAAAGAGAGGGGAGAGAGGAAGAGAAAGGGAGAGATGGGAGGGAGAGAAAGGGGAAAAGAGACGGGAGAGAGAGGGAGGGAGACTGAGAGGGAGGAAGTGAGAGTGCGGAGAGAGGGGAGTGGGAAAGAGAGTGAGAGACAGAGAGGGAGAGAGAGAGACAGGGTCAGAGAGAGAGGGAGAGAGAGGGGAAAGAGAAAGAGGGGTGAGAGAAAGAGAGAGAGGGGGAGAAAGAGAGAAAGGGGGAGTAAGTGAGAGATAGAGAGGAAGAGAGGGGGCGAGAGGGTGCACAGAGGCTGGAGAGGGCACACAGAGAGAGAGGGGGCGCATATAGTCAGAGGACACACACAGGGTACACAGAGAGAGGGAGAGGTCGCAGAGAGAGAGACAGAGAGAAAGAGAGAAAACACAGAGAGAGAGGGGGCGCACACTGAGGGAGAGGGCACAGAGAGAGGGAGGGATCACAGTGAGAGAGCGAGAGCACACAGAGAGTCAGAGGGCATGGAGAGAGGGAGTGCAGAGAGAGGGCGCACAGAGAGACAGACAGAGCCACAGAGAGAGAGAACACAGAAAGAGAGAAACGGCGCACAGAAAGAGAAAAGGCGCACATAGATTGAGGGACCACAAAGAGGAAAGATACTGATAATAATATATAATATGAGTTATTTTACACATTTTTATTGGTGGATTATGCTAATAATCACATATATAGTTCTCAGCAGTGTGATCTTGGCAAAATCCATTGGTAACGCAATGTTAATACTGCGGGCTTGCGGCCAGGCAAGTAGCGCCGAAGGCACTCCTTGCGCTAATGAAGATGAGCGCCATAGGCGCTCATTCCTACGACCGCGTACGACTTAGGCAGGGAGCGCCGAAGGCGTTCACTGCGCTGGTGGACATGAGCGCCACACGACTTGCGCATCATACCTACAACCCGAGGAACTACACATCAACACAAAACTCAAATACACAATTCAAAGTGCGAGACCCGTAGCACTTTCAAAAAATCGCCTATAAAAAATGATGGCCTCTAACACTTACAAAAGGAAACCGCCACTTCGGGGGAAAAAAATACGAGCCGCAAAAACAATGAATTTAACGGCCGCACGACGCAGAGCAAAAAACACAAAAGACACACAATACAAACTAAAATATAAAAAAATACACACACAGCACCGGGGCACAGCCAGGACTTCTGGGAATGAGGTTACACAACAATTTAAATAGAATTTAAAGATTTTCGCCAATCGAAAATCCCCTAAGCGAAAGAAAAAAATGGGCTGATGGGCAAACAACTTATGACATTGAATATGTGAAACCCTATTGTATGAGCATAGGATCCCTGGTGGTCCTTTGGTTAGGATTTGGTGCTTTTACTGCTGCAACATGGGTTTGATTCCAGTCAGGGAAGAAAGGTGGGGCTTGATCTTGGATGGGGAACCACTTTGAAATACCAGGAGCTGCATGCTGTGGTCCACTGGAGAAGCAACAAGCAACCCACTTCAGTATCTCTGCCATGAATACGAAGTGGATCAGCATTGTGTGTTACGATCCATGAGGCCACAGAGTCGGACACTAATGAACAACGCAAGCACATAACCAGAAATAAAATGGAAAGTGCTGGATCTCCAGTTTGTATCTGCTGTAACTCTAAAACCAGTGAGGTTGGAGATGAAGATCCACCATAGAGTCAGATACCTTGGTTCAAAACATTTCTTCTAAACTAAAGGTGTGTAAAACAGGCAATTAGAGGTCAGTAGATAGATAGAGTCAAACGATAGGAACAAATCGAGAGGGAGAGAGAGGGGTTAGACACCCAAGTTTTGGCTTACTTTTACACAGGTACGTTCACCCAGCGATAGCCTTTATTTAA
This sequence comes from Discoglossus pictus, assembly GCA_027410445.1. Taxonomy (NCBI): domain Eukaryota; kingdom Metazoa; phylum Chordata; class Amphibia; order Anura; family Alytidae; genus Discoglossus; species Discoglossus pictus. Next base: position 12,787,301 of record CM050170.1, read on the forward strand.
AAGACTAATGTCTAAATCGATGGCTAAATTGCAATATAATCTAAGGTGGATTTTGTTAGTAAAATACTGACTTAATTTCATTAAGGTGGATTGACTTGAGTTCCAGACAACTCCGTATCTTTGGCCCAAATGATGGACTAAGCCACTTTTCTCTTTCAACACATACAGTGTTCTGTTGATTGTTCATTATATGGTCATTTTTTCTTCCAACTCCAGACTTCAGAGTTTTGAATCCATATTGTTATTATGACCAAACATGCATAATGATCTTTATCTTCACACTAGTCGTTTGCTCGTCATAAATGATGGGATAATATATATATATATTTGTTGTCCCCTAGCCCCCTTCTCTTGTATCTCTTTCCCCCTCTCCCTCCCCTGTGTCTCTTTCCTCCCCCTACCCCCCTCTATCTCTTTCCTCCCCCTCTCCTATGTCTCTTCCCCCCACTCTCTCCCCTTTATCTCCCCCTGTATCTCTTTCCCCCATGTCTCTTTCCCTCCTCTCCCGGTTGCCCCCCCCCCCCCTGTTTCTCTGCATCCCTCCCCTGTGTCTCTTTCCCCCCTCCCCTGTATCTCTTCCCCCCTCCCCTGTGTCTCTTCCCCCGACTCTCTACCCTGTATCTCTTCCCCCTTCTTCTGTGTCTCTTTCCCCCATAACTCTTCCCCCCTGTCCTGTGTGTCTTCCCTCTGTATCTCTACCCCTGTGTCTCTTTCCCCCTCCCCATGTCTCTTTGCCCCCTCCCCTATGTCTCTTTGCCCTCCCTCCCCTGTGGCTTTCCCCCTCCCCTAGATGTTTGATGTCATCGGCACAGACCTCCAGGCCCATGGACCGGCCCAGAGACACAATGTTCTCCACTATTGGGCTAAGTTCGAAGTTTACCAGAGCTTCAGCCTCTGGCCACAATTTCCTCCAGCCACAGCTCATGGTCTTGTGAGAGACCTCACACCAGGCCTTATCTATTAATCTATTAGAGTGACACAATGGAGGATATATGTATATATATATATATATATATATATATATATATCACATATAATAGTTGTCAAACTACGAATCGTTGTCATGCTTTGCGAGCTAAGCGTTTAACCTCTAGCACTTAGGCAATGAGCGCCGAAGGCCGAACGGCCGAAGCGTGCGCACCTAAAAACATTCAAAGCACAATAAATTCCCACTAAAAATACATAAAAAGCTTACCCACACCAAGGGGGGGGGAGGGGCACTCAGGACCTCTGAAAGTGAAGTTACACCTCCATTTAAGTCCACATTCTCGAGTTCAGACACACGTAAATCCCCTAAGCGAGAGAAAAAATGGCCGCCAAAAAAAACGAAAACGAGGCTCCACGACCCAGGACCGCCCAGCCACGTACAACTTGCCCAAGAAAGGGATCTGAGATAACCCCCAAAACCTGCATTAACCCCACGGGATCCGAGATCCGGAGATTTGCATAAACCCCAAATTAACCATCGCAGTGGGGGTCCCGATCGCACGGGGACCCCCGCTGCAATGAAAATTCTAAATTCCAGCATTACGTGTCCTTACATGACCGTAAAGGTCCTTAAAGGACCCGCTATATAAAAAAAAATACACCATCACGCATGGGGCCCTATACAGATCCCCATCAACCATTAATTAACCCCCTCACTCATGGGGGTCAATATAGACCCCAATAAGCCCTTCATTAACCCTGTCACTCATGGGGGTCAAAGTAGACCCCCATAAGCCCTTCATTAACCCTGTCACTCATGAGGGGCAATACAGAGCCCCATCAACCATTATTAACCCCCTCACTCATGGGGGTTAACATAGACCCCATAAGCCCTTCATTAACCCTGTCACTCATGGGGGTCAATATAGACCCCCATAAGCCCTTCATTAACCCTGTCACTCATGGGGGTCAATACAGAGCCTTATCAACCATTAATTAACCCCTTCACTCATGGGGGTCAACATAGACCCCCATAAGCCCTTCATTAACCCTGTCACTCATGGGGGTCAATATAGACCCCCATAAGCCCTTCATTAACCCTGTCACTCATGGGGGTCAATACAGACCCCCATAAGCCCTTTATTAACCCCCTCACTCATGGGGGTCAATATAGACCTCCATAAGCACTTCATTAACCCTGTCATTTATGGGGGTCAATACAGTCCCTCATAAACCCCTAATTAACCCTGTCACTTATGGGGGTCAATACAGACCCCCATAAGCCCTTCATTAACCCTGTCACTCATGGGGGTCAATACAGACCCCCATAAGCACTTCATTAACCCCCTCACTGATGGGGGTCAATATAGACCTTAAAAAAGCCCTTCATTAACCCTGTCACTCATGGGAGTCAATACAGACCCCCATAAGCCCTTCATTAACCCCCTCACTCATGGGGGTCAATATAGACCCCCATAAGCCATTCATTAACCCTGTCATTCATGGGGGTCAATACAGACCCCCATAAACCCCTAATTACCATGTCACTTATGGGGGTATATACAGCCCCCCATAAGCCCTTCATTAACCCTGTCACTCATGGGGATTAATACAGACCCCCATAAGCCCTTCATTAACCCTGTCACTCATGGGTGTCAATACAGACTCCCATAAGCACTTCATTAACCCCCTCACTCATGGGGGTCAATATAGACCCCAATAAGCCCTTCATTAACCCTGTCACTCATGGGGGTCAATACAGACCCCCATAAGCACTTCATTAACCCCCTCACTCATGGGGGTCAATACAGACCCCCATAAGCCCTTCTTTCCCTCTCCCCTAGATGTTTGATGTCATCGGCACTGACCTCCGGGCCCATGGACCTGCCCAGAGAAACAATGTCCTCCACTATTGGGCTAAGTTCGAAGTTTACCGGAGCTACAGCCTCTGGTCTTGTGAGCGACCTCACACCAGAGTGACACAGTGGAGGATGTATATATATATATATATATATATATATATATATATACACATATATATATATATATATATATATATATATATATATATATGAATATAGTAAACTCTCGATTATCCGGGACTCAAATAACCAGGACTCTCAAGCAACCGGCACCACCATCAATTACCTATTTTAAAAAAACTCCTGCTAAACCGGCATAACAGGCACTATCCGGCAGTCTTAAACTGCAAAAAAAAATACTACCTTTTGTTCTAATCATTTTTTCAGGGACTTATTGGCCCAGTTTAGGTGCTAATGCCTTTTGAGGGTTTTTGGGGCGGGGTTTAAGGGTCATTTATACCCATTTTTCGGGGACTCACGATTAACTGGCAACTACACTTATCCGGCATTATGAATATATAGGTCAGAAAATAGGACATAGATGCTTGGAATAGACCACTGATAAAAATCAAGAGGTATATGATAGATGGGTCATTACAAGAAAGTTTTAAAAGAGGTAAGATGTCACAGAAGGATTTAGGAAAAGACAATTGAGATAGAATAAAACCCGACAAGCAGGAAACAATGGCAAAGAGATCACAGACTCTAGGGTTTATGATGTGTGATAATACTTACAGCCATGAGTTACAATCGATACATGGCCATCTACAAACCATTAAATTGACAGCTCGCCAGCTGTTCAAGAAGCAAAAAAATAAAACTGTTCCATGCAACTAACAAAGGAAATTATGTTATTCCCTGATATAAAGCTAAAAAGAATCTTATGTAGAGTGACAGTGGACAAGTTCACGAAGAAGAAGTACTTTGGAGTATGCAACTGATGATCCAGGCAAACAAGTAAAACAATTATCAAGTTACCACAAAGGGACATGAGGAAGGTAAATAGAACCAGTAGGTAGATCAGAACCTGAAGTTTTGGGTCATCGGAAATACCTTTAATAATGAAATACATACAAATGCGGGCTCATGTTTGTCTCAGATTCCGGAGCTATTCAATTGCTCAAGACCGCAAGTTACTGGCCCAAAGCTGACTCCATAAACCATGCACTGGTTCGTAGCAGTTAAGGGCGGGCACATGATCAATTAAGCAAGACCGTAACCTCCCATTTCAAGTCAGCCAATAGAAAATGAGACCGCCATTATTACGTCAGTAAAACATGGAGTTTACATGTCAATCAATTATGTTCGGGGATCCGATATGTGATCAGACTCGCAAAACCGCTAAAAACATAATTATGAAAATGAATGCCAATACTGTTCTAGTCCATATGGGTGGCCTGATGTGTATTAACTCATTGATACCCGAGATCGATTTAACCCCAAAATGAAATATAAAATAAATAAATAATTTCCTGCCGGTTTGCGAGCTTGAGACTGCTGTGCAATTAATTTTAATGTCTATCATCGCTTTTCCCGTCATTTACAGTGCAGTATTCATTTTTTTTTTGCATTTACAGTGCTACGAATAGGTGTTTAATCCCTTTGTGAATTCTCTCTAGCACTCGTAGGATTTTCTTGTTTATTTGCCATTTACGGGTGAGAAAACATTTGCGGGCTTGGGGAATTGGAACAATTGAACAGCTATTTGTGATTTTAGCCATTGTTATTCTTGTGGCCATGAAAGATCAAAGGCTTTGGGAGAATGTAAGTTCTGTGTTTAACCATTGCAACGTTTTCAAGGCCGTAACCGCTAAAACATTTAGAGCCCGCAAAAAGACGCCAAATGAATAGCAAATTAACTTGCGAAAGCTCAATTGAATGAGGCTCTCTATGTGGGTTATAGAGTTGATTCCTGATTGAGGTACAAAGAACATAGTAAAGACCAGTTCTTATATGGATGTCCATCTTGCATTAATAGTATGTATAAAAAAAACTATTACATTATCCTCTCTCGGCTCATCTGTTTTATTTATTTATTTATATAATTTTTTATTAGATCATTTCTATATTAACTGATTTTTTTACCAATTTTCCCATTTCATATTTAAATATTTATTCATTAGATTAAAGTCTTTGGTTTTTGTTTTCTGAATCCTAACCACTGGTTCAATGAAAACAGTTCAGCCATCAAAAATGTATATTTTTAAAATATTTATACAGTATGAATAGGTAAAAGCTTATCTTTTTTTATAGCAATGATATAGTAAAGTAGGAACAGTATGAAACACAGACATTTTTATTTATTGTTGTTTTATATTTTTATTAATATATTTATAGTGTATATATAATATTATTTATTTATATCTAGAAAAATTATGTATTATAAAATATAACATTTATGTCTTATTTTATATTTATTGTATCATTTGTGGACTAATTTGCATTTCCCTGCCCAGTTTTCCCAGAGTTCAAATGTGAACACAAATAGTCTATTTAATTAATATATACAGAATGAATTATATATATATATATATATATATATATATATATATATATATATATATATATATATATATATTGTAACAGAATCATTGATAGAGTATACGTGGGAGAGAGACTGAACAGAGCACTGTGTCCACTAAGGGAAGAAAGGGTTAACACAGCAGGCTAATCAAGCAGGCCAGCTGGGTTCCACCTCTAAAGGTATGATTAGCACCCAGCTGAGAGGGAGAGCTCAGTCTGAGCTGGACTGAGGACGCAAGAGCCTAATGTGGAAATCCCCTGCTACAAGGGAGGCTTGATATCGTAAGCTTTTGCTTTTGTTGTGAACTTTATCTTGCATAGTGAGGGAACTACAGCCAAGAGTAAAGTCAGTGCTTCTATTAGAAGCTAGGATTTTGTTTTGCACCATTTTTGTTGTTTTGCTGCACTCAAATAAATACTGCTGATATTTTAAAAGGGCTCCTGAATACTCCATTGTGGTGCCGGATACAAGGGCAGGAACCCTGAGTGTGACAGCAGCGTTATCACAATATATATACATATATACATATATATATATATATATATATATATATATATATATATATATATATATATATAAATATATATATATCCTGTTAAAAATAATTGAAATATTTACTTAAGTAATCTCAAATATTATATAAAAATAAAAGTACTAAATTAAATGTACTATTTATTTAATATAAACAAAATTATGTAACAGTAATATAAATTATGAAATATTTTTTTTCTGAAAAAATTAATAAATAAATATACATATCCTGTTAACATGATTTAAAAAGTTTAAATACTTACTTGAGTAATCTATTATATAAAAATAAAAGTATTAAAATTATACATGAGATTAAAAATACATAAATTATGCAATGGAAAAAAAGGGCCATCCCTGCCCATACGAGGGTCTGTTGACTGGCACAGTATGGGCTCAGAGTTTGAGGGTTTGTTGCCTCCTTCCACGTTATTTGAATGTGTTTTTCAATAAATGCTTTGTTAATAATAATTCTTACCTTTTGTATTAACAATGGAAAAAAGGCACCACCAGTTAAACTTCACTACTCACGTCAGAAATGGTTATCATAAAAATGTACACTACTATTCTCATTTTACATATTCCAGACTGTTGGACCAGTTGAGTGATGGCCATGTGGTTAAGAACTCTTTGTTCTAATTGATGTACAATGAGAGTAGATCAGTAGAGCAGACTCGATTCTTTACTGTCTGGTTCCTTTTCTTCCCTCAAATTCTGCTTTCTTAGGACGGTGGGTCTTTGCAAACTAACATGCTTTATACTAATTTTGTCGAACGTATTGTCAGTTTTAATTCCCATATTCCCATTGTGCAAATAGAAACTTTATCTCTCTGCACGTTTCTTCCCCCCTGAGGAAGTTCACCAAAACTAATCCAAAACATTAGATAACATAGCACCATTTCTTATGAAAAATTTGAGGCTGTATTATTAGGCTCTTTAGGCAAATGTATTTATTTTATATACATTTTCTAACTTAATATAATTAATTAATTTGTTTAGTCATCCAGTTTAGTGATCTAAAATATAACCTCAATTACCTCCAATTCTCACCTTCTGTAGCCTTGCAGTTTCTTCCTGACTTCCCTCATGTGAGCTGCCATCTTGCATCTATAACCTAAAGCCACACCTAAAGGGGATGGGCTTCATACAACTAGTATCTCATGCTGCTCAGACACACAGCATGTCACTGCCTCCGTGTTAGCAGCATGTGACACTGATAGTGTGAAGGACTTGGCTTATGGATTTGGCATAAGATCACAGTTGTGAAATATAGCACTGCTCATGAGAGAGAACAGGAAGAACGGGGAGGTGCAGGAAGATAAAAATCTGTTATTCTGGAGACTTATTAGAAGTAAATGAAGTGTAAATGTTACATGACAATTACATCACATTATTAAATCACCTAGTTAAAACATTTATAAAATAAAAATATGCCTAAGGTGTCCCTTTAATGCTAATTTTATCTGTAGTATTCTTAATATAGTATGCTGGATAAGGCCATCCTGGAGATTTGGGGAAGCCAGAGTATTTTAGATAGATAGAATTGACAGGATAGATACTAATGGGTAAAAGGGAATCTGAACTGATGAAAGTTGCTCTGTACAATCATGTAGAGCCATCACTTGTAATTGGATCTGTTCAAGGGCTCACTCACAGAGCCTGGAGGAACAGTGGATATAATTTATATTGAAGCCCTCTAGAGTGACTCAGGGTTTCCTAGTGATCCAGTGATTAGGATTCAGTGCTTCACTGATGCGACCTGAGTTTGATTCCAGTCATGGAACCAAGAGGTCGCACCACCCTGAAGCCATGCAGAGTTGGGCTTGGTCAGTACTGGGATGGGAGAAAACCAAGGAATACCAGGCGTTGTATGCTGTGGCCCACTGGAAAAGGAACTGACAACCCACTCCAGTATCTCAGTCATGAATACCAAATGGATCAGCATGGTGTGTTACTGTCCATGAGATCACGGAGAGTTGGACATGTGCAACTGAACACACAAGTTTTGATAATCCCTTGTACCACAGACAATTTCCCTCCGTTTGTTAGTGAAGGTAATAGGATGTTGGGACCTTGATGTCCCTCAGTTGTTTTAAACTTTACATGATAAAACAATTTCCTCCTAATCCTGACCCTGTTATCCCTTCTTTAGGTCAGTAGATAAAAGACGTTGCATAGATGACATGCTTCATATGTCTCTAACATTCTCTTCTTACATCCAATCCACTGAAAAAACATGATGTTTTTCTTAGGTGTCATGATCCCCCCTAACCACCAGTTTTTGGAACTCATGTGATCCGGTGGTGTGGTGTGGTCTGTTTATAGTTATATTATGTTATGTTATGGTAATTACTGTATGTTATGTTATGCTAATTACTGTATGTTATGTCGCTTGCCTATGTGTGATTGGCTTGTGATGTGTGATTCTGTATGCTGCATGTTTGGTTAATTAAGTGTTAAATATTTGGAATGTTGTGCTGTCTGTCTGTAACTGTCAGAGTTTGGCAGTTGAGAGATTCAGTTGAGATTCAGAGTTGGTGTCTCTGAGGAAAAGCCCGTTCTGAATGCAGTCTATGAAGTTTCCACAGAAATAAAAACAGTTTCTGATATTTTTCTGATGCTGAGCCGGAGTCCATATTTTTAAATACTGCATCGGAGAAGGACATTTTAGAGACATCTACTGACTTGGTGAAGGGATGTAAAGAACCTGGTGTATCTGCTGGGTAGGTTTGGTAATAATAGCCCTATCAAGCCCAACTATAGAAAGCAGATCACTACAACTGGTGTCAGAAGCGGGATCCCTTCATCAGAAAAAATCAGCTAGCCAAGTCAGTGACCAGATGGCTTCTTATGCCGACCTTTCCAGATCCGCAGCCTCCTCAACGAGAGGTGTATTGTGGTTCCCCGATCATATACAATGGAGATGATGGTACAGGAGCTTTACCATGATGACGACAAGCGGGCCATCCTGGCAGATCCACCTGAGGCGCCGCAAATGAGGCGGGAAGGTGACCAGCAAACCCGGTCACTTGCAGAGATGCCCCAGAGGTGGATGAAGTCACCAGGAGGCTTCGGCTGCGATGTGCTGACCTCTCTACTGAACCAATCTCTGCTGGGTTCAATGAGATGATGAGGGTGATCGACTAGGAGGTATGAGCGGAGAGACAGTTGAGGATGGTGACTCTCTCACCTCCAGCTGCCCTTGAAGGTCCACGGGAATTCCTTGAATTATTTCCTCAAAGTGACCTACTCTAGCTTCAGATACTTTGAGGACGGCAAAGATGACCTGGATGGGTTCCTTCAGGACTTTGAAAGGCAGTGTGGACTTCATAAGATCCCAAAAAGTGAGTGTGTCCGGTTGCTGGTAAAGTGGAAGGGCAAGCCGAGCCTACTGGGCAATTCCGCGTGACCCGGCAAACGTGTATGAGGTGGTCCGACAGGTCTTGCTAAGGAGATATGCCCTCACTGCAGGAAAATACAGAGCCCTGTTCCGCAGTGTGGCTCGGGAAAGTGGGGACACTCACTCTGAGGTGGTCTGGCGGATCCGGCACACGCCTGAGAGCTGGTGGAAGCCAAAAGAGGTGCGCACCTTGGAGGATGCTAAACAAGTGATTATGATGGAACAATTCTTTCATATTTGTCCAGCTGCCCTCTGTGAATGGGTGAAGGACCATGAGCCTGCCACTGTAGAAGAAGCAGGAAGCCTGGCTGACCAATATAAGGAAACCAGGGGAGAACAGAGGACAAAACACCCAAGCAGCTTAGCCCAGTCGATTATAGCCACAAGTGCTTGAGCCAGTCCAGTCCTACCAGTTGCCATCTAGGAGCTCAACCACTGCTGCTGGAAAGTCAGCACCCTCCATGACTGGGGTTTAGGTACTCCCTAAAACCACAACAAGAGCCTACAGACGATCAGCATGGCAGGAGGTGAAAGTGGGGCCTGAGTGCTATGGATGCTAGCAGCAGGGCCATTTGAAGAGGGACTGCCCAAATCAGCCACGTAGGATATATATTGCCCCTTAATGTATTTGGGTAACTGGGGGCCTGACACAGAGGGGGAGGAAAGTGAGGATTACCAAGACTGTGCTGAGAACTTGAGCTCCTACCCCTCTGTGAATGCTATCAGGCTCCCCCAGAGGGACACCCGCCTACCCCACATCCAGCCAGTGATGGTGGATGGGCAACAAGTCCACAGATTTCAGGACACAAGCGCCTCCATCACCACCCTGAGTTGGTCAACCAGGCCGCCCTGCTTAACAAGGAGATGGATGTAATAGTAGCACGAGTGAGCCTTGACTGGGGAACCGGGCGTGGTACCCGTGAGGTGGGTGTAATGGCCGGACTGCATGCGGCCGTCCTATTGGGGAACGACCTAGGGAAGATGGAGTGTCGATATGTGACCATTGTTACCCGGTCACAAAGTAAACAAGCCACTGCTGCCAGCCAGGAGAACACTGCAAGGAACGGAGATCCTGGGGCTCCCACCTACCTGCTTGGGGAATTGGGTAACCCAGTAATTTACTTCTTAGACACAGCCAATAGTAAATGAGACCGTCATCATGGTGTCAGTAAAACATGGAAGTTAGATGTAAGCTGCAATCAGAGGCTAAGAATTAATGAGAGCCAATGAGTAATATTTGCCGATCGGGCTCGCAATCTAGCAATCTATAAAATGCATTAGAGCATCTGTTCTAGTCCATGTGGGTTTCATGATATGTATCAATCCCCAGAAATAACAGTTAAAAGTAATCATTTTTAATTGCATATTAGTGGGTTTGAGACTGTCCTGCAAATAGTTTGAATGTATTTCCATGACTTCCCATGCTTTTATAGTACAGAATTGTGTGTTTAATTGCTGTTACAGCTCTAATAAGTGTTTGATAAAGCCCTTGCGAGTCCTATTTAGTACTCGTAATATTTTTGACAGAAACGTGATACTTTTTTTCAGTTGTGGGTCAGACTTTATTTGTGATTTAGCACTACGGGTCTAATAGAATATCGGTTTTATGTAACTTTAATTGTTTAGTGCTCATAATGTTCGACCTGTGCTAAAACAATGGAGATCTAAGGCAGATTTTGCGTCAATAAGCACAAAGAAAATGGTCAAGTTAGGCTCCAAATATTTATTATATACAGTACATTATATACAATATACAATATGATTACATTTTGATTTGGATCCATAGTTATAGGGTCATGTTATATTGTGACAACTTATGGGATCATGATGACAATGAATATGTAATATCATTCAAAATTGGGAAGAAAGCCTGACTAGTGCAGAATTCCTACTAATTAGTAACATTCTGCTTCTCATCCTTCTTAGCACTACAATAAGGGGGATTCTACTTCATCATTGAACCAATACTCTCAAGCTCTTGAAATTTATTCTGCAGATCATTCGCTATTTTTCGAACTTCCTCTGCTTTCTCAGTCTTAGCCCCATTTTTAAGGTCTATAGCATCCTTCACAATGCAATAAGTATCAAATACTATAAAGACTCCTGCAAGGATAACAGATATAGCTCTTGCTACCCGTATCCCACGAGCTGCCTCTGCAGACACCTTAATCAGCTGACTAAATCTGCCTAATTTTGAAACTGCGAATACACCTTTACCAGCAAACATCCCGGCACGTTTCCAGTCAGGGTAATACTCCTGGGATACACTTTGCTTTGCCAGCATCTCAATGTTTTCCAAGCACTTTTTTAACTCTTCTATGATTTCCTTCATATTATTGATCATCTCCTGGACCTTCTTGATGTTGTCTGCAATTTTCTTGATCTCAACAAGGCCAGCAACAGCACCTGTAGCCCCCCCAACAGTAGCCAATACAATGCCACCCCCGGTGAGTAACAGAGAAGCCATAAGAGTGACCGGAGCCAAAGCGAGGCCAATAATGCTTGTGAGCCCACCTGCTATTCCAAGTGAGCTTCCTGTGATACTAGCAATCTTGGCACCTTTATGGAATTTATCAATGTCATCTGCAATCATGTACGTTTCTTCTATGCACTTCTTTCTTTTATCGGAAGAAGAGTTCAGGAGCCTTTGATAGTTTTTGATGTGTTCTGTTATCTGCTCACAATAAAGAAAAAATAGTTTATACAAATTTAAAGCAAAAAAAAAAAAAAAAAAACCTAAAAAAATTCCTTAAAGTAAAGTCAGTTACTATACAGTGATGTGTTTTTTATTATTTTTAGTAGCTTTCCTTTCATAAAAATGAAGGTATTATATGTAATGTTCAATGTCTATTCTGTCTCTCTTTGAGCCCTCTATCTCTGTGAAGCCTCTCTCTCTGTGCTCTCTCTCTCTGCACTCTGTGTGCTCTCTTTCTCTCTCTCTCCCTCTCCTTCCCTCCCTCTCTCCCAACCCCTCCCTCTCCTCTTTCCCTCCCGTCCCTCTCCCCTGCTATATCTCTCCCTCTCTCCCCTCCCTCTCTCCCCTCTCTCGCTTTTTTCTCTGTCCCCTCTTTCTCTCTCCTCTTCCTCCCCCTCTCTCTCCCTCCCTCTCTCTCTCTGCCTCCCCTTTTCTCTCCCTTCCTGTCTTTCTCTCTCCCCATCCCTCTCTCTCCCTCTCCCTCTCTCTCCCTCCCGCCTTTTCTCTCTCCCCCTCCCTCTCTCTCTCTCCCTTTGCCTCACTCTCTCCCTCTCTCCTGCGCCCTCCCTCTCCCCCTGACTCCCTCGCTCTCTCACCCTCTCTTCTCCTACCCTTTTCTCCCTCTCTCTCTATTTTTTCTCTCCTTCTGCTTCTCTCTCCCTCTGCCTCCCTCTTTCCTGCTGCATGTCTCTCTCCCCCTCACTCTCTCTCCTCCTCCCTCCCTCCCTCTCTCTCCTCCTCCCTCCCTCTCTCTCCTAACCCCTCTTCTCCCTTACTCTCACTCCCCCTCCCTTTATCTTTCCTCTTCCCTCTCTGTCTCCTTATCCCTCTATTTCTCTCTCCGCCATCTTTCTACCTCTCCCTTTCTTTCTCTCCCTCCTCCTCTCTCTCCCTCTCCTTCTCCATCCCTCTCCCCTCGCCCCCTTTCCCTTCCCTCTCCCCCTCGCCCCTCTCTCACCCACACTCCCTCCCTATTCCCCATTTTCTCTCCCTCCCCCTCTTTCTCTCTCCCCTCCTTCTCCCTCCCTCTTACTCCCTCCTACCCTTTTAATCTCCCCATTCCTCTCTCTTTCTCCCTCCCTCTCTCTCCCCTCCCTCTCTGCCTCCCTTTGCCTCCCTCTCCCCCTCTCTCCTGCTCCATCACTCTGCCTCTCCCTCCCTCTCCCCCTCTCTTTCCTCCTGCTTCTCTCTCTCTCCCTCTGCCTACCTCTTTTCTGCTGCATGCCTCTCCCCCTCACTCTCTGTCCTCCTCCCTTCCTCTCTCTCCCTCCCCCCTCCCTTTCTCTCTCCTCCTCCCTCTTTCTCCCTCCCTCTCTCCTACTTCCTCCATCTCCCACTCCCTCGCCCTCTCCCCTCCCTCTTTCTCCTTCTTCTCTCTCTCTCCCTCTGCCTCCCTCTCTCCTGCTGCATGCCTCTCCTCCTCCCTCCTTCCCTTCCTTTCTCCTCCTCCTACCTCTCTCCCTACCTCTCCCTCACTCCCTTTCTCCTGCTCCATCCCTCTCCCACTCCCTCCCTCTCTCTCCTCCTACCCCTCTCTCCCACCCTCCCTCCATCTTTCTCTTCCCTCGCCCTCTCCCTCACTCCCCTTCTCCTGCTCTATCCCTCTCCCACTCCCTCCCTCCCCCTTCCCTCTCTCTATTCTCCTCTGCCTCTCTCTCTCCCTCCCTCCCTCTATCTCTCTCTTCCCCCAGCCCTCTTTCTTTCTCTCCCTCTCCCTCCTCCTGCCCCTCTCTCTCTCCCTCTGCCTCCCTCTCTCCCACTCTCTTTCTCTCCCTCTGCCTCTGTCTCTCCTATTGCATGCCCATCCCCATCCCTCTCTCTCTCTCCACTGTCTCTCTCTCCCTTCCTCTCCCTCCCTCTCTCTCCTCTGCCTCACTCCATCCCTTTCTCCCTTTCCATCCCTCTCCCCCTCTCCCCTGCCCTCTCTAGCTCCTCCTCTCCCACTCCCTCTCTCCCTCCCTCTCTCTCCTCCACCCCCCTTCCTCTCTCTCTCCCCCTCCCTCTCTCTCCCCCTCTCTTTCTCTCCCTCTGCCTCTCCTATTGCATGCCCATCCCCATCCCTCTCTCTCTCTCTCCTGTCTCTCTCTCCCATCCTCTCCCTCCCTCTCTCTCCTCTGCCTCACTCCATCCCTTTCTCCCTTTCCATCCCTCTCCCCTGCCCCCTCTAGCTCCTCCTCTCCCACTCTCTCCCTCCCCCTCTCTCCATCCCTCCCTTTCTCTACTTCTTCCACTCTCTCTCTCTCTTCCTCTGTCTCCCTCCTTCTCTCCTGCTCCATCCATTTCCCCCTCCCTCCCTCTCTCTTCTCCTCCATTTCTCTCTTCTCCTCCCTCTATCTCTCTCCTCCTTCCCTTTCCCTCTCCTCCTCCCCCTCTGTCTCTCCATCCCTCCCTCTCTCTCCCTCCCTTTCTCTCTCTCCTCCTTACTTTATCTCTCCTTCCTTCCCTCTGCCTTTCTCTCTCTCTCCATCTCTCTACCCCTCCCTCTCTTTCTCGTTCCCTCTCCCCCACCCTCTCTCCTCCTCCCCCTCTCTCTACCTCTATCTCTCTCTCTCTCCCCTCCTTCACTCTCTCCCCTGGCTATGTCACTCATGCTCATGCAATTCAGTGTAATCAGCATGTGAGTAACGCCTGCGCAGAACGCCTCTCACAGCCGTTACAACTGACAACTATTATAGGTGTGGAATATTACAGTAGTTATCAGTGTGCATATGGGTTACATCTTACTGTCTGTGTTTCTGCAATTAAGTACTGGATAAAGTAACCCCTTCTTTACCTCACTTTTATTTAAGCCAATTGGATATCTTATTTACTTGGAAGTCTTAGTACATATGTCCATACGACATGATAGGTTTGGATAGTGTCACGATTTAATATGTCAGGGCTTCCAGTCTGTGTCTGTATACCTATAGTGTTATCTCTCAGTACATATGTCCATAGGATACAATAGAAATGTCGGGCCTTTCAGTCTGTGCCTGTATACCTATAGCCATAAACTGATAACTGTATACCTATAGCTGTATACATATAGCTATATAGCCATAACTGTATACCTAGAGTTGTATACCCATAACTATATACCCATAACTGTATACCTATAGCTGTATACCCATAACTATATACCTATATTCTTGCTTGGTAAATAACAATTTAAACACAACTTGTTTGGAAATGTCTTTTATCACTGCGATGCAGCAAAACAAATTTAAAATTAGGCAAGATTAATGTGTTTATGTATGCATACAGTATATAGTGTAGCATACCTTGGTAGTTTATTACTGTAAACATTATTTTTATTAGCTGACTTTAATAAATGATTGCATTCATTTCTAGGACTTACCTTACTGTCAATTTGTGTGTAATTGGCCGTTTTCTTTGTATCACTCATCTTCTTAATATCTACAAACGTAAAAAACAAATGGAAATATAGTAAAAAAAAATACATACATCTCCATAGCGCTGGCGCCCTCTAGTGGTAATGCATGATTATGTTTAATTTTTTTTCTGTTCCCTGTTCATATAATCCTGTTCATATAATCTGGTTCCCTGCTTCATTGGTTCTGAGCAGTAGATAGACCATCCAAAAGACTGTCATAGTCAAAGTAGTTAAAGTTTGGTTTTACTTATTTACTTATTTACTTATTCAGACCCTTTAATGAAGTCTTTAATATATATATATATATATATATATATATATATATATATATATATATATCTGTATAAATTATGAGTCAAAGTTTTCATGAGAAGAAAAAAAACTGCAATTTCTTGTGTCCCTATTCATTTAATCTGGGGGTGACCCCCCCCCCAGTTCCTATGCCCCTGTACACATAAGTGTGTTTTGACCGCTGAGTGCTATGGATGCCAGCAGCAGGGCCATTTGAAGAGGGACTGCCCAAATCAGCCACGTAGGAGCGAGCCTGTCACATATATTGCCCCTTAATGTATTTGGGTAACTGGGGGCCTGACACAGAGGGGGATAAAAGTGAGGATTACCAAGACTGTGCTGAGAACTTGAGCTCCTACTCCTCTGTGAATGCTATCAGGCTCCCCCAGAGGGACACCCGCCTACCCCACATCCAGCCAGTGATGGTGGATGGGCAACAAGTCCACAGATTTCAGGACACAGGCGCCTCCATCACTGTCATCCACCCTGAATTGGTCAACCAGGCCGCCCTGCTTAACAAGAAGATGGATGTAATAGTAGCAGGTGGCAAGCGGTACAGCATACCAATGGCCTGAGTGGGCATTGACTGGGGAACCGGGTGTGGTACCCGTGAGGTGGGTGTAATGGCCGGACTGCATGCGGACGTCCTATTGGGGAACGACCTAGGGAAGATGGAGTGTCAATATGTGACCATTGTTACCCTGTCACAAAGTAAACAAGCCACTGCTGCCAGCCAGGAGAACACTGCAAGGAACGGAGATCCTGGGGCTCCCACCTACTTGCTTGGTGAATTGGGTTGAGGGGAGCTAAGGTAGCGGAATTGAAGGCAGTGTTAGCTACAGATAGTACCTTAGCGGGTATTAGGAGAAAGGCTGCCCAGGGTGAGAAGAGACCACAGGGGGAGGATTTTATATGGGAAGAGGGGCTCCTATATAGAGTTAGCACTGGGGATGAAAGAACGGTGCATGGGGTAGTCAGGAAACAGTTGATAGTACCCTATCCCTTTAGAAACAGACTTTTGGATTTGTCCATAATATACGTCTTGTAGGACATAGGGGCCATAAGAGGACCCGACAGTGCCTGACCCGTGTATTCTACTGGCCGGGGGTGAACAGGGATGTGGCTAACTACTGCGATTACTGTGACATGTCATCGGTACGGACATACGGGGAAAGCTTCTCGAGTACCACTCAATCCCATCCCTGTTATAGATATCCCCTTCCACCGGGTGGCAATAGACATCATAGAACCCCTTGCTCGACACAGTAAACTCATAAACCCTGCCTTTGTAAGTCTGATTTCAGGGGGTGTGATCATATGATCTGACAATATTTCGACAACCCCATAATTTACTTCTTAAGACACAGCCAATAGTAAATGAGACCGTCATCATGGCGTCAGTAAAACATGGAAGTTAGATGTAATCTGAAATCAGAGGCTAAGAATTAATGAGAGCCAATGAGTAATATTTGCCGATCGGGCTCGCAATCTAGCAATCTATAAAATGCATTAGAGCATCTGTTCTAGTCCATGTGGGTTTCATGATATGTATCAACCCCCAGAAATAACAGTTAAAAGTAATCATTTTTAATTGCATATTAGTGCGTTTGAGACTCTCCTGCAATTAATTTTAATGTATTTCCATGACTTCCCATGCTTTTATAGTACAGAATTGTGTGTTTAATTGCTGTTACAGCCCTAATAAGTGTTTGATAAAGCCCTTGCGAGTCCTATTTAGTACTCGTAATATTTTTGACAGAAACGTGATACTTTTTTTCAGTTGTGGGTCAGACTTTATTTGCGATTTAGCACTACGGGTCTAATAGAATATTGGTTTTATGTAACTTTAATTGTTTAGCGCTCATAATGTTCGACCTGTGCTAAAACAATGGAGATCTAAGGACGATTTTGCGTCAATAAGGACAAAGAAAATGGTCAAGTTAGGCTCCAGATATTTGTTATATACAGTACATTATATACAATATACAATATGATTACATTTTGAATTGGATCCATACTTATAGGGTCATGTTATATTGTGACAGCTTACGGGATCATGATGACAATGAATATGTAATACTAGCAACTTGCTCGTCAAAAAATGACGGTCAATAAAAGAAAGTGTTGAAATGCTGTTTGCCACACAATGTGAGTGTACTGTGTGCCTCAACTATATAGACCGCTCTAACACTCTAATGAACGCATGCAATAACACTATAAGTGCCATTAGGGTCATCCACGACCCTCATGACTCAAAGTGTAAGCACTACACCATTTTAACCCGGTCACTTATGGGGGTCTATCCAGACCCTAATAAACCTCTATTTAACCCCATCAGACTCATTAAGACCATTATGGGCCTGTTACAACCCAATATTAACCACATAAGTGCCATGATGGTCCTCAAGGACCATCATGGCACTAAGTATAAACACTACACTGCACTATACCCCCAATAAAAAAAAAAATATCAACTAAACACCCTCTACACTAACCTATTAACACCTACACTACCTACCTACCCCCTAATAACCCCCTCCCCACCACTCTAATTACAGAAATAAAAAAAAACTAAAGTCATCAAAAGTCAAAAATCTACATTACATAAAATAAAAAAACATAAATCACCAAAAATAAAAAATGTACATTACAGAAAAAAAAAACCTAAGTCACAAAAAATAAAAAAGGAACATTACAGAAAATAAAAAAAATCATTACAACCCCCCCTACTACAGAAAAAAAAATACACACCTGAAAAGGAAATACATATAATACATACAATACATACAATATAATACAATTAAATACATAAAATACAATACACCCCTACCTAATATACATCCCCCCATCTAATATACAATACTATCTATCTAATATACAGTACATCCCCTTATCTATCTAATATACAGTACATGCTATCTCTAAATAGCAACCCTAATTCTAAGCTAAAATAAAATAATTAAGACCACTTACCTTTGAGATGTTTCTCTTAAGATCACCAACCTAGGGTAAAAAAGATTTTAAAAATTACTACAACACGTTTACATAAAATAAATAAACATTCTAAACATTCTAAATATTCTACCCACCTTTCCAGCATCTCCTCCATCTTTGCTTCTCCGGCGCAGCCCCTGTTAAAAAAAAACATTACATTAATACACAAACATAAACATAAAACCATGTAAAATCAACACAATCTAAATTGTACTTACCTCCCCGCGATGTCTCCGGCCTCCTCGTGTTCTGCCCCGGAAGCATCCGCGCTCTTTAAAAAAACAAAAAAACAACACCCATCCGCACTCACGGATGTCTCCGACGCTAATGAGCTTCCTACGGAGTGTTCCAGAATAAAATTGGAAAACGCCGTCTATCAAATTCAGCCAATGAGAAGACGCCAATTGTGAACCAATGAGAAAGGGATACACCCCAAAATCCCACGCTGATTGGATAACGCACCTGCCAATCTTTATTTGAACCAATCCGAAGGCTTTATTGCCATCAGCGAATCACAATGGAATACACCCCCACGCTGTGATTAGCTGACGACATCTGCGCCTTCCCATTGGCTGTAATACTGAATGACATTGATAACAGCCAATGAGAAGGCGCAAATGCCTTCACCAATCAGTACGTGGGGGTGTATTCCATTGTGATTGGCTATTGTCAGTGCAAACAATCAGAATGCACAGATGCCTCCAGCCAATCACCCTGTGGGGGTGTATTCCAACGTGATTGGCTGAAGGCATCTGCGCCTTGTGATTGGCTTAAATAAAGATTGACAGGTGCATTATCCAATCAGAGTGGGATTTTAGGGTGTATCCCTCTCTGATTGACTCACACATTGGCGTCTCCTGATTGGGTGAATTTGATAGAAGGCACTTTTGCCTATTTTCTTCCGGAAAAGTCTCCGGGAGCTTCATTAGCGTCGGGGATGTCCGTGAGTGCGGATGTGTGTTCTTTGTTTTTTGTTTTTTTTAGAGCGCGGTTCCAGGGCGGGGCAGAAGAGGGGGAGGCCGGAGACATCGCGGGGAGTTAAGTACAATGTAGATTATGTTTATTTTATTTTGTTGTTATGCTTATGTATGTGTATTAATATTATGTTTTTTTTAACCGGAGCTGCAACGGAGAAGGAGTACGGGACATGCTGGAAAGGTGAGTAGAATATGTAGAATATTTAGAATGTTTAGAATGTTTATTTATTTATTGTAAATGTGTTGCACTATTTTTTTTTTCCCTAGTTGGCTGATCTGAAGGGACATCTGCAAAGGTAAGTGGTCTTAATTATTTTATTTTAGCTTAGAATTAGATTATTTTATATATAGATAGCATTTATTGTATGTTAGCTAGGGGTATGTGTTTTATATAGCATAGCATGTATTGTATATTAGATTATGGTATTTATTTTGGGGGATGTATATTAGATAGATAAGATGTATATTAGATAGATAGTATTTATTGTATATTACATAGATTGTGTGATGTATATTATATAGATAGGATGTATTGTATATTAGATAAGGGTGTATTGTACTGTTTTTCATTTTATTTGTATTGTATGCATTTGTATTGTATGTATTTGTATTGTATGTATTATATGTATTTCCTTTTCAGGTGTGTAATTTTTTATTTATTTTCTGTAGTGGGGGGGAGGGGTTTGTAATGTTTTTATTTTTTATTTTCTGTAATATTTCTTTTTAATTTTTTGTGACTAAGGTTTTTTTATTTTCTGTAATGTAGATTTTTTTATTTTTTGTGATTTAGGTTTTTTATTTTATATAATTTAGATTTTTTATTTTTTGTGACTTTAGTCTTTTTTATTTTCTGTAATTAGAGTGGTGGTGGGGGGTTATTAGGGGCTAGGCAGGTAGTGTAAGTGTTAATAGGTTAGTATAGAGGGTATTTAGTTAATATTTAATGTTTTATTGGGGGGGTATAGTGCAGTGTAGTGTTTATACTTAGTGTCATGATGGTCCTTGAGGACCGTAATGGCACTTATGTGGTTAATGTTGGGTTGTAACAGGCCCATAATGGTCTTAATATACCCTTATGGGACTGATGGGGTTAAATAGAGGCTTATGAGTGTCTGTATGGACCCCCATGAGTGACAGGGTTAATTAGCGGTTTATGGGGGTCTGTATTGACCCCCCTGAGTGAGGGGGTTAATGAAGTGCTTATGGGGGTCTGTATTGACCCCCATAAGTGACACAGTTAAAGAAGGGCTTATGGGGGTCTGTATTGACCCCCCTGAGTGAGGGGGTTAATGAAGTGCTTATAAGGGTCTGTATTGACCCCCATGAGTGACAGGGTTAATGAAGGGCTTATGGGGTCTATATTGACCCCCATGAATGACAGGGTTAATTAGGGTTTTATGGGGGTCTGTATTGACCCCCATGATTGAGGGGGTTAATGAAGTGCTTATGGAGGTCTGTATTGACCCCCATGAGTGACAGGGTTAATGAAGGACTTATGGGGTTCTATATTGACCCCCATGTGTGAGGGGGTTAATGAAGGGCTTAAGGGGGTCTATTTTGACCCCCATGAATGACAGGGTTAATTAGGGGTTTATGGGGGTCTGTGTTGACCCCCATGAGTGACAGCGTTAATGAAGGGCTTATGGGTCTATATTGACCCCCATGAATGACAGGGTTAATTAGGGGTTTATGGGGGTCTGTATTGACCCCATGAGTGACAGGGTTAATGAAGGGCTTATGGGGGTCTACATTGACCCCCATGAGTGAGGGGGTTAATGAAGTGCTTATGGGGGCCTAAATTGACCCCCATGAGAGACAGGGTTAATGAAGGGCTTATGGGGGTCTGTATTGACCCCCATGAGTGACAGGGTTAATAAAGGGCTTATGGGAGTCTGTATTGACCCACCTGAGTGAGGGGGTTAATGAAGTGCTTATGGGTGTCTGTATTGACCCCCATGAGTGACACAGTTAATGAAGGGCTTATGGGGGTCTGTATTGACCCCCATGAGTGACAGGGTTAATGAAGGGCTTATGGGGGTCTGTATTGACCCCCATGAGTGACAAGGTTAATGAAGGGCTTATGGGGGTCTGTATTGACCCCCATTAATCACGGGGTAATTAGGGGTTTATGGGGGTCTGTATTGACCCCCATGAGTGACAGGGTTAATAAAGGGCTTATGGGAGTCTATATTGCCCCCCATGAGTGACGGGGTTAATAAAGTGCTTATGGGGGCCTGTATTGACCCCCATGAGTGACAGGGTTAATGAAGGGCTTATGGGGGTCTATATTGACCCCCATGAGTGACACAGTTAATGAAGGGCTTATGGCGGTCTGTATTGACCCCCATGAATGACAGGGTTAATGAAGGGCTTATGGGGGTCTATATTGACGCCTCTGTGTGAGGGGGTTAATGAAGTGCTTATGGGGGTCTGTATTGACCCCCATGAGTGACACAGTGAATGAAGGGCTGATGGGGGTCTGTATTGACCCCCATGAGTGACAGGGTTAATTAGGGGTTTATGGGGGTCTGTATTAACCCCCATGAGTGACCGGGATAATTAAGTGCTTATGGGGGTCTGTATTGACCCCCATGAGTGACAGGGTTAATGAAGGGCTTATGGGGGTCCATATTGACCCCCATGAGTGGCAGGGTTAATGAAGTGCTTATGGGGGCTTGTATTGACCCCCATGAGTGACAGGGTTAATGAAGGGCTTATGGGGTCTGTATTGATGCCTCTGTGTGAGGGGGTTAATGAAGTGCTTATGTGGGTCTGTATTGACCCCCATGAGTGACACAGTTAATGAAGGGCTTATGGGGGTCTGTATTGAGCCCCATGAGTGACAGGGTTAATGAAGGGCTTATGGGGGTCTGTATTGACCCCCATAAATGACAAGGTTAATGAAGGGCTTATGGGGGTCTATTTTGACCCCCATGAATGACAGGGTTATTTAGTGGTTTATGGGGCTCTATATTGACCCCCATGAATGACAGGGTTAATAAAGGGCTTATGGGAGTCTATATTGCCCCCCATGAGTGACGGGGTTAATAAAGTGCTTATGGGGGCCTGTATTGACCACCATGAGTGACAGGGTTAATGAAGGGCTTATGGGGGTCTATATTGACCCCCATGAATGACAGGGTTAATTAGGGGTTCATGGGGGTCTGTATTGACCCCCATGATTGAGGGGGTTAATTAAGTGCTTATGGGGGTCTGAATTGACCCCCATGAGTGACAGGGTTAATGAAGGGCTTATGGGGTTCTATATTGACCCCCATGTGTGACACAGTTAATGAAGGGCTTATGGCGGTCTGTATTGACCCCCATGAATGACAGGGTTAATGAAGGGCTTATGGGGGTCTATATTGACGCCTCTGTGTGAGGGGGTTAATGAAGTGCTTATGGGGGTCTGTATTGACCCCCATGAGTGACACAGTGAATGAGGGCTGATGGGGGTCTGTATTGACCCCCAGGAGTGACAGGGTTAATTAGGGGTTTATGGGGGTCTGTATTGACCCCCATGAGTGACCGGGATAATTAAGTGCTTATGGGGGTCTGTATTGACCCCCATGAGTGACAGGGTTAATGAAGGGCTTATGGGGGTCTATATTGACCCCCATGAGTGGCAGGGTTAATGAAGTGCTTATGGGGGCTTGTATTGACCCCCATGAGTGACAGGGTTAATGAAGGGCTTATGGGGTCTGTATTGATGCCTCTGTGTGAGGGGGTTAATGAAGTGCTTATGGGGTTCTATATTGACCCCCATGAGTGACACAGTTAATGAAGGGCTTATGGCGGTCTGTATTGACCCCCATGAATGACAGGGTTAATGAAGGGCTTATGGGGGTCTATATTGACGCCTCTGTGTGAGGGGGTTAATGAAGTGCATATGTGGGTCTGTATTGACCCCCATGAGTGACACAGTTAATGAAGGGCTTATGGGGGTCTGTATTGAGCCCCATGAGTGACAGGGTTAATGAAGGGCTTATGGGGGTCTGTATTGACCCCCATAAATGACAAGGTTAATGAAGGGCTTATGGGGGTCTGTATTGACCCCCATGAATGACAGGGTTAATTAGGGGTTTATGGGGGTCTGTATTGACCCCCATGAGTGACAGGTTTAATAAAGGGCTTATGGGAGTCTATATTGCCCCCCATGAGTGACGGGGTTAATAAAGTGCTTATGGGGGCCTGTATTGACCCCCATGAGTGACAGGGTTAATGAAGGGCTTATGGGGGTCTATATTGACCCCCATGAATGACAGGGTTAATTAGGGGTTTATGGGGGTCTGTATTGACCCCCATGATTGAGGGGGTTAATTAAGTGCTTATGGGGGTCTGAATTGACCCCCATGAGTGACAGGGTTAATGAAGGGCTTATGGGGTTCTATATTGACCCCCATGAGTGACACAGTTAATAAAGGGCTTATGGCGGTCTGTATTGACCCCCATGAATGACAGGGTTAATGAAGGGCTTATGGGGGTCTATATTGACGCCTCTGTGTGAGGGGGTTAATGAAGTGCTTATGGGGGTCTGTATTGACCCCCATGAGTGACACAGTGAATGAAGGGCTGATGGGGGTCTGTATTGACCCCCAGGAGTGACAGGGCTAATTAGGGGTTTATGGGGGTCTGTATTGACCCCCATGAGTGACCGGGATAATTAAGTGCTTATGGGGGTCTGTATTGACCCCCATGAGTGACATGGTTAATGAAGGGCTTATGGGGGTCTATATTGACCCCCATGAGTGGCAGGGTTAATGAAGTGCTTATGGGGGCTTGTATTGACCCCCATGAGTGACAGGGTTAATGAAGGGCTTATGGGGTCTGTATTGATGCCTCTGTGTGAGGGGGTTAATGAAGTGCTTATGTGGGTCTGTATTGACCCCCATGAGTGACACAGTTAATGAAGGGCTGATGGGGGTTTGTATTGACCCCCATGAGTGACAGGGTTAAGTAGGGGTTTATGGGGGTCTGTATTGACCCCCATGAGTGACCGGGATAATTAAGTGCTTATGGGGGTCTGTATTGACCCCCATGAGTGACAGGGTTAATGAAGGGCTTATGGGGGTCTATATTGACCCCCATGAGTGAGGGGGTTAATGAAGTGCTTATGGGGGCTTGTATTGACCCCCATGAGTGACAGGGTTAATGAAGGGCTTATGGGGGTCTGTATTGACCCCCATGAGTGACAGGGTTAATGAAGGACTTATGGGGGTCTATATTGACCCCCATGAGTGACAAGGTCAATTAATGGTTGATGGGGCTCTGTATAGAGCCCCATGCGTGATAGTGTATATATATATTTTATTTATAACGGGTCCTTTAAGGGCCTTTACGGTCCTTTAAGGACCCATTACTCAGGAATTTTCATTGCAGCGGGGGTCCCCGATCGGGTGCGATCGGGACCCCAATGCGATGGTTAATGAGGGGTTAATGCAGGTCTCCGAGCTTATCTCGGATCCCATGGGGTTAATGCGGGTTTCCGAGCTTATCTCGGATCCCTTCTTGGGTAAGTTGTACGTGGCTGGGCTTTGAGCCTCGTTTTCGTTTTTTTCGTCGGCCATTTTTTCTCTCTCTTAGAGGATTTTCGTGTGTCTGAACTCGGAAATTTGGACTTAAATGGATTGTTTTGACTGTTTTTTGGTGCGCGGGGTTCGGCCGTTATGGTCGTATTTTTCGTGCGTGTGGGTGTTTGTGCCGTTAAGGTTAATTCCGAGGTCGTTTTTTTTTCCTATGTCATGCGTGTGTGTTTTTACCTCCACCTCCGGAAATGCGGACCCTCGCTTTGCGAGGGATGCAGTTCTTGCGATGCTCGCTTCGCGAGCTTGCAAAGCGTGACGACTATTCGTAGTTTGACAACTATTATATGTGATCATAATTAAAAATTGGGAAGAAATCCTGACTGGTGCAGAATTCCTACTAATTAGTAACATTCTGCTTCTCATCCTTCTTAGCACTACAATAAAGTGGATTCTACTTCATCTTTGAACCAATTCTCTCAAGCTCTTGACATTTATTCTTCAGATCATTTGCTATTTCTCGAATCTCCTCTGCTTTCTCAGTCTTAGCCCCATTTTTAAGGTCTATAGCATCCTTCACAATGAAAAAAGTATCAAATACTATAAAGACTCCTGCAAGGATCCCAGATATAGATCCTGCTGCCCATATCCCATGAGCTGCCTCTGAAGACACCTTAATCAGCTGACTAAGTCTGCCTAACTCTAAAACTGCGAATACACCTTTACCAGCAAACATCCCGGCACGTTTCCAGTCAGCGTAATCCTCCAGGGATACAGTTTCCTTTACCAACATCTCAATGTTTTCCAAGCACTTTTTTAACTCTTCTATGATTTCCTTCATATTATTGATCATCTCCTGGACCTTCTTGATGTTGTCTGCAATGTTCTTGTTCTCAACAAGGCCAGCAACAGCACCTGTAGCCCCCCCAACAGTAGCCAATACAATGCCACCCCCAGTGATACACAGAGAAGCCCCAAGAGTGAACGGAGCCAAACCTAGGCCAATAATGCTTGTGAGCCCACCTGCTATTCCAACTGAGCTTCCTGTGATACTGGCAATCTTGGCACCTTTATGGAATTTATCACTGTCATCTGCAATCATGTACGTTTCTTCTAAGAGCATCTTCCTTTTATTGTTTTCTGTTATCTGCTCACAATAAAGAAAAAATAGTTTAAATTTAAAGCAAAAAAAAAAAAACGTAAAAAAATTCCTTAAAGTAAAGTCAGTTACTATACAGTGATGTGTTTTTTATTATTTCTAGTAGCTTTCCTTTCATAAAAATGAAGGTATTATATGTTATGTTCAATGTCCATTCTGCCTCTCTTTGAGCCCTCTGTCTCTGTGTAGACTCTCTCTCTGTGCTCTCTCTCTCTCTCTGCACTCTGTGTGCTCTATTTCTCTCTCTCTCCCTCCCTCTCCTTCTCTCCCACCCCTGCCTCTCCTCTTTCCCTCCCGTCCCTCTCCCCTGCTATCTCTCTCCCTCTCTGCCCTCCCTCCCCCTCTCTCGCTTTTTTCTCTGTCCCACTCTTTCTTTCTCCTCTCCCTTCCCCTCTCTCTCTCTCCCTCTCTCTGCCTCCCCATTTCTCTCCCTTCCTGTCTTTCTCTCTCCCCATCCCTCTCCCTCACTCTCCCTCCTGCCTTTTCTCTCTCCCCTCCCTCTCTCTCTCTCCCTTTGCCTCACTCTCTCCCTCTCTCCTGCTCCATCCCTCTCCCCCTCCCTCCTTCTCCCCCTGAATCCCTCGCTCTCTCACCCTCTCTTCTCCTACACTTTTCTCCCTCTCTCTCCCTTTTTTCTCTCCTTCTGCTTCTCTCTCCCTCTGCCTCCTTCTCTCCTGCTGCATGTCTCTCTCCCCCTCACTCTCTCTCCTCCTCCCCCCCCCCTCTTCTCCCTTTTTCTCACTCCCCCTCCCTTTATCTCTCCTCTTCCCTCTCTCTCTCCTCCCTCTATCTCTCTCTCTCCGCCCTCTTTCTACCTCTCCCTTTCTTTCTCTCCCTCCTCCTCTCTCTCCCTCTCCCTCACTCCCTCCCTCTCTCCTTTTCCATCCCTCTCCCCTTGCCCCCTTTCCCTTCCCTCTCCCTCTCGCTCCTCTCTCCCTCCTCCTCCCCCTCTCTCTCACCCACACTCCCTCCCTATTCCCCCTTTTCTCTCCCTCCCCCTCTTTCTCTCTCCTCCTCCCTTCCTCTCTCTCCCTCTCTCCTACTTCCTCCATCTCCCACTCCCTCGCCCTCTCCCCTCCCTCTTTCCTCCTGCTTCTCTCCCTCTGCCTCCCTCTCTCCTGCTGCATGCCTTTCCTCCTCACTCTCACTCCTCGTCCCTCCTTCCCTTCCTTTATCTCATCTCCTCCCTCTCTCCCTTCCTCTCCCTCACTCCCTTTCTCCTGCTCCATTCCTCTCCCACTCCCTCCCTCTCTTTCCTCCTACCCCTCTCTCTCTCTCTCCCTCCCTCCCTCCATCTCTCTCTTCCCTCGCCCTCTCCCTCACTCCCCTTCTCCTGCTCTATCCCTCTCCCACTCCCTCCCTCCCCCTTCCCTCTCTCTCTTCTCCTCCGCCTCTCTCACTCCCTCCCTCCCACTATCTCTCTCTTCCCCCAGCCCTCTTTCTTTCTCTTCCTCTCCCTCCTCCTGCCACTCTCCTCCACCCCCTCTCCCTCTCTCTCTCTCCCTCCCTCTCTCCTGCTCCATCCATCTTGCCTCCCTCATTCTCCCCTTCCTCTCTCTCTCCCACTCCCTCTCTCACTCCTCCCCTTCTCTTTCTCCCCCCCTCTCTTTCTCTCCTATTGAATGCCAATCCACCATCCCACTCTCTCTCTCCTCTGTCTCTCTCTCCCTTTCCTCTGCCTCACTCCGTCCCTTTCTCCCTTTCCATCCCTCTTTCCCTCTCCCCTGCCCTCTCTAGCTCCTCCTTTCCCACTCTCTCCCTCCCCCTCCCTCCATCCCTCCCTTTCTCTACTTCTTCCCCTCTCTCTCTTCCTCTGCCTCCCTCCTGCTCCATCCATTTCCCCCTCCCTCCCTCTCTCTTCTCCTCCCTCTCTCTCTTCTCCTCCCTCTATCTCTCTCCTCCATCCCTTTCTCTCTCCTCCTCCCCCTCTGTCTCTCCATCCCTCCCTCTCTCTCCCTCCCTTTCTCTCTCTCTCCTCCTTACTTTATCTCTCCTTCCTTCCCTCTGCCTTTCTCTCTCTCTCCATCTCTCTACCCCTCCCTCTCTTTCTCGTTCCCTCTCCCCCACCCTCTCTCCTCCTCCCCCTCTCTCTACCTCTATCTCTCTCTCTCTCCCCTCCTTCACTCTCTCCCCTGGCTATGTCACTCATGCTCATGCAATTCAGTGTAATCAGCATGTGAGTAACGCCTGCGCAGAACGCCTTCTTACACCCGTTACAACTGACAACTATTATAGGTGTGGAATATTACGGTAGTTATCAGTGTGCATATGGGTTACATCTTACTGTCTGTGTTTCTGCAATTAAGTACTGGATAAAGTAACCCCTTCTTTACCTCACTTTTATTTAAGCCAATTGGATATCTTATTTACTTGGAAGTCTTAGTACATATGTCCATTCGACATGATAGGTTTGGATAGTGTCACGATTTAATATGTCAGGGTTTCCAGTCTGTGTCTGTATACCTATAGTGTTATCTCTCAGTACATATGTCCATAGGATACAAAAGAAATGCAAAGTGTCACAATTTAATATGTCGGGCCTTTTAGTCTGTGCCTGTATACCTATAGCCTTACACTGATAGCTGTATACCTATAGCTGTATACATATAGCTATATAGCCATAACTGTATACCTATAGCTGTATACCCATAACTATATACCCATAACTATATACCTATAACTGTATACCTATAGCTGTATACCCATAACTATATACCCATAACTGTATACCTATAGCTGTATACCCATAACTATATACCTATATTCTTGCTTGGTAAATAACAATTCAAACACAACTTGTTGGGAAATGTCCTTTATTACTGCAGTGCAACAAAACAAATTTAAAATTAGGCAAGATTAATGTGTTTATGTATGCATACAGTATATAGTGTAGCATACCTTGGTAGTTTATTACTGTAAACATTATTTTAATTAGCTGACTTCAATAAATTATTGCATTCAATTTTAGGACTTACCTTACTGTCATTTTGTGTGTCACTCATGATTTCAATATCTACAAATGGAAAAAACAAATGGAAATATAGTCATTTTTCCATTAAGTAGCTCCAGATTCATAATGAGTGTTCTCTAGATTACTGGGATCTTTCCTGTTTGCTGGCCACACGCAGTGGCTGCTGTCGACCACTAGGGGGTGTGGCCAACATTTCAGTAAACATTTCTTGCCAGTGTAATGCTTATCCTCTGCCACTACCCTAACCCCTAACCCTAATCGCTAAATCTAACCCCTTACACCGACCCTTAATCCCTAAGCCTAACCTTATCCCCTAACCCTAACCTTAACCCATAACACCTTACCCAAACCCTAATTGTAACCCCTAACTTTAACCCATAACACTAAACCCTTACCCTAACCCCTAATCCCAACCCTTACCGCAAACCACTAACCCCAACCCTAACCCCTAACTGTAACCTTTTTTTACAAAACATTTTGCACATTATCATAACTTTTTCAGAAAAAAACAATTTAGAACAAAAAAAAAACAGGGGCGGGGGGACAAAGATCGTGTGTTGGCATCCCTTGCCATTAAGTTATTTCAAACATGCAATAATTAAAATTTGGTATAAATAAATGAAAAAAATACAAATATGATAACCATCCATACTGTCACCATATAGAGCAGCAACTGGAACATATTTTATTATATCAATTATTATTAATACAATTTACCGACATGATTGAAATTTGTAATTTTGATTATGCTTTTAAGCAGAGAGCTCGACCTCCCAATATTCAGATTTTTTGAAGTAGTAAACAAACAGAACAGGGTTTAGTAATAGTGTTGTCCTGATTTCATTGGCTTTTGTGAGAGCCAATCAGAGAAGAGAATATAAGCTTATAAGGAGTCCTATTCCAGGAATTAAGGTGCCCTGGGGGTCTATAGGGAAATTTATGGTGTTATGTTAGTATACTATGAGGTTCCCTAAGGATCCCATGGTAAATGGTTACTTTTATATGCCATAAGGCTCTATAAGGACCCTTATGGTGCTAGGGTAGTATGGTACAGGGTTAATATTAGATACCATGGGGTCCATAGAGATGCTCATGGAGATAGCAATATAGCCCTTGGGGGTCAATAGGGAAGCAAATGGAGAAAGTTACTCTGGGAGTCTATTGGGACCACAATGGGGCACTTATTACTTATTTAGGGTAGCTGAGGGAGTTAATGGACTCCACCTCAAAGCACAAATGTGTGGAGGGAAGAGGGGCCCGTTGGCCTCCACTGGTATATGTGACATCTGAACTCATTAGATATATGAGTGGGTAATGGGGCATAGGTAGAGGAGTCATTAACCCACCACATTCTTTCCTGACTATATTTAAAAACTGCCTTTATGTAATTTTTTCAAAGAAGGTATAGCTTTACCTGTTGTGAGTTCTGGTATCACATTGTAAGCAGGTAGAGCCATGATGATCAGGAGCTGCCAAGGAAGCCTGGAACAAGATACACAGTCACTACAATCCAAGACAGGCAGCAACAGGGCAGGCGCAGAGTCAAGACAAGCCATGGTACCAAGAACCACCTGTCCGTAACCAGGAATCGGCAATCATAAGACGGAGCCAAACACCAGGAACAAGCATGGAATCAAACCAAGATTGAGTCAGGGCCTGGAGTCTTAGCCCTGGATGTCCATATCAACAGAACACTGGACTCCTGAGACAGGGACTAGGGCTCAAGACCTACATCACTACAAACTGCAATAGAACTAGATCTGATCAGAAGACCTACTCCTCCAACTGACTTAATTAGTTCTTATTATCTCCTTCTAGTTCCAAAAACGACCCAGACATTGACTGGTGCAGATTTTGATAGAAGACTTTTGCACTGTTATAATGATATTCTGAGACTTAACATAACCATTATATGGGATATAAACCATCCCTGGTGATTATTTTGGAAGAAACATCAAGAGAAGTCAGAAACAGTGGTGAGCTAAGTCGGCAGCTGAGGATTTGGGGCCTTGGTGATCAATTAATCAAACATGTAGTTAAGGGTTTAGATGGAGCCAATGGAAACAGAGATCGTCATCAGTGTCACAACAAAATGGAGGATGGATTTCAAAGTCTTACGGGGTTCAATTATGAGTTATGATTGTACCCACATTCCAGACATAATGCAATATTAATAAAGCCATAAATATGATATTCTATCACATGCGAGTTACAGTATATGTATTAACACATTGATTGCCGGGATCGATATAACACGGAAATTAAACATGAAATAAAGTATTTTTCTGGGCCGATTTGCGAGCTTGGGAATGTTGTGCTATTAATTCTAAGACCTAACATCACTTTCCCTTGTGCTACGGATTGGACTTTAACTCCAGCACTCGTTGGGCTTTGTGCCCTTTTTGTGTGTTACGGGCTTGCTCGCGAGTGACTTTGTTGCAATTTAATACCATGATTGGAATTGTAGCAGTTACAGGCTTGACAGATCAAAGGATTTGCGGTCACAAAGTTCTACGTTCCTCATCCTGTAGGCTTTTTTCACACCAAACCCGCAGCTCAGCGGCGACTTGCTTTACGAGTTAATTTAATAGCCGAAAGTCTTACTTTCTACAATGCGAGCTACAGGTTTTCAAGTAGAGCTAATTTAATAGGAGTGCAAATTGTGTTGTTATTGTTGGTAATTAGACCCTTCTTTGCATGGGTGTAGGAGCCCCCAAAAATCTGGGAGGGATACAGTTTAAAGAGTTTATACAGTTTAAAATATAATATAAATTATGTGTCAAAGCTTTCATGGGAAATACATACATCTCCATAGAGCTGGCGCCCTCTAGTGGTAATGCATGATTATGTTTAATTTTTTTTCTGTTCCCTGTTCATATAATCTGGATGGGGGGGAGTATTTGTCCCTCCCATCCCCCCAGTTCCTACGCCCCTGCTTCATTGGTTCTGAGCAGTAGATAGACCATCAAAAAGACTGTCATAGTCAAAGTAGGTAAAGTTTGGTTTTACTTGAAATTATTCAGACCTTTTATCAATCTATCCATCTATCTGTATAAATTATGGGTCAAAGTGTTCATGGTAAAAACATACTGCTATTTTTTGTGTCCCTATTCATTTAACCTGGACAGAGAGAGAGAGAGAGACAGAAGAGGGAGAGAGAATGGACAAAAGAGAGAGAGAGAGAGACAGGAGAGGGGGAGATACTGGACAAGAGAGAGAGAGAGAGACTGGAGAGGGAGAGAGACTGGATAAGAGAGAGAGACAGGAGAGAAAGAAACTGGACAGAGCGAGAGAGACATTGGAGGGAGAGAGAGAGACAGGAGAGAGAGAGAGAGACAGTGGAGGGAGAGAGAGAGACAGGAGAGGGAGAGAGAGACAAGAGAGAGACCAGAGAGATAGAGAGAGACAGGAGGAGAGAGAGAGACTAGACAAGAGAGAGATAGAGAGACAGGAGAGAGAGAGAGAGGAGAGGGAGAGAGACTGGACAAGAGAGAGAGACAAGAGAGAGTGAGAGAGATTGGACAAGAGAGAGACAGGAGAGAGAGAGAGAGAGTGTAGAGAAAGAAACTGGACATAGAGAGAGATAGAGAGACAGTGGAGGGAAAGAGAGAGAAAGAGACAGGAGAGAGAGAGCGAGAGAGAGGAGAGGGAGAGAGACTGGACAAGAGAGAGAGAGCACACAGACAAAGAGACAGGACATCAAGAGAGACACACAGGGCAGCAAGGGAAACATAAGACAGAGAGAGAAAGAGAGTGAGACTGGACAAGAGAGAGATAGAGAGAGAGACAGGAGAGAAATAAACTGGACAGAGCGAGAGAGACAGTGGAGGGAGAGAGAGAGAGACAGGAGAGAGAGAGAGAGAGACAGTGGAGGGAGAGAGAGACAGGAGAGAGAGAGAGAGAGAGGAGAGGGAGAGAGTGGAGGGAGAGAGAGAGAGACAAGAGAGAGAGGAGAGGGAGAGAGACTGGGCAAGAGAGAGAGAGAGAGAGAGAGAGAGAGAGAGAGGGAGACAGGTGAGCGAAAGCGACTGGACAAGAGAGAGACAGGAGAGAGAGAGACAGGAGAGAAAGAAACTGGACAGATAAAGAGTGAGACAGTTGAGGGAGAGAGAGAGAGAGAGAGAGACAGTGGAGGGAGAGAGATGAGAGAGAGAGAAAGGAGAGGGAGAGAGACTGGACAAGAGAGAGAGACAGGAGAGAAATAAACTGGACAGATAGAGAGTGAGACAGTTGAGGGAGAGAGAGAGAGAGACATGAGAGAGAGAGAGAGAGAGAGACAGTGAAGGGAGAGAGAGAGATGAGAGAGAGAGAAGAGGGAGAGAGACTAGACAAGAGAGAGAGACAGGAGAGAGAGAGAGAGAGAGAGAGAGAGAGAGAGAGAGAGAGAGAGGAAAAGGAGAAAGAGAGACAGGAGAGGGAGAGAGACAGGAGAGAAAGAGAGAGAGAGAGGAGGAGAGAGAGAAAGGGACAGGAGAGGGAGAGAGACAGGAGAGAAAGAAAGAGAGATGAGAGGTAGAGAGACTGGACAAGAGAGAGAGGAGAGAGAGAGACAGGAGAGGGGGAGATACTGGACAAGAGAGAGAGGGAGAGAGAGAGAAAGAGAGAGAAAGAGAGGGGAGAGGGAGAGAGACTGGACAAGAGAGAGAGACTGGAGAGGGAGAGAGACTGGACAAGAGAGAGAGACGGGAGAGAAATAAACTGGACAGAGTGAGAGAGACAGTGGAGGGAGAGAGAGAGACAGGAGAGAGAGAGGGAGAGAGTGGAGGGAGAGAGAGACAAGAGAGAGACCAGAGAGATAGAGAGAAACAGGAGGAGAGAGAGAGAATAGACAAGAGAGAGATAGAGAGACAGGAGAGAGAGACAGGAGAGAGAGAGAGAGGAGAGGGAGAGAGACTGGACAAGAGAGAGAGACAGGAGAGAGTGAGAGAGATTGGACAAGAGAGAGACAGGAGAGAGAGAGAGGAGAGAAAGAAACTGGACATAGAGAGAGAGAGAGACAGTGGAGGGAAAGAGAGAGAAAGAGACAGGAGAGAGAGAGGAGAGAGACTGGACAAGAGAGAGAGCGCACAGACAAAGAGACAGGACATCAAGAGAGACACACAGGGCAGCGAGGGAAACATAAGACAGAGAGAGAAAGAGAGTGAGACTGGACAAGAGAGAGATAGAGAGAGAGACAGGAGATAAATAAACTGGACAGAGCGAGAGAGACAGTGGAGGGAGAGAGAGAGAGAGACAGGAGAGAGAGAGAGAGACAGTGGAGGGAGAGAGAGAGACAGGAGAGAGAGAGAGAGGAGAGGGAGAGAGTGGAGGTAGAGAGAGAGAGACAAGAGAGAGAGGAGAGGGAGAGAGACTGGACAAGAGAGAGAGGGAGAGAGAGAGGGAGACAGGTGAGCGAAAGCGTCTGGACAAGAGAGAGACAGGAGAGAAAGAAACTGGACAGATAGAGAGTGAGACAGTTGAGGGAGAGAGAGAGAGAGAGACAGGAGAGAGAGAGACAGTGGAGGGAGAGAGATGAGAGAGAGAGAGAAGAGGGAGAGAGACTGGACAAGAGAGAGAGACAGGAGAGAGAGAGAGAGTGGAGGGAGAGAGAGAGAGAGACAAGAGAGAGAGAGAGAGAGAAAGGAGAGGGAGAGAGACTGGACAAAAGAGAGAGACAGGAGAGAGAGAGACAGGTGAGAGAGAGAGAGAGAGAGAGACGAGAGAGAGAGGAGAGGGAGAGAGACTAGACAAGAGAGAGAGAGACAGGAGAGAGAGAGACAGGAGAGAGAGAGAGAGATAGAGACAGGAGAGGGAGAGACTGGACAAGATAGAGAGACAGGAGAGAGAGAGAGACAGGAGAGAAAGAAACAGGACAGAAAGAGAGAGACAGAAAGAGAGAGACAGAGAGAGAGATAGGAGAGGGAGAGAGACTGGACGAGACAGAGAGAGACAGTAGAGAGAGAGAGAATGAGACAAGAGAGAGAGAGACTGGACAAGAGAGACAGGAGAGAGAGAGAGACTGGACAAGAGAGAGACCGGAGAGAGAGAGATAGAGAGAGACAGGAGAAAAGAGACTAGACAAGAGAGAGATAGAAAGACAGGAGAGAGAGACAGGAGAGAGAGGAGAGAGAGAGAGACTGGACAAGAGAGAGAGAGACCGGTGAGAGTGAGAGAGACTGGACAAGAGAGAGACAGGAGAGAGAGAGAGGAGAGAAAGAAACTGGACATAGAGAGAGAGACAGTGGAGGAAGAGAGAGAGAGAGAGAGAGAGAGAGAGAGGAGAAGGAGAGAGACTGGACAAGAGAGAGAGCGCACAGACAAAGAGACAGGACATCGAGAGAGACACACAGGACAGCGAGGGAAACATAAGACAGAGAGAGAAAGAGAGGGAGCGTTGAGTGACACAGGACAGAGAGAAAGAGAGGGAGAGAGAGAGACAGAACCCAGACACAGAGAGATTCAGGACAGAAAGAGAGAGAGAGAGACAGGACAGAACGAGAGCGCACACAGAGAGCACACCTATAGCGCAAGAGAGTGCACAGGGAGAGCATGGACACAGAGAGAGAGCACAGATAATTTAAGATAAAATTCTATGACACCTGTCCATTTACGACGGCAAGTTATTAGTAAATAATAATACTTATTTAAGCTAACGGTAATGAGGAAAGAGTTACCCGTCTTTTATCTGTACTTTCACTGGGATATATTTATCAAATGGGGTTAAAATTGGGATTGTTGGGCCTAGGTATTTTCTTCCAGGGAAATGGTGAGCTGAATGTTGGCCACATGAGTGGGCAAAGTCAGGTATGGCAAAAAAAACTCCTAGTTAGAACTTTTCCCCACTGTCTTAGCCTTATTTCTATAGGAACCGAAGCTAGGCTCCTTCGGCGTTTTATGATCTGCAGCCACAAGGCAAAGCTTTGGTTTTGGGCTACACGTGTCCTTGGGGTTGACACCAGCATTGCTAATTCATGTCACCCGCAGCTCAAAGATGTCCTGGGAGTTAGCACCGGGAGAGGTGGAAAGGAACCTTCCCATCCTCTCTCATTTCTGGAGCCTCAGCTTCTGGACATCACCAGGTTGGCCACTTTATTTATCCTCCTCCACACTCTTCTAACGATTAATCTCCTGACCCTCTTTCTCTGGGGCATGACTGTACAAGACACACGTTAGAAGTCCTACAGTTTCCACATTGAGTAATAATGGCAAAACCACTGGAAAATAATTGGTCTGGTGCAGTACCTGCACAGCCTTCAACACAATGTGCCAGTGCTATGAGAAAATAATATATCAAATAGTAGTAGAAAATGTTTACAATTACCTGTGATGAAGAAGGCTGATAAGATTTATAAATCTTTTAGCCTCTTGATGCGTTCCTCTAGACTCTGTAATGAACAGACTGTGACGGGATCCCATCTATTTATTATGGTTTAAAGTGAAAGTAAAACCTAATCTAGCATTAGATATCCTTGTTTTGTTAACCTTTTCTTGACTCTCAGCAATTATTTATATTTGTATATCAGATAGAAGTGGCTGGATCATAAGTAAAATAGAGCAGCTGGGACATTTCTTGTTTGCTTGCTGCAAGCAATGGTGGCCATCGGCGGATAGGTGTCACCAGCTTTTTCAGTGAATTTCTTAGGGTTATGTGTTAGGGTTAGGGGATAGGTGTTAGTTGTAGTGCAGGGGTGAGCAAGTTCGGTCTTGAAAGGCCACACAATTACTTCTTAAGTCATCCTGATGGTCTCAACTGTGCACAGAAAGGACAAATTCAAATCCAGGCTTCTGTGGCCCTCCAGGACCGAACTTGCCTATCTCTGGGTTAGGGTGATCACAATTGATTCCAAAATCGTTGAGTAGAGACTGCCTGAGAACAAAGTGCGAGACATATGGTCTGAACATCAATCACTATTGGCTGGGTCCAAGACTATTGGCTGGGTAGAGATTAGTTTTATCTAAGCTTCAATTCGCCTACAGGACAATTCCTGCGGGCAGGATTTTTTGCTGACATCTTTATTCAATGATGGCGGGAATTACGCTTCCCACAATCACATCAGCTGATATCACCTTCTAAAGGAGGCCACAGAGCGTTACGGCGGGCGCGTCAGAACTGTTTGCCATTCTAGTATGGAACTTCAGCTCTTTATAGATGCTGCGGGTTTGTTGGGCCTAGGTATTTTCTTCCAGGGACTAAGAGAGCTAAGTGTTGTCCACATGAGTGGGTAAAGTCAGGTATTACGAAAAAGTATCTTGTTTAGAACTTTTCTCAACTGTCTTAGCCTTATTTATATGGAAGTTTTCTGCTAGTCTCCTTCGGCATTTTGTGCTCAGCAGCCTCAAAATGAATTTTTGGTTTTGGGCTAAGCATGTCCCTGGGGTTGACACCAGCATTGCTAATTCATCTCACCTGTAGCTTAAGAGGTTGTGGGAGTTAGAACTGGGAAAGGGGGAGATTAACCTTCCCATTCCCACACATTACTGGGACCTTCTGGACATCACCAGATCGATTGTTCGCTTCAGTATGATAGCAGATCCCTATTACTTTAGTAATATTCATTATTTGCAATCTTGAATAAATATTGCCAAATGAATTGTTACAATATAACCAACTATGTTTACATATTGTATATTCTCTTTGTGGTGCAGTTGGCAATTTTTAACTATTTTAATGAAACGTGTTGGTCACAACATATTTTATAGAGCTAATTTAACACAATGGGTGATGTCAACTTCTACACATACAGTGATGTCTTATTGGTCTCAAAACGATATAGTTTCAACCAGTAAAGTAACTGCGATGTACGCAACAACTTTCAACTATTTAATATATTTTGAGAAAACCTTTCAGGCCTTAATATTATTTATAAGCAGCTTATCTTAACAGCCTGAGATAAATTCATGCTTTGTGTTGCTGGATATCAGTCCATTGTATCTCCATTATAATACTGTTTGGTTGAAGTAAACTACCTGCAAATCTCACTCCTAACACTGCTGCAGTTACAACAAGATTTAACTTTTACTATAACAACATTTAAATCCAATTTGAACTCTCTGCACTGTTCCATTTGCGGTTAGCGTCTGGCATACAGATGCCTGCCTAACATGTGTTTCGCCGTCATAGATGGCTGTCTCAAAGGGGAAGCCGTCTTTTTGTCTCTCTTCTAGCAAGCTCTCTCTTCTAGCAGCTTTTAATGTCCACATTACAAGCAACACTACATAAATACAGGTGAAACCAATTGAAATTTGTAGAAAACGATTAAAAGTCCAAATTGCAATCAACACTCGAGATAAACAAGTGAAAGTAATTGAAATTTGTAGCAAAGGATTCAAAGTCCAAATGGCAATACTAGAGAAAAACAAGTGGTGGTTGTCTGATGGGAAATGTCTTATTCCAGTGTGATTCTGGCTATTTTCAACCTTCTGTGTCCATCTGTTATTATTGGGCCTTTTGAAAACATGACCTAATTGTCCACAAGCATAGCAAGAAACACTATTTGCCTTAGAAACTAAATTTGTCTGGATGGGGTGGTCTTAACTACACAAATTCTGCCCATATTCCCATTTCTCTCTCTTAGAAGGCTCTCTGCTCTCTTTAGGTAGTTTAACATTTTTAAGAAGTGATTGTTGGCAGATACTGTCAACCCAACAATATTTATAATTTCAGCCAGACATCTTTGTAGTAAGGCCTTCTTATAAATGTGATTATTCTGATTAGCCTCAGTATCAGAAGGGAGTGTGAGTTTATACAATACGAATAGTCTATCACTATACTCTTGTACAGACTCTCCCTTCTTCTGAGTACAGTTACCAAACACAGAATGATGATCCAATTCATTTAAACCCAGTACATTTAAAATCTCTTTAACCAAATGCTTTTTAGATCTAGGCTCTGCAAAAACATCAGAAGGCAAACTGGATTTTAAGGATTGATCTAAAGAAGCCATAATCACAGCAAATGCATCAGTCTCAGTTAAATTTGCATTACATTTTAAAAACTTTTCAATTCTTTTCATGATTTTAACAGGATCATCATGAAAACCTTTACAACCAAGTGTTTTGCTCAGGGCCTGAATTTCACTAATAGAAAGAGATCTATTCACAGTAGTTTCAGAAATGACCTGCCCATGTGCTGCTCTCTTGAACTCAGTAGAAACTGGCTCCATTTTGAAACAATCAACTTCACTTTTCTTAAAAACTTTGCAGTCCACTTTCTGGACCTCTGCCTCTTTACATTCTGCTAAATAGTGACTATAATCAGTGTCCTTTTTACTAGAAGCTAAACATATTAGTGCACTTTCTGCATCTAGCAATCTATCCACAAGTTCCTTATTTTTACTATGTAGTTGCTTATTTTCTTGCTGTGTCTTCTTATTATCTAAACCCAAAGCAGATGCTGTAGTGGCGGTGACTGTAAGGTTTTCCAAAGCAGTAGTTATCTCACACACTTTAGTCTCTAAAGCTTGTTTCTGCACACATAAATGTTTATATTGTTCTGCAATCCAATGTGCAGCAAATATTAAAATTGATTTCCCTTTTGATTTAGACAATTTCTTTTCATTAATATCTGATGCTACTAGATTCTGGGCGTTTGACCAGGGGTCAGAAGTATTCACCATAGCTCTAATTATAGCATCAGAGTTATCAACATTAGCAATATTTTTCATTTAGCCCTCCATTATTGCATAACAAAACCATACAATTTTAAAAGTGCAGAAAATAAAAAATGTAAGAGTAAACAAAACCTGCTTTAGAATCCTGTATCTACCACAGCCAAACGTACCATACAAAAAAGTTTCTACAACTTTCCATAACTACAGCACACAATAGGAAAATAGTACATTAATTTATGCAAAATATTATACTTATTATTATGCTTGATTATTACATTAATATCCTCCTGGACCAAGGCTCGCCATATATGTAAGAAATTAACTAATAATTAAATAATTAATGTATAATTTCTACAAGTAATAAGTTCTTTTGGACAAATCAATAAACTAACATATGAATAAGTTTATAATTAAAATATATATTTTACATAAATTATTATACAGTTACACAATTGGGTTTTAGACAAAACAGATAACAGACAAAAAGTATTAAGACGATATTTACAAATGTAATACTGATATGAATTCTACATTATGTAATATAAAGATACAGGATAATACCACTTGTGGTCAGTTTTGGAAATTCAGCCTCCATCAGCTTCTTTTTGGTCAGGATTAGAATCTGCTCAGCTGGGCTCATATGGCACAGGTCCTGGACTGCATGAAGGCTCCTTCAACCTGGGCCAGCCGGTGCTTGTGCTGGGTTGCCTGTGCCGGTTCTTGTCCTGGTTGCCATCTCTTCCATAGATTCTTGTCTTTTTATATCATATTGTAGCTCATGACCCACCATCTCTATACATCATACATGGCTATAAGTTGAAATTAGACTGTTGGTTTCTATACAGGTGGTAACATTACACTCATATACACACATCTAGAGTCTTGTATTCAGCTGTCTAAAAATGTACACTTAAGACTTGCTGTTTTTACTGTAAATAAGACCTTTGTGATTCTCTGAGATATTTTGAGCGGAGCTACTCACACCTGTTGTCTTTTCCCACACACAGACTTGGTTTTTAGCTAATTACATACACATATAGCTAGCTAATTTATACATATCTATAATATATATATATATATATATATATATATATATATTATTATTTATTTTTTTTGTGTGGGAATAATACAAAGACTTGAGGTCTAATGTCTTGATACAAACACCCAATTGTTATAACAAATTATTCACACTAGATTTCTTACAGTTGTATATAATAAGTTATATTTATAAAATACACATTAAAGTCTTGTTAAAAGTTGTCTGTCTATAAGCCATATTTTTATAGTCCCCACCTAGAGAGTGAAATTATTTTGTAAAAAAATTGAGC
Organism: Discoglossus pictus; assembly: GCA_027410445.1. Taxonomy (NCBI): domain Eukaryota; kingdom Metazoa; phylum Chordata; class Amphibia; order Anura; family Alytidae; genus Discoglossus; species Discoglossus pictus. Next base: position 12,828,441 of record CM050170.1, read on the forward strand.
TCTCTCAAATAATACAAACAAATATGGCTTATTGTGTGTAGACCCACTGTGTGTATGATATTTCAAAGTAATACAGCTTGTGACGAAGTGCCCTTCGCCACTTTGTCTTGGAGAGGACTGTTTGCCGGCGTCCTGCCTTTTGACTATGGACCGGCATTTAAATACTTTATTTTCCTATGCAGAAAGACTTTGGTTCCATGGCCATTGAACTGTATGTATGTGGTCTGAGCGCCATTCAGTAATAATGTGTGCTCAGACCTAAGCTATCTGCAGATATGTTCTGGGTTATAAAATGTTGTTATTATATCTGTAAAAATATTGTATTGTGTGGTATACAGTCAAATATCTTTGGTCTCATACACTTGGTCACGAGTTGCCCATCTGCCTCTTAATAGTATTTGCTAAACCACACAAGAGATAGCAGAACAAAAGGGTTTTAGCAGACAAGATGGCACCATGAACAATGGGGGTAGGGACTCTTGAATAATGAGATGACCTGGGGTTTCCCCATACTCCCAGCAGGGGAATAAGTGAGCTTAGAGATGTTACTCTCTCCACCGCCAGAGGTAGAATGAGCAGTTAGCCACACCTAGTGGGCGGCTCCTGGGGGAGGGGACTCCTGGCTCCCACACCTTAACCCTGTCTGATTGGCCAGAGGTAATTAGGGGTTGACCAAAGGTAGTCACTGCCCCTACTGTGTATGTGAAGTGTTTAAAAATGTGTTTTGTAATTAATAAAGAAGAGAGTTCTTTGACCCTTCAAAACGTAGCCTCGTCTCGTTCTTGGAGGGGATTGCTATATCATACTGGGGATTGCTATGCGCTACATACTCCCTTGGAGCTTTAAGCTACGGGGATTGTGGAGTCTGTGGTAGTGTGGTGTCCGGTGCGGTGCTTGTAGGCCTCCACGCAAACTAGGACGCGTCCATCAATGGAGGTACCTGGTCGGGGTGCCAGGAGATCCGTTACATTGGCTGGCAGTGGTGGGATGGCGTCCTAGTGCGAGGAAAAACAGCTCGGAGACACTCGTAATGTTTGGAGTTACAAATTTAGGGCAACGCTACTATCCGTACAGTGCCCCTGGCTACAGCAGGATGGAACCGGCTAGTTTTCGGACAGCGTTCCATGATGAGGATGAGGAGGAGGCCGCGGACTACAGGGATGCAGACAGAAAGGAACTCTGGTATGATGCCCTGGAAGATGCCCAATGGCGGCGAGGTGAGAGTCTCCCCAGTGATGAGCAGCGGCTACAGAAGCGTGTGGCGATGCGGATGTATCTATTGGGAGAGCAGCCCCTGGATGAGTGGGTGACAAGACTAGAGACCCTGGTACGGCGAGAGATCTGGCTAGACAACTCATAAAAGGCCCTCTGGTGGCATACCGTTCGACTTACCCCCTGGACGGCTGAACACGACTTACCGGAGGGGGATGATTATGATGGCCCGGGTTTATTATGGGATGCCTTGGAGGACGACATTGATCTTGGCAGCACAGAGGGGTCTAGGTTTTGGGACATCTACGACTACCGGATGGGCATGTATGTCTGGGGTGACGAAGGCGAGGTGAGCAAAGACATGACCCACCTGGTAACGAGAGAGTGGGAGCTGGAGCAGGACTACCAACACCTGCTCAGCTTCGTGCAGCCCCAACCTACTCGACAAGCAGAACCAGACCTCATTGACTTGTCCTGGGATGACCTCCAGATGGCAGGTAGAGATGGGACCGAGCTCTCTCTACCGGCCCTACAGGGAACAGAAGGTGCCGTCCTTCCTCCCCAGCGACAGTGTGTATCCCAGGGGGCAGAATGTGTCATCCTTCCCCCCCCAGCGGCAGTGTGAACCCCAGGGGGCAGAAGGTGTCGTCCTTTCCCCCCAGCAGGAGTGTGAACCACAGGGGGCAGAAGGTGTCGTCCTTCCCCCCCAGCGGCAGTGTGAACACCAGGGGGCAGAAGGTGTCATCCTTCCCCCCCAGCGGCAGTGTGAACCACAGGGGGCAGAAGGTGTCGTCCTTCCGCCCCAGCGACAGTTTACCCTGACAAGGGGAGACACCAATCTCCCAGACGGCGCAGATGGGACCGTGGTCTCTGCGCCCACAGCCTGTCCAGATCCCCAACTACCCTCACTGGGACAACCGGAGGAGGGGGTAAGTACAAATTCCCCTCCCCAGATAACTTCTAATGTGGCCCCAGGGTTAACAGAGGAAATGTTAACCCCCACTGACCCCCACGTTTCCCTGGCTACTGAGCCGGAATATGTCCCAAGTATCCCAGCAGAAGAGCTGACAGCGGGGCAGAGTGCAGTCGGCCTCTGCCCTCCCTTTGTCCCTTGTACAGAGCAGGATGTCCTGCAGGTTATACCAGCAGAAGAGCTGGCATCAGGGCAGAGTGCCGCTGGCCTCTGCCCCTCAAGTACCCCCAGCATGTTGCCCCATCACCACAGCGAAATATCCAGGTGCAGTAACGGTTTGTTGTGGGTGGGCTGCTCTTGCACTTTGTTGTTGTGGGGGGGCTGCTCTAGCACTGGTTTATTGTGGGTTGGTGGATCGTCTAACGGAGGCACTGACCGGCAGAAGGTCAGGTGCCTGGTTAGACTTCCCCCCAAAGGGGAGATGTGTGACGAAGTGCCCTTCGCCACTTTGTCTTGGAGAGGACTGTTTGTCAGCCTCCTGCCTTTTGACTATGGACCGGCATTTAAATACTTTATTTTCCTATGCAGAAAGACTTTGGTTCCATGGCCATTGAACTGTATGTATGTGGTCTGAGCGCCATTCTGTAATAATGTGTGCTCAGACCTAAGCTATCTGCAGATATGTTCTGGGTTATAAAATGTTGTTATTATATCTGTAAAAATATTGTATTGTGTGGTATACAGTCAAATATCTTTGGTCTTATACACTTGGTCAGGAGTTGCCCATCTGCCTCTTAATAGTATTTGCTAAACCACACAAGAGATAGCAGAACAAAAGGGTTTTAGCAGACAAGATGGATCCATGAACAATGGGGGTAGGGACTCTTGAATAATGAGATGACCTGGGGTTTCCCCATACTCCCAGCAGGGGAATAAGTGAGCTTAGAGATGTTACTCTCTCCACCGCCAGAGGTAGAATGAGCAGTTAGTCACGCCTAGTGGGCGGCTCCTGGGGGAGGGGACTCCTGGCTCCCACACCTTTACCCTGTCTGATTGGCCAGAGGTAATTAGGGGTTGACCAAAGGTAGTCACTACTGTGTATGTGAAGTGTTTAAAAATGTGTTTTGTAATTAATAAAGAAGAGAGTTCTTTGACCCTTCAAAACGTAGCCTCGTCTCGTTCTTGGAGGGGATTGCTATATCATACTGGGGATTGCTATGCGCTGCATACTCCCTGGGAGCTTTAAGCTACGGGGATTGTGGAGTCTGTGGTAGTGTGGTGTCCGGTGCGGTGCTTGTAGGCCTCGACGCAAACTAGGACGCGTCCATCAACGGAGGTACCCGGTCGGGTGCCAGGAGATCCGTTACACAGCTCACTGAGACAGAAATGATCTGATAACAACCAAAACTTTCTACTAAATTTAGGGTTCTGTGAGGCAAATTTTGACTAATTATTTATGCACTCACAGTATGCATTTTATAATATTTATACTCCTGTGGCTACTGTGTGTAAAAATCACATCACCCTCCCATAACTACTTTAGCTTCATTCACAAGACACAAGTCTGTTTTACACGTCCATACCAACTTCTGTGTGCCACTTTCCTACTTCCACAATTATGTCCTATATGTGACCCTCGCTGGATCTTATTGAGAGCTTCATGTTACACCTAGCTGGCTTGCTAGCTTGCTTAAGACTTATGTTGTCTTTAACACTGTGATAAGAAAATGTGTGTAGGTGATTGTAGCACCTTATTAGGTACTTTAGTGAAAACATTAAATGTGACTCGGTATTCACTCAGGAAATAGAAAATGTGTGTGATAAACCGGGATCTCTCTGTAGCTTCAGGAAATTATAAGACCCACAACTACACGTAAAGCAGGCAGCAGGATCTCAATAGAATCACTATGGTTGTTCATGTCACTTGTGTCTCAATACCTCCATATTACTCCCAAGTCTTGCTCTCTATAGCAAAAGATACAAGATAATAAAAATAACAAATCATAATAACCCAACCTATAAACCATTCCTAAATTAGGGTGATCCAATTCTAAATTTGTTTGTGTCCCTAACAGAGATAAACACATTAAAACAAGAGCTAAACAAATAACTGACCAATGGTGTATCCTACTAAACATATTATTTGCAGTACTAAATTAGTAGTCATATCAGTATTGTATTATTACATTTATATTCATGTAGCTCCAGAATGTTCTAGTTCTTAAACTATATGGATCCTTGGTGAGGTTCCATTGTGTGCCACACCTCCTTCAGAAAAAAAAACAAAAAACAATGTTTTAAAAAAAAAAGTAAAAAAAATAATGCAGATTGAATGATTCCTTTATAGTTAAAAACTGTCTGTCCCATTTCTTATTCCCGACTTAGAGAGCGAATTAATTTCCAAATAATGAGCTCTCTTAAATAAGTCCCATTATTATGATGACAGACTGAACGTACCATCAAAAGAAAGGATACCATGCAATCTGTATAAAAATATTTTAAACACTTGCTGCCATTACAAAAAAAATGAATGAGGCTTAAAAAAAAAAAAAAAATAAGAGTGTATAACTGCTTTGCAAAAATCACAGTTAAAATGCTCACTTACATGTAAAGTCCTCATTGTGGCAACAGTTAAAAAAAATAAAGTAAGATTTACTCAGAAAAAAAAAAAATGTTTGTTGACAGTGCAGGCGTTTTAAAATATGTGTATAAAATAATACACAAAAACTATAATTTAGAATTTGTCCTGCCCACACTGTATTAAAAAAAAATTATATATATAAAAAAAATATAGAAGCTTGTCCTTAAAAATAAAAAAAAATAAAAGAGAAGGTCCTCTATAATATATTTAGAAAAAACCTGTAGAAGAAATTAGGAAAGGTTATTTACTGGATCTCCTTCTCCTCCTTTTCCGTTTGTCCATTTCTGTTTTCCTGTAAAACTAAAACTTGATAATCAGTTAGTTTAGGAAAGATTAATAAGTAAATAATTTTCTGTACTATGGTTTGATTTACACTGATTCAGTTCTAATCTTAGAGCTCCTAAAATTTTCTTGAACACATCTCTTTCCTGTTTTAGTGTAAAATTCTCAGCCTTGAGCAATTCATTTTGAGATTTCAATCTATCCACAAGTTCCTTGTTTTTTCTATGTAGTTGCTTATTTTCTTGAACACATCTCTTTCCTGTTTTAGAGTAAAATTCTCAGCCTTGAGCAATTCATTTTGAGATTTCAATCTATCCACAAGTTCCTTATTTTTTCTATGTAGCTGCTCATTTTCTTGCTGTGTCTTCTGATTATCTAAACCCAAAGCAGATGCTGTAGTGGCGGTGACTGTAAGGTTTTCCAAAGCAGTAGTTATCTCACACACTTTAGTCTCTAAAGCTTGTTTCTGCACACATAAATGTTTATATTGTTCTGCAATCCAATGTGCAGCAAATATTAAAATTGCTTTCCCTTTTGATTTAGACAATTTCTTTTCATTAATATCTGATGCTACTAGATTCTGGGCGTTGGACCAGGGGTCAGTAGTATTCACCATAGCTCTAATTATAGCATCAGAGTTATCAACATTAGCAATATTTTTCATTAAGCTCTCCATTATTGGATAACATAACTATACCATTTTTAAAGTGCAGAAAAGAAAAAATGTAAGAGTAAACAAAACCTGCTTTAGAATCCTGTATCTACCACAGCCAAACGTACCATACAAAAACGTTTCTACAACTTTCCATAACTACAGCACACAATAGGAAAATAGTACATTAATTTATGCAAAATATTATACTTATTAATATGCTTGATTATTACATTAATATCCTCCTGGATCAAGGCTCGCCATATATGTAAGAAATTTACTAATAATTAAATAATTAATGTATAATTTCTACAAGTAATAAGTTCTTTTGGACAAATCAATAAACTAACATATAAATAAGTTTATAATTAAAAGATATATTTTACATAAATTATTATACAGTTACACAATTGGGTTTTAGACAAAACAGATAACAGACAAGAAGTATTAAGACGATATTTACAAATATAATACTGATATGAATTCTACATTATGTAATATAAAGATACTGGATAATACCACTTGTGGTCAGTTTTGGAAATTCAGCCTCCATCAGCTTCTTTTTGGTCAGGATTAGAATCTGCTCAGCTGGGCTCATTTGGCACACGTACCTCTGGACTGCATGAAGGCTCCTTCAACCTGGGCCAGCCGGGGCTTGTGCTGGGTTGCCTGTGCCGGTTCTTGTTCTGGTTGCCATCTCTTCCATAGATTCTTGGCTTTTTATATCATATTGTAGCTCATGACCCACCCTCTCTATCCATCATACATGGCTGTAAGTTTAAATTAGACTGTTGGTTTCTATACTGGTGGTAACATTACACTCATATACACACATCTAGAGTCTTGTATTCAGCTGTCTAAAAATGTACACTTAAGACTTGCTGTTTTTACTGTAAATAAGACCTTTGTGATTCTCTGAGTTATTTTGAGCGGGGCTTCTCACACCTGTTGTCTTTTCCCACACACAGACTTGGTTTTTAGCTAATTACATACACATATAGCTAGCTAATTTATACATATCTATAAGATATATATATATATATATATTTGTGGGAATAATACAAAGACTTGAGGTCTAATGTCTTGATACAAACACCCAATTGCTATAACAAATTATTCACACTAGATTTCTTACAGTTGTATATAATAAGTTATATTTATAAAATACACATTAAAGTCTTGTTAAAAGTTGTCTGTCTATAAGCCATATTTTTACAGTCCCCACCTAGAGAGTGAAATTATTTTGTAAAAAAATTGAGCTCTCTCAAATAATACAAACAAATATGGCTTATTGTGTGTAGACCCACGGTGTGTATGATATTTCAAAGTAATACAGCTCAATGAGACAGAAATGATCTGATAACAACCAATACTTTCTACTAAATTTAGGGTTCTGTGAGGCAAATTTGGACTAATTATTTATGCACTCACAGTATGCATTTTATAATATTTATGCTCCTGTGGCTACTGTGTGTAAAAATCACATCACCCTCCCATAACTACTGTAGCTTCATTCACAAGACACAAGTCTGTTTTACACGTCCATACCAACTTCTGTGTGCCACTTTCCTACTTCCACAATTATGTCCTATATGTGACCCTTGCTGGATCTTATTGAGAGCTTCATGTTACACCTAGCTGGCTTGCTAGCTTGCTTAAGACTTAAGTTGTCTTTAACACTGTGTATTGTGTGTATTGAAGAAACCACTCAAAGGACACTTTATTGTTAGCACGTGTGATAAGAAAATGTGTGTAGGTGATTGTAGCACCTTATTAGGTACTTTAGTGAAAACATTAAATGTGACTCGGTATTCACTCAGGAAATGGAAAATGTGTGTGATAAACCGGGATCTCTCTGTAGCTTCAGGAAATTATAAGACCCAAAACTACACTTAAAGCAGGCAGCAGGATCTCAATAGAATCACTATGGTTGTTCATGTCACTTGTATCTCAATACCTCCATATTACTCCCAAGTCTGGCTCTCTATAGCAAGAGATACAAGATAATAAAAATAACAAATCATAATATCCCAACCTATAAACCATTCCTAAATTAGGGTGATCTAATTCTAAATTTGTTTGTGTCCCTAACAGAGATAAACAAATTAAAACAAGAGCTAAACAAATAACTGACCAATGGTGTATCCTACTAAACATATTATTTGCAGTACTAAATTAGTAGTCATATCAGTATTGTATAATACATTTATATTCCTGTAGCTCCAGAATGTTCTAGTTCATAAACTATATGAATACTTGGTGAGGTTCCATTGTGTGCCACACCTCCTTCAGAAACCCCCCCCCCAAAAAAACAATGTTTTTAAAAAAAAGGGAAAAAAAATAATGCAACTTGAATGATTCCTTTATAGTTAAAAACTGTCTGTCCCATTTCTTATTTCTGACTTAGAGAGCAAATTAATTTCCAAATAATGAGCTCTCTTAAATAAGTCCCATTATTATGATGACAGACTGAACGTACCATCAAAAGAAAGGATACCATGCAATCTGTATACAAATATTTTAAACACTTGCTGCCATTACAAAAAAAAATGAATGAGGCTTAAAAAAAAAAAAATAAGAGTGTATAACTGCTTCTCAAAAATCACAGTTAAAATGCTCACTTACATGTAAAGTCCTCATTGTGGCAACAGTTAAAAAAAATAAAGTAAGATTTACTTAGCAAAAAAAAATAATAATTTGTTGACAGTGCAGGCGTTTTAAAATATGTGTATAAAATAATACACAAAAACTATAATTTAGAATTTGACCTGCCCACACTGTATTAAAAGAAAATTATATATATAAAAAAATATATAGAGGCTTGTCCTTAAAAATAAAAAAAATAAAAGAGAAGGTCCTCTATAATATATTTAGGAAAAACCTGTAGAAGAAATTAGGAAAGGTTATTTACTGGATCTCCTTCTCCTCCTTTTCCATTTGCCCATTTCTGTTTTCCTGTAAAACTAAAACTTGATAATCAGTTAGTTTAGGAAAGATTGATAAGTAAATCATTTTCTGTACTATAGTTTGATTTACACTGATTCAGTTCTAATCTTAGAGCTCCTAAAATTTTCTTGAACACATCTCTTTCCTGTTTTAGTGTAAAATTCTCAGCCTTGAGCAATTCATTTTTAGATTTCAGAACATGATATGGAATAAATGGAGTATTTGTATTTATTTAGCAAGGGAGGGCACCCAGGACCTCTGAAAGTGAAGTTACATCTCCATTTAAGTCCAAATTCCTGAGTTGAGACACACGAAAATCCCCTAAGCAAGAGAAAAAATGGCCGCCGGAAAAACGAAAACGAGGCTCAAAGCGCCAGGACTCCCCAGCCACGTTCAACTTGGCCAAGAAGGCATCCGAGATAAGCTCAAACACCTGCATTAACCCCACATTAACCATCGCAGAGGGGGTCCCGACCCCCGCTGCAATGAAAATTCAAAATTCATGCGTTACGGGTCCTTAAAGGACCATAAAGGTCCTTACAGGACCCGTTATAAAAAAAATATATATACACTATCACCCTGTCACTCATGGGGGTCAATATAGACCCCCATAAGTCCTTCAGTAACCCTGTCACTCATGGGGGTCAATACAGGCCCTCATAAGCACTTCATTAACCCTGTCATTAATGGAGGTCAAAATAGACCCACATAAGCCCTTCATTAACCCTGTCACTCATGGGGGTCAATACAGGCCCTCATAAGCCCTTCATTAACCCTGTCACTCATGGGGGTCAATACAGACCCCCATAAGCCATTCATTAACCCTGTCACTCATGGGGGTCAATACAGACCCCCATGAGCACTTGATTAACCCCTTCACTTATGGGGGTCAATACAGACCCCCATAAACCCCTAATTAACCCTGTAACTCATGGGTTTCAATATAGACCACCATAAGCCCTTCATTAACCCCCTCACTCATGGGGGTCAATACAGACCCCCATAAACCCCTAATTAACCCTGTCATTAATGGGTGTCAATATGGTGTTATCTACCAAATAATTTGCTCATGTAGTAAAAAATACACAGGCAAAACCAAACGACAGTTAAGACGCTGTGTATTAGAACATGTAAATTATGTTTTAAATTTAAAATATACCCCAATAGCAAAACATGTACGTCATCATCACAACAATACTCCATACTGTTTGAAATTCATAGGTATTGATCATATACCAAAAACAGCAAGAAGAGGAGTTTGGGATAAACACCTAGGGGCCTCATTCTATTACCGGCCGTAGGAGATGCGGGGCCGCAAGGACCGGCCGCAAGCTATTCGCCTATTTTATTCCCCTCCGGCCGGGGATTCCGGCAGGCTTGCGGCCAGCGCCTTGCTATCCCTTGCGGCCGCTTGCGCCGGAGGAAAGCCTTTGATCTAAAACGGCCGCAAGAGTTTTGGCCGGAAGAAAATCCTGGTTGCTATTCTATTGCTCCTGGAACCCTCTCTGCAAGGCTAAAACCGAGCCGCAGCTTACTTGTAGCAAAAAGGTCCCACAGGCACACAATTAAGCACATTATAAAGCCAGAATAAAGCCATCCTGCACTCTGAGGAGACTATAAAGTGATTGTAGGTGTTAGCATTAATAGCACAACATTCCCCTAGACTCAAATCCGTAAATAATTTTTTTTTAAATTTATGTCACATATCCGTGGAAAAAGTCCAGAGGGCTTGGAGCACCTCAGACCCTCCCACGCTGCGGCAGGAAAATAAACATTTAATGTAATCTCAGATTTGGGCTGATGTGCAAGCTTGAGAGGGGGTTGCTATTAATCCTCATGTCCCCCATTATGATCCCTAGCATTTACAGAGCTTTACAGTGCCGTCTTAAATTTATTTTTGCGTTTAAAGATTTCTGAGCTTACGGCCGGTTGCAAGATATACGGCCGGCCGTAAGGGGAGATCCTTGCGGTCCGTCTATTTGAATTGCAAGGTAACAGAACCCCTGCAAGGAATCGCAGCCTTGCGGACGTTTTACGGACGATAATAGAATGAGGCCCCTTGGGTTTAACATGAACTTTTTAATCGTTGCATTTTTAACAACATTTTAAATGTACAAATAAAGATTGAATTTTTAAAATTAGTATGTGGCAATAATAATGAAAATAAAGGCTGCATAAAAGGTGTTTATGTACAACCTTGGCTGGTTGTTCAAGGATTCCTAAATAGGATCCACAGGACAATTTTTTGGTCAATATAGACCACCATAAGCCCTTCATTAACCCTGTCACTCATGGGGATCAATACAGACCCCCATAAGCACTTAATTAACCCCGTCACTAAGGAGGGTCAATACAGCCCCCCATAAGCCCTTAATTAACCCCCTCACTCATGGGGGTCAATACAGACCCCCATAAAACGCTAATTAACCCTTTCACTGATGAGGGTCCATACAGACCCTCATAAGCCTCTATTTAACCCCATCAGTCCCATAAGGGTATATTAAGACCATTATGGGCCTGTTACAACCCAACATTACCACATAAGTGTCATGACGGTCCTCAAGGACCATCATGACACTAAATATAAACACTACACTGCACTATACCCCCCAATAAAACATTAAATATCAACTAAACACCCTCTACACTAACCTATTAACACCTACACTACCTACCTACCCCCTAATAAACCCCACCACTCTAATTACAGAAAATAAAAAAGCCTAAAGTCACACAAAAAATATATATATATTATATTCATGAAATTATTAAATATAAAAGTTCAAACAAAATTTTTATTATGAGTTGCCTAACCCGGCTTTCTCATTTGGGTTAAAAAGAAGTTTAAAAATAAAAGTATTGAGAAGAAACCCTGCTAGTGAATGTGATGCGAGGAATGCCTGACTAAACTACCAAAGGGATATGTGATACTCTAGAAAATACAATTGGAATATGCCTAATGGAAATTGATGTGGGATGGGAGTAGTGAATAGAACGTGTAATAGTGTGCATTAACCGTAAGACGGTGCGCAATAAAGGGCAATCACTAATGTGATACTGGAACAAAGATAATATATATGTGTGTCAACACCTATGATGGTGTATAGAAGTGAATTATAGTGAATAATTGGATGGGAGATGGTGAAAAATCAAAAGCAGGAAGGAACTATGTGACAATATACTATGGTGAAGGAGGTAGTGAAGAAAGGAGTTTATCCTCATATGCACAAAAAATTGTAAATCATAAGATAAACAAAAATGAATGGTGTCAATCACTCAGGGCTACTTAAAAAACTTTTATAAAATTTAAAATGGTAACAATCAAGGCTCAAAGGATATACAGTCTGAAAGGAAACCAATATTATAGAGGACTTATAAATGCTCCTGTGCCAGTTTAAAGATGCTGATTTGAATGTAGATATATAAATCACTAGATGTCTCAAGGTCTTGATATATCCCTTAGATCACACTTCAATTGTGATAAAAAATTGATCTGGGGGTTTACCCTAATAAGGGGCCCAAAAGATACAAACGTATAGACTCTTGTACATGTCTTAGATTAATCTAAGTAAAAAAATGCATAAAGCCATAAGGCTATTACTTACTGCACTAGGATGCATGAAGCCTCTAGGTCCTTATACTTGTGCCTGGTTGTCCACAAAACGATATGGCTGTTGCCTGACCGGTTTCGTTACCAGTATGGTAACTTTCTCAAAGGCTGCCACTTCTTTCTGATGCCCTTCGCAGGCTTTTTATTGAACTTTTGAAGCCACGCCCCCTAAGGGAGACCATAGGATTCGATTGCTGCAGACGCCGCGTCATTTGACGTCATGACGCGCGTCGCTTAGCAACCACGTGGACGCCAACCAGCGTTCATTTGATGTCATGACGCACGTTGCTTAGCAACCACGTAGACGCTAACCAGCGTTCAACTGGGTTGAGCTGTGCAGATAACGAGCATTTCTATAGGACATTCATGGACACTACACTGAGTGTCTACAGTTGGATAAATTATACCACATGACTCGGTCGAAAAAACTGCAGAGTCTCGTGAGTGACTTAAAGTATTTATATATAGTGGTAATATAATTTATGTATGTTTTATATAATTAAAGATTTCATATGATGTTAAATAAAACGCTAAGCATTTATGTTGTTGTTAATGACTAACCCACTCTTCCAATGTATTTTAGATATTATAGGATATCAAAGCTCGAGAGGTACATTATAAAGGGATGATTAATGGTTATATATTGGGCTCATTTGTGTGATGACATAATATAAAACACAAAGATGCGTAAGTTTATACATACACTTCACCCAGTCAGTTTTGTGTGTATACCAAGAATTTTTGACATTGTGTATACACATATATAGATAGATATCTCTATAAGTATATCTATAGAGATGAACCCGCATCTAGTAGACTTAGCATATACATGTACATTAATGTGTATGCATCCATATACACTACAATACTTTCCATAGCGGTGTTGACCATGAAATTATGGTTATAGTGTGTATGTTTGATGATTAGGTCATTTATGCCTTTTGGATAAAACAATATAAATAATAAATAAGTGAATTATAATATATATCACTAGTGACTGAAGGGGGAAAAAAATTATAAAGTGCTAAATGTCTACGGCTTGGCATATGGATCTAAACAAATAGTCTATGAAAAAGTGAGTGCAGAGAGGTGTAGAAAAAATTATATAAATAATTTATAAAATTCTATAAAATTCTAAATATAGGACCTCAAACTAAAAGAGGATTGTAGATATTTCTTGAGCTGTTGTGTGTACTCACTATAAAAAGAAGAGTAAAGGGGGAGTAAAAAAGACCATAACTACTGTAGCTTCATTCACAAGACACAAGTCTGTTTTACACGTCCATACCAACTTCTGTGTGCCACTTTCCTACTTCCACAATTATGTCCTATATGTGACCCTTGCTGGATCTTATTGAGAGCTTCATGTTACACCTAGCTGGCTTGCTAGCTTGCTTAAGACTTATGTTGTCTTTAACACTGTGTATTGTGTGTATTGAAGAAACCACTCATTAAAGGACACTTTATTGTTAGCACGTGTGGAAAGAAAAACTGTGTAGGTGATTGTAGCACCTTATTAGGTACTTTAGTGAAAACATTAAATGTGACTCGGTATTCACTCAGGAAATAGAAAATGTGTGTGATAAACCGGGATCTCTCTGTAGCTTCAGGAAATTATAAGACGCACAACTACACGTAAAGCAGGCAGCAGGATCTCAATGGAATCACTATGATTGTTCATGTCACTTGTGTCTCAATACCTCCATATTACTCCCAAGTCTGGCTCTCTATAGCAAGAGATACAAGATAATAAAAATAACAAATCATAATAACCCAACCTATCAACTATTCATAAATTAGGGTGATCTAATTCTAAATTTGATTGTGTCCCTAACAGAGATAAACAAATTAAAACAAGAGCTAAACAAATAACTGACCAATGGTGTATCCTACTAAACATATTATTTGCAGTACTAAATTAGTATTCATATCAGTATTGTATAATTACATTTATATTCATGTAGCTCCAGAATGTTCTAGTTCTGAAACTATATGAATACTTGGGCCCCCATTCAATTGCGATTTGGCCAATTGAATAGGGCTCTAAATAAGCACATAGTATATTTTTTTTAAAGAAGTTTTTAGTTAGTGAAAACCTTGCTTTTGGAAAGATGTTTACTAACTAAAAACTTCTTTAAAAAAATATGGTATGTGCTTAGTTAGAGCCCTATTCAATTGGCCAAATTGCAATTGAATGAGGGCCTTGCTGAGGTTCCATTATGTGCCACACCTCCTTCAGAAAAAAACAAAAAAAACAATGTTTAAAAAAAAATAATAATCCAGATTGAATGATTCCTTTATAGTTTAAAAAATGTCTGTCCCATTTCTTATTCCCCACTTAGAGAGCGAATTAATTTCCAAATAATGAGCTCTCTTAAAAAAGTCCCATTATTATGATGACAGACTGAACGTACCATCAAAAGAAAGGAAACCATGCAATCTGCATAAAAATATTTTAAACACTTGCTGCTATTACAAAAAAAATGAATGAGGCTTAAAAAAAAACAAAAATAAGATTGTATAACTGCTTCTCAAAAATCAGTTAAAATGCTCACTTACATGTAAAGTCCTCATTGTGGCAACAGTTAAAAAAAATGAAATAAGATTTACTCAGCAAAAAAAAAAAAAATGTAAGCTGACAGTGCAGGCGTATTAAAATATGTGTATAAAATAATACACAAAAACTATAATTTAGAATTTGTCCTGCCCACACTGTATTACATTTTTTTTTTGATTGTTGTGAAAGGTAATGTCTCTGCCAAATGGTATTACCATTGGGAACATGCCCTACCCGTCTATTTCTGGAATGAGGAGGGGGTTGAGGAGGGGGAGGGAGGTTGAGGGGAGAGGATGGGGAGGGGGTTTGAGGAGGCAGAATGAGGAAAGGGGTTGAGGAGAGAGGATGAGGAGGGGGTTGAGGAGAGAGGATGAGGAGGGAGTGTAACGGCTACCCTGGTAGTGAGAGGGTATCAGCCGTTGGAGACGTCCTTTTCCCTGGCAAGCTGCTGTGTAAAAGTGAAGTTGGTATCAACCATCAGAGAAAAACTTTAATAACTGAACTCAGCATGACAGTTACATATCATCAAAAACATTCCAAACAGTTAAAGGGCCAGTGTAGTAATAAATGTTCCCAGGCAAAGGTAAGGTTCTGTTACACTGCTCCCCCTTTGTGGAACACTCCGGCAGACCCGGATTGGTCCTTTTCGGGTCAACTTGGGGCTGTCCGGTCTGCTGTTAAGGTAAAAGTTCTGTTTGCCTGGACAGTCCGTCTGCGTTCGCATTGAACCGGCCAGGGCGATATTGAATTGAAAAGTTATACGGTTGTAGGGCCAAGCTCCATCTCAGTAATCGTCCATTATCCCCAGCCACTCGGTGCAGCCATACTAGGGGGTTGTGGTCTGTGATCAGGGTGAATTCCTGACCGTAAAGGTATGGGGTGAGCTTCTTTAGAGCCCAGACCAGGTCTAGACACTCTTTTTCCACTGCCGCATAACTCACTTCCCTGGGCAATAGTTTTCAACTCAGGTATGCGACAGGGTGTTCCCCCCCATCTTCTCCGACCTGGCTTAGCACTGCCCCCAGTCCGTACATGGACGCATCTGTGTGGACAACAAATCTTTTATTAGGGACGGGGGCAAACAAAACAGGTGCGTTGATCAAGGCTTGTTTCAGGGTTTGGAACGCTGTTTCAAAGGCGGGAGACCACAGGACTATCCTAGGTAAATGTTTCTTTGTTAAATCTGTCAGGGGTTTGGCGATATCGCTGTAGTCAGGGATACATTTCCTGTAGTACCCTGCTGTCCCTAAGAATGCTAACACTTGAGTCTTAGTGTGGGGTGTGGGCCAATTAGCTACGGCCTCTACCTTAGCGGGTTCTGGTCGTTGTTTCCCACACCCCACTCTGTGTCCCAAGTACTGTACTTCAGCCATACCGAAATTACATTTCTCTGGTTTCAGGGTTAGGCCGGCGGCCCTAATCTGATCCAGCACAGCCTCTACGTGTCTCAGGTGCTCCCCCCAAGTCTTACTATAGATCGCAATGTCATCCAGGTACGCACAAGCGAAATCCTGGAAGCCATCAAGGAGGCGGTCCACTAAGCGCTGAAATGTAGCTGAGACGTTCTTCATCCCGAAGGGCATGACCTTAAACTGGTACAAGCCAAACGGGGTGACCAATGCCAACTTAGGGATAGCGTCCTTGGCCAAGGGAATCTGCCAGTGCCCTTTGCACAGATCGATGGTGGTCAGATATCGTCCCCTGGCAATACGATCTAATAGTTCGTCCACTCGGGGCATGGGGTATGCGTCTGTCGCGGTTCGGTCATTGAGGCGTTGATAGTGGACACAGAACCGGTTCGTTCCATCCTTTTTGGGGATTAGGATGACTGGGGATGCCCAGGGGCTGTCGGATGGCTCTATAACTCCTAGTTTTAACATCTCCTGAATCTCTTTTCTCATCTCTTCTTTTACGGCTTCGGGGATTCTATAGGGAGTCTGTCTGAGAGTGGTGTGTCCTGGGGTTTCGACATAATAGGTCGCTAAGGGTGTGTAACCGGGCTCCTGGGAAAACGTAAATCCTTTCTTAGCTAGTAATTGTTGGAGTTGCTCCCTTTCTGTGGGAGTTAATCGCTCCCCTAGCTGCACTGTATTAAGCCGAGTTTTAGGCTCGGCATCGGCTAACAGATCTGGGATGGGGAGGTTGTCAGGGTCTTCAGTGGCCGGGATACATATGGCTGCTATATCTTCGGGCCTTTCCTGGTACTCTTTTAATAAGTTTATATGAAAGGACTTCTGTATCCTTTCGTCCTTGCTACTGGCAATTACATAGGTGGTGTCACAGACCTGTGCTACCACGTTGTAAGGGCCCTGCCAGGAGGTCTGTAGTTTATTTCCTTTAACAGGTCTAAGCAGCAGGACTTTCTGACCTACTTGGAACGTTCTCAGCCTAGCGTCCTGATCGTACCAATGTTTTTGATGGCCTTGTGCCGCCTGGAGGTGTTCTCGGGCCATCCTGGCTAGGTTTCCCAATGCGGTCCCGCATCTCCAGCACATAAGGTACGATAGGGACCCCCTCATGCTCCATCTCTCCCTCCCAGTGCTCCCTGATGAGGTCGAGGGGGCCTCACACCCGCCGTCCATAGAGCAACTCGAAGGGGGAGAACCCTGTGGATTCCTGCGGCACCCCTCAATATGCGAACAAGAGGTGCGGTAAAAATCGCTCCCAGTCTCTGTATTCCGCTGCAAAGGTCCGTAGCAATTGCTTTAGGATACCATTAAAGCGTTCACAGAGAGGATGAGGATGGTATGGTGAACTAAGCAGGGTTTTGACACAGCAGACCTTCCATAGCTGCTGAGTTAGGTCTGCGGTGAACTGGGTTCCTCGGTCAGATAGGATTTCCTGAGGAAATCCCACTCTGGTGAATATCCCGACCAGCGCACTGGCGACCGTGTCAGCCTGGATATTCGTCAGAGCGACGGCTTCTGGGTAGCGAGTAGCATAGTCCACTACTGTAAGAATATACTTCTTACCCAAAGGGCTGTGGTTAGGTAGGGGTCCTACGAGGTCGACTGCCACCCTTCTAAATGGTTCCTCGATCACGGCATAGGTGACAGTCGGGCATTAGGGTGATCCCCCCTCTTTCCTACTCGTTGGCATACATCACAAGTGCTGCACTAATGACGCACATCCCTTGAGATCCCTGGCCAAAAGAAGATCTGGGTGATACTGTAGGTGGTGCGGGTACCCCCTAGATGCCCTGCCAACTAAATGTCGTGGCCAATTCGGAGAAGTTCCAACCGAGTTGGCGCTTCTGCGAAGGGACACAGCCTCTCTTTCTGCCTTCGGTCAATCTATATAACGTGTCCCTCTCCCATATAAAACGTTCCCGCTCATCCCCTCTACTGTCGGCTAAGTCCTGTCTAGTTTCCCTCCCAAACTCTTCGGGGGTGTCCCACTGTGGCTCTCTCTTTGGCGTTAGTGCTAAGTATCTGCTTGTGTCTTACCTGGGTCTCCCAACCTGTTGTAGGATCGTCCTCGGTACGGGTCTGTGAGCGGGTGGTCACGGGACACGCAGCAGCAGTCGTGGGTAAAAAAACTCAGGCTAGAGGGCCAATGTCGTTGCCCAGCATGACCTCAGCAGGTAAATTGTCCATGATGCCTACTGTGGTCATTCCCGACCCGACTCCCCAATCCAAGTGTACCCGGGCGGTGGGTAAGCGAAAAACAGCTCCCCCAGCGACACGAACAGCAACGGTACTATTAGATACATGTTCTGGTTTCACAAGATGTTTCTGCACCAAAGTGATGGTAGCGCCAGTGTCTCTTAAGCCTTGTGCTATCTGTCCATTTACAAGCACCTCTTGGCGGTGATGCTGGCGGTTATCCGGGGAGGCAGCCTGTACGAGGTTGGCCTCATACAAGATTCCCAAACACTCCTCAGGGCTCCCTTTGATTTCCAGGCAGTGAGCAGCAGAGGGACGTGATGGCGGGGTCTCTGTGTGGGGTGTTGTGCGCCTCCATTCGTTATTGGCTGATCTCAAAGGGCAATAACGGGCAATATGCCCTGTGTTGCTGCAGTGATGACATGTCACTTTGTAAGATTCCCAGGGCTGGTTGTAAGACCCCTGAGGGCGTAGGGGTCCTGGAGCCCGAAATTCTGTGCGTGCAGCATAGGTTGGGGTGCGTGCCCCTGTTCTAGGTGCTGGTCCAGTGGTACCTTGGCTCACCTTCCTTGTTTCTGCGTATTCATCTGCTAGTCGCGCTGCCTCAGTTAGGTTGGCAGGGCGGCGATCTCTCACCCAGTCCTGTATATCCGCAGCCAGATCTTGAAAGAAATGTTACATTAAGAACAACTGTAACACTTCTTCTCCAGTGTTGGCATTGCACCCTCGCACCCAATGGGATGCCACCCTTTGTATTGTGTTTGCCCATTCCATGTGGGAGTCCACAGCCTTCTTCTTGGACTCCTGGAAGCGACGGCGGAATGCTTCTGGGATTACGGCATATCGGGTTAGCAGTGCCTTTTTAACTTGCTGATATTGTAAAATATCCTCTGGAGCAAGAGCTCGAAAAGGCTTCATTGGCTTTGCCCGACAATTTCCCAGACAAAATAGTGACCCATTGGTCTGGTGGTACCTGGTGTAGTGAGCACTGTCTCTCAAAGTCAGCCAAATATCCATCTATTTCCTCCTCACTTTCTACAAAAGCTTTAAATGCAACTGTATTTTCTTTACTGTAGCAGTGGGTGGGGGGGGGGGGTTGGGGGGGTAGGAACTGCCTGTGTAATGGGCTGTCTAGCTCTTACCAGTTTCGTTTCTTGTCTCCTCTTTGTTTCTATCTCCTCCCTTGTTTCCCGGAGCAACTGGTTTATTAGTTCCACGGACGTTTCTGGATACAAGGATAATCTCTGCTGTACAATACCAGTAATTACATCATACTCGCTGACAGATGTAAGGGGCTCCGTTACCTCCATGGATCTATCCATTTCGTCCAGCTCCAGCAGTTCAGCTATCAGCTCCCTCCGTGGCCTGTTACTGGCACTCCTACCACGACTCTCCAATAAATCTTTTAGTGTGGGTCTTTTCAGCTTGGCGTATTGAGACTCCATTCAGCACTTGCTCTCTGGATAAAAGGACCATCCCACCGCTGCCAACCAAATGTAACGGCTACCCCGGTAGTGAGAGGGTATCAGCTGTTGGAGACGTCCTTTTCCCTGGCAAGCTGCTGTGTAAAAGTGAAGTTGGTATCAACCATCAGAGAAAAACTTTAATAACTGAACTCAGCATGACAGTTACATATCATCAAAAACATTCCAAACAGTTAGAGGGCCAGTGTAGTAATAAATGTTCCCAGGCAAAGGTAAGGTTCTATTACAGGGGGGTTGAGGAGAGTGATAAGGGAGGGGGAGGGAAAGAGACACAGGGAAGGGAGAGGGGGGGAATAGACACAGGGGACGGAGGGGGAGAGACACAGGGGAGGAAGAGGGGGGAAGAGACACAGGGGAGAGAGAGGGGGGCACAAGAAAGGGGCACAGAGGGCACACAAGAGGGGGACACAGAGAGCACAAGAGGGGGAAAGGGGGCAGCAAATTTCCCACCCTCTGCTTATATTCAAGTCACTAAGTTTTCCCAGTATTTTGTGGTAAAATAGGTGCCTCGGCTTATACTCGGGTCGGCTTATACTCGAGTATATAAGGTAGTTAAGATTAATCATATATTTTTTTGGAGGGGGGGGATTTTAAAATGAAAATGGATTTTGTGTGAGGAAACTGTCACTGAAAGTAGTTGTTTTTTTCCTTACCTTAAAGGTTCCTCCCATTTTTTGTGGGGAGCGCTCTTGAGGGACCGATCTTGAGGGACCACATACATAGCAGGGCGTCCATATTGTAAGCAGTATGGTTTGTAAGTGATCACCTTCCTATATAACTTCTGTTTTGCTCTAGATAACCTTTCCATATAACTCCCCTATTGTCACATATAAGTCCTCTTATTGCTGTAACTAACTCCTTCAAATAACCTCTGTATTGCTATACAGTTATAACCTCTCCCTATAACTGTATATATTGTTCCATATAACCTATCCCTATTATATGTGATTATTATTAGTGATCTTTTCCTTCCTATTCTCAGTCAGATGGATCCTGAAGCAATATCAGGTATCTGTCATGTTCCCGCCTTTTTCCAGCGTAATGATTGGCTGTAAATGTATCAACTTGTTAATGGACCAATCACACTTCAGCGTCTCCTCCCGCCTCCTCTGACAGTTCAGAACAGTGAGGTTTGAATCACTTCACAGTTAATCTTCCCGCCCCTCTTCAGAGTTTCATACTGATTGGCTGCTGGACGTGCTCATTATCTGTGTTCAGCCAATCGGTTACTGACTTTTACAGCCCACAGCTCATCACATATATAGTTGTGGATCTGCGGGGCTGTTTGTAAAGCTTACAATGGTAGTAACACTTTGTGAGCCTTGCAAAGCTAAGGAAGCCTCACGTCACCCCCAGTAAGATCTGGTTCCTGCCAGTGCAGGGCTCGCGATGAGCATCTCATAACCCCCTCCTGGCCTACCCAGGGCTCGCATTACCACCCCAGTACCTGGATGCGACCCTGACAGTAGCTGAAGCACGTACCTGTATGCGAGTCTGCCAGCAGGGCCGCTCTATGTCTTCTCCTTTTGAGGCTCCCATCCTCCGGCCGGAACCACTTTCTGGATAGAGGCGCACATTGCGGCATGATCCAGAAAGTAGTTCTGACCAGAGGACGGGAGCCACAGAGGAGCTGAGTGCGGCGCTGCTGGCAGGGTCCCATCCAGGGAATGCAGAGGAGAGGGGAAAATAGACACAAGGGAGAGAGAGGGGAATGGAGACACAGGGGTGGCAGAGGGGCAAAGGAGACATAAGGGGGGGAAGTAAGAGGGGGAAAGAAGACATTGGGGAGGGGGAAAGGGAGAGGGGGGAAAGGAGCTACAGGGGAGTGAGAGGGGGGAAAGGAGACACAGAGGAAGGAGAGGGGGAAGGAGGTACAGGGGAGAGAGAGGGGGGAAGGAGACACAGGAGGGAGTAAGGAGACACAGGGGAGGGAGACGGGGAAAGGAGTTACAATGGAGGGAGATGGGTGGAAGGAGACACAAGGGAGGGAGGGGGAGGAGAAACAGGGCACGGAGGAGGGGAGGAAGAGACACATGGGAGGGAGAGGGGGGATGGAGACTTAAGGGAGGGAGGTGGGGGAAAGGTGAAACAGGGGAAGGAGATTGGGAAAGGGAGAGGGGGAAAGGAGACACAAGGGGGAACGGAGAGGGGGAAAGGAGACACAGGGGAAAGGTAGAGAGAGAAAGAAGGAACAGGGGAGTGAGAGAGGAGTGAACGGAGACTCAGGGGAGGGAGATGGGGGAAAGGAGACACAGGGGAGGGACAGGGGAAAGGGAGAGGGGTAAAGGAGGTACAGGAGAGGGGGAGAAAGGAGACACAGGGGAGGGAGATGGGGGAAAGGAGACACAGGGGAGGGAGAGGTGGGAAAGGGAGAGGGGAAAGGAGGCACGGGAGAGGGAGAGGGGGAAAGGAGATACAGGGGAGAGAGGGGGTGGGAAGGAGACAAAGGGGAGGGGGGGTATTCCTGTCATTTGTGATGGGCAATTTCCTAGTATAGTGATAGTTATTAGACAGCTTTGGCTGATCCTGGCTCCATTATCCCCTCACATCTTATAGACCAGAGTATGTCTAATAACCCCCTGATGTTAATGGTGGCAGCCATTTTCTTTTGTTCCTGACAGGATTAGATGGATGCTGATAGTATGGCTATTCAGTTCTATTGAAAGATTCACGTTTGTCAACGGAGCTACATAGAAGAGCAAGTCTCAGTAGCATAGATACATGAAGACTAGCAGTCCAAGCATCACTCCTATACCCAAGATGCTCTGCAGATCATCACTCCTATACCCCAGACACTGTACAGAATTTCACTCCTATACCCCAGATGCTCTGCAGATCATCACTCCTATACCATAGACACTGTACAGAACATCACTTTTATATCCCAGATGCTCTGCAGAACATCACTCAATGCCCCAGATGCTCTGCAGAACATCACTTTTATATCCCATATGCACTGCAGAGCATCACTCCTCAACAGAATCCCTCATCAGACATAATCTCTGGGTCACTTGCCAAATAATTAAAATGAGGATAATTAGCTGATTTATCAGGGTCCTATTGGAAAAACCCCAATAAATTATCTAAATATCTGTATTTCCATGTATATAACAAATGGCGTCCGCATGGTCAGACCTGTCCAATGATGTCACCAGCAATATTATAACGAATTAAGAGATATGCATTTAATTAATAAAAAATATATCACACATCTCCCAGTAAAGACCAAGATCAGTGATATTCTATGGGGTGGAATTGTTTTATTTACTGTTTTCTAATTCATTCGGTAACATTTTATTTAATTACATTATCTCCAATTTATACACTTGTTTTTTAGATGACAATAATTAGATTGACACACACTATATTCTATTTTTGTGTATATGAAAATATAACCACTGAGAGGGAACATCAAGTATTTGAAACTTTCCCGCCTTTTACCAATGTGCTGATTGGCTGTGGATGCTATCAGTATGATGCTCAGCCAATCAGATTTTGAGTGCTGCTCCCGCCTCTTTGCTCTTGTCTGACAGTTGAGAACATCTGAATCAGATCACAGTTAATCTTCTTCCTCTCTGGATTGTGCCATGCTGATTGGCTGCTGGACATGCTCATTATCGTTGTTCAACCAATCGGTTGTTTTTTTCTCCACAGCTCTATCTGGTTTCGTAGACTTTCCATTCACATTTCTAACGTCTTCTCTCTTTTTAATTTTGTTCCTCATTCCTATCTCTCCTTCCATATTTCCTCTGCTCTCTCCCCTTTTTGTTTGCCTTTAAACCTCTCCCTTTTCTCCTCTCAACCTCTCTCCATTCACTCTTCCCACCTACCTCATTCCTGACTTCTTCACCCCTCCTCATCACTCTCATGTCAACATCCTATTTTCTCTCTTCATTCCTCTATACTCTCCTCATTCCCCTTTTCTCTCCTCATTTGCTCTACTCGTTCCTCTAATTTACTCATTCCATTTTTCTCACCCCATCCATTTTCTCTCATCAATTATCTCCTTCCTCATTCCTCTCTGATGTCCTCATTCCTCAGCTCTCCTCATTCCTCTGCTCTCCTCATTCCTCTTTTCCCTTTTTTCTCCTCATTCATCTTCTCTCCTCATTCCCTTCTTCACTTCTCATTCCTCTCTCCCTTCCTCATTCCTCTCACCTGTCCTCTTTCTTCTTCTCTCCGCATTCCTCTTCTATCATTCTCTTTGTTCTATTAATTTCTCTCTCCATATTTGTTTTTTCATTCCTCTTTTGTCTATTATCTCCTCATTCCTCTCTAATGTCCTCATTCCTCTACTCTCCTCATTCCTCTTCTCTCCACATTCCCCTCTTCTCTCCTCATTCCTCTTCTCTCCTTTTTTCTTCTCATTCCTCTTTTCTCCTCATTCCCTTCTTCAATTCTCATTCCTCTCTCCCTTCCTCATTCCTCTCACCTGTCCTCTTTCTTCTTCTATCCTCATTTCTCTCTTATATTTCTCTTTGTTCTACTCATTCCTCTCTCCATATTTCTTTTTTCATTCCTATTTCATCTATTTTCTCCTCATTCCTTTCACATCTTCTCATTCTGCTACCTTTCATTGCCCTCCTCCTCTGTAGTCTCCAATATATTTATCCTAATCCTTCTCTCCTTCCTCCTCATCCCCCCTTTCTCCTTAACCTCTCTTTTTCCCCATCTAATTTTTCCCCCCATACAGTCCCATCACTCCTTTCCCCATCTCTACTTTTTCCTACCCATCTCCTACATTGTTCATCCCTTTTTTTTTTCTCCTCTATGTCTCTCTTCCTCATTTCTCCTTATATCTTCATCTCTCCCAGAAAGTGTGTGTGTTTCTTAAAATATTCTTAAAGATCATGGAAAAAATGGCTTTAGGTTGTATTGTGCATTGTTTCTTAAGTATATCATTCCAGAGATATATTTCTACATATTTGTTAGTGGTTGGGATGAGCCAACGTATACAAATCCAGACTTTAAAAGCACAGGGTAGACATTTTCTCTTCCTTTGGATGGAGCAAGTATTTTCGGATGCCATTCCAAAGTTACATTTGTTGGGTGTCAGTTGAGTCTGACGAAGAGCATAAATATTCAGGAAAATAGTTATACAGCTAATTTTTGATTAAAAAAAATGTTAATGCCTCTGCTGAATCTTGGAGGTATCCATGATACATTAGTGGATATTGTGTGTTTATAATTTTGTAGAGCTTTGGCTGCATTGCATGATGCAAGTGTCTGCTTCGGTGACAGTGATGGGGAAAGAGTGGGGTGTCAGTTTCAAACGTATGCGAGTATCAACCAAAGGCACTGCTACCTCCACCTCCATCTGTAAATGTGCTTGAACAAAAGTCTCCGTTCCCTCTGACGGGTAGCTTCTTGGGTATCTTCATCCCAAATGGTACTCCAGTAGATTGGGAAAGGACAAACGGATTTGGGTGCAAGTGATGACGGCTCCTTGATGATCAGAAGCTCCACTATCATTGAGGATGTGGGATATGATTCAGTTGTCTCATCTAGGAATGCATCAACATGCCATCTCCTTATAAGTGTCCTCGAAAAAAAGGTGCAATCGAGGTCTATCTAATTTATTCATTCTTCAGTTTCCATGTATTTTTTTATAGTCAAATTTGGACTATAAAATATTTTATTTTGTTCTAAGAGATCTGGGAGTAGCTTCACACGTTATCCATCATCAGGTTACTGGTATATATAAATGGATTCCTATCCCATCCCATTTACGTCTATGGAGGTGGTTTCCCATTTGGGATACCGGACAAGTGAAAAATGGTGGTCTCCTAGTAAATGAAATATCGTATACACGTTTCTGGCTGTATTCACTTCCACTAACATCAGGTTCCAATGGTATTATGTACGAGGTCGCCTAATAAATTATATGTTTTATATATGATTTATGTTTCCAGCGGTATTCCTTTTTAGTGAACTTTTGGTACCAATGGTGTTAGCACTTGTCCTATGTCAGAGGTATCCTAGAAAATGAAATATGTTATATTAGTCAGTTGCCCGTCAAAAATGATGGTATCATATTGTCTTAAAAATGGTGTCTTCTGTCTGTTTGTGCGCCCTCTCTCTGTGTACCCTCTCTCTCTCTCTCTCTGCACCCTCTCTCTGTGTACCCTCTCTCTCTCTGCACCCTCTCCCTCTCTCTGTGTACCCTCTCTCTCTCATGCACCCTCTAACTCTCCTCTCTCCATCCCTCCTTCTATCTCTCCATCCCTTATTCTCTCTCTCCCTCTCCTTCTCGCTCTCTCTCCCTTTGCTTCTCTCTCTGTCTCCCTCTACTTCTCTCTCTCCCTCTCCTTATCACTCTCTCCCACTCCCCACTCTCTCCCTCTCCTTCTCTCTGTCTCCCTCTCCTTCTCACTCTCTCCCTCTCCTCCTCACTCTCTCTCTCTCCCTCTCCTTCTATCTGCCTCTCCCCACTCTCTCTCTCCCCCTCTCCTTCTCACTCTCTCTCCTTCTCTCTCCCTATCCCCACTCTCTCTATCTCCCTCTCCTCTCTCTCCCATTTCCTTCTCACTCTCTCCCTCTCCTCTCTCTCTCTGTCTCCCTCTCCTTCTCACTCTCTCCCTCTCTACCCACTCTCTCTCTCGCCCTCTCCATCTATCTGCCTCTCCCCACTCTCTCTCTCTCCCTCTCCCTCTCCTTCTCTCTTCCCACTCTCTCTGTCTCCCTCTCCTTCTCTCTCTCCCCCTTCCTTCTCACTCTTTCTCTCTCTCTCTCCCTCTCCTATCTGCCTCTCCCCACTCTCTCTCTCCCTCTCCTTCTCTCTCTCCACCTCTCCTCCTCACTCTCTCTCTCCCTCTCCTTCTCTCTCCCTCTCCCCACTCTCTCTGTCTCCCTCTCCTTCTCTCTCTCTCCCCTTTCCTTCTCACTCTCTCTCTCCTCTCTCTCTCTGTCTCCCTCTCCTTCTCACTCTCTCCCTCTCCTCCTCACTCTCTCTCTCTCCCCCTCTCCTTCTATCTGCCTCTCCCCACTCTCTCTCTCCCTCTCCTTCTCTCTGCCCACTCTCTCTGTCTCCCTATCCTTCTCTCTCTCTTTTCCTTCTCACTCTCTCTCCCTCTCCTTCTCTCCCTCTCCTCACTCTCTCTCTCTTCTTTTCTTTCTCTCTACCTCTCCCTCTACTTCTCTCTCTCTCCCTCTCCTTCTCACTCTCTCTCTCTTCCTCTCTCCTCTCCTCTCCCTCTCTCCTTCCCTCCTTGTCTCTCGCTCCCCACTCCATCCTTCTGTCTCCTTCTCTCCTCTCTCTCCCTCCCTCATCTCTCCCTCCTGCTCCCCCTTCGGCACCCACACAAACTCGCAGTACGCCACCTAAATTAGTGATAGGATATGTGCTTCTGGCTGTATTCCCTTCTACTAATACCAGGTACCAATGGTGTTAGCACTGATCCCATGTAGGTGGTCTCCTAGTAAATATACTTTTTTATATAGGATTCATGTTTCCGGGTATATTCCTTTCCAATGAACATCAAGTGGTACTATGACGGAGGTCTTGTAGTGTTATAAGGTTTTACATACCGCATACATGGATGCAACTGTATTCCTTTCCTATGAATGTCAATTTCTAATGGTACTTAAGAAAAGAATAAGGACAAATCTCTAAGTGGAATAGAGTAAATAATAATATCAAATGTGTGTTCCAAGTAATTCTGGATCCTATAAGTCTATGTCCAGTGTACTAAAGAACACCTAAGACTCTATTTTGGAATTTGTAGCAACTAGTTACTAGAAAAAAAACACAATAAACTTTATTAAAGAAAAAAGGGTGAATGAAAAATATATACAATGAGTGTAATAAAAGATATACTTAAGTATATCAAACAGCAGGCTTATGTAAATGGGGAGGGGGGGTACAGTCTAATGAGTAAACCCCAAAGTAATAATATGGGTATTCTCAAATGGTAATATAATATAGAGGTCAGCACCTGTCTATTTGAGAGGACAGATGGCGGCCAACAGTTGCTCCAGTTACTAAAACAAGTGGATCTCTATGTTTCCCATGTGAGATAAGAGTGACACAGCACTCCCCATCCCATAAGCTGAAGTAAGTTCAAAAATAGGGAACATAGAAAATATCCACTATCAAAAATTAGTGTAATGATCCTGATAACGCAGCACAATGCTGTAATCAAGAGAAACCCTCCCTTTTAGTTAAGGGTTAGGTGGATTTCACACATAGTCTGCTGCACCAAAAATTACTTCAAAACAGAAAACGAGAGATTTAACTCATTACCTTGTAATGGTGCAGACATCAACATATGTACATACCAATGGGGATAGACTGTCCCCTATAGCCTGCTGTTAAGGTCCCAACGTACGTTTCCCCGTTTTTGTTGTTACGGATTCATCAGGGGATATGTGATACCTATGAAAAGCGGGTTTTTAAAGGGATCCCGCGATTTGCGTGACGCGATGACGTCACCGAGTTCACGTTCACGCCGTGACGTCATCGCGCTCCCGCGATCGCGTAATCTCGCGAGATTTGCGGAAAAAATCCCGCGAAAGGGCTGAAAATGCTATCTTTCTGAGTAATAGTGCCTCTACAGGCAGATACCTGTATATAATTTTTGTTATTGCCTTATAAGTCTCAAAATGGGCTATTAATTTGAAAGGCTGTGTTTTAACCTTGTTGTAAGATACCAAAATAAAATATAAGGATGCCCTAAAAAAAGAGATGGGAAATGAAATAAATGAACTGAGGATAATTCTCATTTAATGCCCACACGGACCCCAAAGGGGTTGAATCCTCCAAAGGAATGATGCTACTGACTGTATAAGTAATATAGGAGATTTAATGAACTATTATAGTAGTGATAGATAGACCCCTAATAGGAAAACCTGACCTAAGAAAAATATAGAATTGGAATAGATCACTTAATAAGGAAGGAAGAGGCTAGCTTATTGTTGTCCCTTAGTATGTGCTAGGAACCTAAAACTCTAGTTCCTAAGTATCTAGAAGAGTATAGACTGTCTAATAACGACAAAACATTAGGATATACTGGATCATTCCTTTGGAGGATTCAACCCCTTTGGGGTCCGTGTGGGCATTAAATGAGAATTATCCTCAGTTCATTTATTTCATTTCCCATCTCTTTTTTTAGGGCATCCTTATATTTTATTTTGGTATCTTACAACAAGGTTAAAACACAGCCTTTCAAATTAATAGCCCATTTTGAGACTTATAAGGCAATAACAAAAATTATATACAGGTATCTGCCTGTAGAGGCACTATTACTCAGAAAGATAGCATTTTCAGCCCTTTCGCGGGACTTTTTCCGCAAATCTCGCGAGATTACGCGGTCGCGGGAGCGCGATGACGTCACGGCGTGAACGTGAACTCGGTGACGTCATCGCGTCACGCAAATCGCGGGATCCCTTTAAAAACCCGCTTTTCATAGGTATCACATATCCCCTGATGAATCCGTAACAACAAAAACGGGGAAACGTACGTTGGGACCTTAACAGCAGGCTATAGGGGACAGTCTATCCCCATTGGTATGTACATATGTTGATGTCTGCACCATTACAAGGTAATGAGTTAAATCTCTCGTTTTCTGTTTTGAAGTAATTTTTGGTGCAGCAGACTATGTGTGAAATCCACCTAACCCTTAACTAAAAGGGAGGGTTTCTCTTGATTACAGCATTGTGCTGCGTTATCAGGATCATTACACTAATTTTTGATAGTGGATATTTTCTATGTTCCCTATTTTTGAACTTACTTCAGCTTATGGGATGGGGAGTGCTGTGTCACTCTTATCTCACATGGGAAACATAGAGATCCACTTGTTTTAGTAACTGGAGCAACTGTTGGCCGCCATCTGTCCTCTCAAATAGACAGGTGCTGACCTCTATATTATATTACCATTTGAGAATACCCATATTATTACTTTGGGGTTTACTCATTAGACTGTACCCCCCCTCCCCATTTACATAAGCCTGCTGTTTGATATACTTAAGTATATCTTTTATTACACTCATTGTATATATTTTTCATTCACCCTTTTTTCTTTAATAAAGTTTATTGTGTTTTTTTTCTAGTAACTAGTTGCTACAAATTCCAAAATAGAGTCTTAGGTGTTCTTTAGTACACTGGACATAGACTTATAGGATCCAGAATTACTTGGAACACACATTTGAAATTTCTAATGGTATTAGCACTGGTACTAATCAGAGGTCTCCTAGTATATTAACTATATTATATAGGATATGTTTCTAGCTGTAGTCCCTTCTAAATAACATCATGTTCCAACCACAACAACCACAACATCAAATGCAGCAACAATTGGCAGTGTGTGCATGTGGTTACTTCCTGATGCAGCGTGGGATTCTGTTTCTGTAAAAAAGAGAAGTGAGAAACAAATGATTTATGAGAAGTCAAAGTTGTACAAAGGTCAGATATCTTAAGAACTCTAAATGTTTTATACAAGACATGAGAAGTGAGAATCCCACAACTATTTTATGAGAAGTGAGAGACCTTCAAAAGAGCTAAAATAATCCTACAATGTAAGGTCAAATATTAAATGAGGAGTGAGAGTCCAACAAATGGGAGGTCATATATTTTAGCTGAAGTCTGAGTCCTACAAGTGTGATGTGAAATATTGTTTGAGAAGTAAGAGGACTTCAAATAGGTGAGATCATCTACATCATATTTACGTGGAGTCTTAAAACTATGAGGTCATCCATATTATGTGAAGTCACAGTGCTGAAAACATATAATCTCAGATATTACATGAGATATCAGAGTCCTACAGATATATGATGTCAGATACTTTATGTAAAGTCAGAGTCCCACAAGCATATGATGTCATATAGTATATGAAAAGTCAGAGTCCCACAAGGATATGATGTCATATAGTATATGAAAAGTCAGAGTCCTACAAACATATGATGTTATATAGTATATGAGTAGTCAAAGTCCTACAAACATATGATGTTATATATTATATGAGAATTCAGAGTCCTACAAACATATGACGTCATATAGCATATGAAAAGTCAGAGTCTTACAAACATATGACGTTATATAGTATATGAGTAGTCAAAGTCCTACAAACATATGACGTTAAATAGTATATGAGTAGTCAAAGTATAAAAAACATATGACGTTATATAGTATATGAGAAGTCAGAGTCCTACAAACATATGACGTTATACAGTATAGTATATTAGTAGCCAGAGTCTTACAAACATATGGTGTCATATAGAATATGAAGTCAGAGTCCTAAAAAAATCAATATCAAGTACTACAGGAAAGGTGAGTCCTACAAACATGAAACATCATATACTTCATGTGAAGACAGAGTCCAAAAAAGGTGAGGTCAGATAATTTGTGAAGTCAGAGTCCTACACATGTGAGGTCAACTGTTGTATGAGAAGACATAGACCTACAGATATGTAGCATCAGCTGTATTATAGAAGTATGACAAATACGAGGTCATGTACTGCAAACATATGACAAATGGCCTACAAATGTGAAGTCAGAGTTCTATAAATGTGACATCAGATATTTTTTCTGAATATATCCAGCAAATATATAATGTCTACTGGCTTTAAGGGCAATAAGGGAACCTATCCATGTATTGTTGTGCACAAGTATTCAAGAAGATATAATTACCCCAACAATGGAACCTGTTTGGGAGAGGAGGCCATATTAGCGCTACATTACCCATCTGTATTTTTTAGATATAGCTCCCAATCATCCATTAAGTTATGTAGCTTCTGGATCTGTGGTTACTACCTTGGGCCTCTTAGACAACTCTCTTACATCCTAAATCCCATAGATCAGTTGAAGGTCCTCATCTGAGTCCTTAAAAAGTCTCCCAATGTTGTTAACTTTTTTATTTTACCCAAAGCAAAATGGTAAACTCTCTGTAGTAAATGATTTCATTGCTGCCCTTCAGCCCATCACCACCCTACAGATAAATCTAACAATAGTGTGAAGATGCTCCTCATGGTGTAGATTAATAGCAGTCAGAAAAAAGACCCACAAAGCTAATGTAGGGTTGTGGAGACTAATCTCTGCCCAGGAATCAGAGTGCACTCACCAGTATCTAGTTCACTGCCCAGGTTTAGGACTACTATGTTACAAGGTTTTTCAAGGTCCCTAGTGATATCTGATTTGGCAGCAGACTGGTGGGATCTCGGGAGTAGTGAGGGGTGTACAGTCCAACTATTGTAGAAAAATATAAACTGGCTAAAACACAGATGCTCGTAGTCATCATTTGTTTTTGCTTATGCAAATGTCTCTTGGGGCTTAGTCTCCCGAAGAGTGATAGACGTAGACTCCTTCTTCACTGTAGCTTAGGGAGTTCAGCTACGTTCTACTGATGAAGCCAAACTAAGGCTGAAATGTATGGCTTGGGTTTGCTGTTTCTACTGTTCAGGGTAGAATTTCCTGGTATGTCAGAGTTGATCACTCTATGGAGCAAGTGAGCAAAGGATGTTGTTCTCTGAGTAGGTTACTATGACTATAAAGCAAGCCTACTTCAGTATTGCTCGTTCTCAGATTGAGCACATCTGTTTTTGTTTGTTCTCTACACAGGTATAGCTAAGACTACCTGAAAATGTTGGTTTCAAAAAGATCCAAGACCAAAGTAGTAGAGCAACTTCCTGCTAATAATCCTGACCACTGGAATGGGTTCATAATGGATGTCAATTCTAACAGTGTGTCACAATAACACTTCCAGAAGGGGTTCATGACACTAATACAAACTCAAAAACTAATGTTTTAGGTTATATGGCCCGATTTCCCTTAGTTTAAGATATCTTTGAACTGGGTATGTCTTTATAATAGCTTAACAAACTGCGGGTGACAGTGTTGTAGGATTCAAAAAAAGGCCCAGAACTCAAGGGACCAATGTGGTCCCAAAGGAAAAGTTATGATGGGGTTATATCAAACAAATTTGAGATATGGCGAGGGCTTATACAGTAGGTAGGTTTTAATGTAAATTAGCAAGTATTATATGAAGCAGATAGATTGGGTATCATGAATGAACAATGTTGATCGACGAGTGTCGTACATGGATCAGGATTTCACCATTTGTCTTCTTGTCAATCAGTTATTACCATAGGCACAGACCCGTGAGGAGTGATATTTTTAACACCTGGCATACTGCATAACCACCTCCTTGCAGTACTCACCGAAGAACACCTTAAAAAGTGTTTCATTAAAACTTTCATGATCCACATGACATGCGTAACTGTCGCTCTCCTGAGGTGTCACCTCTACAGTGACTTTGATCTGGAAGGTCCCATCAGGGTTGGGCAAGATCTGTTTGGCCTCCTCTGAGTAAATATCATCCACTCCGTTCTTCACCCACTTCACATCCACTTCTCGGGGGTAAAATCCATACACCCAACAGATAAGTTTTGTCCCCCCATCTAATTGGTAGGAATAAACATTCACCTCGGGTCGAACTGAAATAAAAAATAGATCTTTTCAGATCAGATCAACTCACCACTGGCCAAGAATAAAAGTCTTATGTATCATGTATGTATGGTATATAAGGTCATTTCCTCATTTATTGTGTGGTGCTCCTCTATGGAGGAGGTGCTTTTTATTGTTTTGAATGATTTATAGAATGACAATAAGCCATTTCTAAGCATTGAGGATGAGGATCTGAGGGCGTCGCTTGACCATGCTCGAACAAGGGTGGCAAATATAATTTGTAACCTACATGTTTTATTATTTTCCAGATAGCGACATTGCCCCAAAAACTTATCAGAAAGGGTTTGAGGCTCCTCTGGATATGGATGGAGCCTCCTTAGTTTTTATCCCTTATCCCATAATACAAGTGTGAGTGTTGGGTGTCCCAATGGACTTTAAGGCAGGTTGAGTTTTATATGATGCCAACATTAGCCCAAATTAGGGCTGGTAGTGTCTATGGTGTGTGAGATAATTAGGAAAATGTTTACTAATTAATGTAATATTTAATTTATTTATTATTTTACCATACACACAAATATCACTTCTCCAAGGGATGGGAAAAACTGAGTGTCCTTCAGATAATGATTCCTTTTAAAAGCATTTAACTGGACATAGATTAAAAACAAAAGCCTCTACCCACTGCACCACATCTCTACGCATTAACAGTAACAATAAAATTCATAAAATTGAAATATAATTAGTGTGACAGCATGAACCTCATTATTGATGCAGTTTATTTTTGGGGCACCATTCGCCCTTCAAGCAATACATATAAATAGCGATATGTTAGTCAATTCGTGATCAATTTCCACTTGTTTTTCCACCCTCTATAATAATAGGAATAAATAGGAAGACATATTGGTTCCTGAGGCATCCATGATGATTTTGTAAGAGGGGCTTGTACATTTCTGCATGCTGTCTGCTTCTGGGCATGCAGAGGGAATGGGGTAGGTGTCAAATTCTAAACATCCTCTAATATAACAAATCCCGTCACCAATCCATCTACCCTCCTTCCATAAATGACAGATGAAAATAAGCAAGCCACTCCGGCATCAAGTTATGAAACAAGACAAGATGGACCCTTTTACTTAAACAGAGACCTCAAATATTATGATTTTCTCAAAAAAGTTAGAAGGGGGCTATTATAGGGCTGCTGTTATGTGTGGAAGAAAACCGCTGTGTCAATCAAGGGGTCAATAGGACCATGTAGACCAAAGAATGGTCTTCTTCATCAGACACAACATTTTATCTAACTTTTGCACTAGATTATTTACTTTTTTCAATATAGACAATTGAGAAATTACATGCTAATAAACATTCTTACTTGACCGCTGTCCTCCACCCTGTGTGAGGTCTCTTGGTGGCCCATACATCCTTGCTTCGAGTGGTGCATGTGCTGCATCCTTAATGATGACCTAAACATGCATCTGTACCCATTCGTAAACACTCCTTTGTTCTGCACCACGTGGTTCCTTATTTGGACACACAAGTTCTGGCATCCATATTGATAGACGTACCACTGAGCTTCATTGCTTAGTATAATTGCACTTATTGTATCAGCTTGTTATCCATAAGATATTCTGATTTCAGTTTCTGGTTGGGAACCTTTTCTCTTGATCCTGACTATTCAACCTATGGCTCCTTGACCTCTGGCTTGGGTACACAGATTATTCTTTCCTCTCTGGCCCTTGACCCCTGACATTGGCCTCCATTCCCTGGCTCCAGAACTATCAAGGCCCAAATCAGACAATTAAGGTGTTAGCTCCTCCCTGACATCAGATTTCAGGCATTACGGCGTCTCAGAGGCAGAGGAGAGGTTGAAGGTACCCATAGCTTTTTTGAAAAAAAATTTGGCCACATGGAAAGACTTGTGCATAAACTTCAGTGAGAACTCCTACATTTATGGGTAGAGATGTCGCGAATAGTTCGCCGGCGGACTGTTCCCGGCGAACATAGCATGTTCGCGTTCGCGGCAAACAGCGAACATATGCGAGATTCGACCCGCCCCCAATACTTTATCATTGAGCAAACTTTGACCCTGCATGTCACAGTCAGCAGACACATTCCAGCCAATCAGCAGCATACACTCCATTCTAGAGCCTTCTAACACATGGACAGCAGCCATTTTGGAATCATAACTAACTTGCAGTCTTACTGAGAGGAGGCTGAGTGTAGGTGATACTGCATCAATAGGGAAAACCATAGCTAGGCTACTGTACACAGTGTGCAATACAGTCCTGAAGGACTCTTTTGATCTCTGCTGCAAGGACACCCCTGTGTCTCTTTCCCCCCTTATCATCACCCACCCCTCACCTTAGCACCCAACCCTAACACCCCTCACCCTAACACCCCTCACCCTTATCCCTAAGACCTAACACACCTTACCCTTATCCCTAAGACCTAACACCCCTCACCATAACACCCCTCACCATAACACCCCTCACCCTAACACCCCTCACCCTTATCCCTAAGACCTAACACCCCTCACCCTAACACCCCTCACCCTTATCCCTAATACCTAACACCCCTCACCCTTATCCCTAAGACCTAACACCCCTCACCCTAACACCCCTCACCCTAACACCCCTCACCCTTATCCCTAAGACCTAACACCCCTCACCCTTATCCCTAAGACCTAACACCCCTCACCCTAACACCCCTCACCCTAACACCCCTCACTCTTATTTCTAAGACCTAACACCCCTCAACCTTATCCCTAAGACCTAAGACCCCTCACCCTAACACCCCTCACCCTAACACCCCTCACCCTTATCCCTAAGACCTAACACCCCTCACCCTAACACCCCTCACCCTTATCCCTAAGACCTAACCCCCCTCACCCTTATCCCTAAGACCTAATACCCCTCACCCTAACACCCCTCACCCTTATCCCTAAGACCTAACACCCCTCACCCTTATCCCAAAGACATAACACCCCTCACCCTAACACCCCTCACCCTAACACCCCTCACCCTAACACCCCTCATCCTTATCCCTAAGACCTAACACCCCTCACCCTTATCCCTAAGACCTAACACCCCTCACCCTAACACCCCTCACCCTAACACCCCTCACCCTAACACCACTCACCCTTATCCCTAATACCTAACACCCCTCACCCTAACACCCCTCACCCTATCACCCCTCACCCTCACACTTATCCCTAACACCCCTCACCCTAACCCTAACACCCCTCACACTTATCCCTAACACCCATCAACCTAACACCTAACCCTAATATTCTCACACTTATCCCTAAGACCTAACACCCCTCACACTTATTCCTAACATGCCTCACCCTTACACCCCTCACACTTAGCCCTAACACCCCTCACCCTAACACCTAACCCCCTCACCCTTATCCCTAACACCCCTTAACCTAACACCCCTCACACTTATCCCTGAGACACAGGGGAGGGTGATGAGGAAGGGGGGAAAGAGACACAGGGGAGGATGATGAGGGAGGGGGGAAAGAGACACAGGGGAGGATGATGAGGGAGGGGGGGAAAGAGACACAGGGGAGGATGATGATAGAGGGGGCAAGAGACACAGGGGAGGATGATGAGGGAGGGGGTAAAGAGATACAGGGGAGGATGATGAGGGAGGTGAGAGGATGATGAGGGAGGGGGATGAGACACCAGGGAGGGTGATGAGGAAGGGGGGAAAGAGACACAGGGGAGGATGATGAGGGAGGGGGGGGAAGAGACACAGGGGAGGATGATGAGGGAGTGGGTAAATAGATACAGGGGAGGATGATGATGGAGGGGGTAAAGATATACAGGGGAGGATGATGAGGTTGATATAACTTCTGCAAGTGCACAGTGCCACTCATATCTGTTGTCACAGTAGCTTGCACGCATAGTACCAATCTGTCAAAACCTGTAATGATGAATGAGGTTTAGAGTAGCCTGGTTCCCTTATCCTCTACAGGTTGAGACCTAATGTTTGGGTGACTCCAGACCAACACATGAGTACAAGCAGCACACAAACTCAAAGCCGCCATCCTCCTCCTGGTCCAGCATCATCAGCCACATCAACCACTGCTGTCCTCCTTGCCCCCTCTCAACCATCCGCCACTCCGTCTCTCGCCTTGAGCAGTTCCTGCTCATCTGCCCATAGTCAGGTGCCTGTAAAGGACATGTTCGAGCGTAAGAAGCTAATGTCACAAAGTGCCCCAAATTTGAAGTGATACGACCAACCAAGAATCTTTTTCCATCTCCCCGTTCCAAAAATCCTGGCCTTATACACGCCCCTGATAGGTGACGTAACAAGTATTAAACTGATAAGAGTAGTACTTACAATCACGCCACTCCTATCTGGTGGCACCTTTGATTGCACGTGCCGTGCCCCAAAATTGAAGTGATTCGAACAACTAAGCATCTTTTTCCATCTCCCGGTTCCAAAAATCCAGGCCTTATACACGCCCCCTGATAGGTGCTGTAACAGGTATTAAACTGATAAGAGTAGCACTACTTAACACACCTTATAATAATGCAGAGAGAGGCAACGCAGTGAGAGGAGTCTGAAGAAGAGGAGTCAGAGGAGGAAGGTGGCTTTGAAGAGGTGGAAGACCAAACACAGCAGGCGTCTCAGGGGGCTTGTTGTCACCTTTCGGGGACCCTTGGTGGCTGGGTGGAGGAAGAGACCTTCAATGACATCAGTGAGGACAAGGAACGGGACATGGCTAGCTTGGTATCCAACCTTGTGCAAATGGACTGTTTGCGGTTGTTTGCGGTGCATTAAACGGGGAGATTGGTCTGTTACTGTGAAGCGGGTGTAACCCTTACACTACCTATTCGATACAACATCATACCTGATGTTTTAAAGCATGTTTTTCCAAACAATTTAGGAATGTTAGGTGATTTATGCCCTTTATGGCTTAAAACCAGACTCTGCATCAACTATGTAATTTTCCGTGGGAGTTTTGCCATGTATCCCCCTCCGGCATGCCACAGTCCAGGTGTTAGTCCCCTTGAAACAACTTTCCCATCACTATTGTGGCCAGAAAGAGTCCCTGTGGGTTTTAGAATCCGCCTGCCCATTGAAGTCTATGGCGGTTCGCCGGGTTCGCCGGTTCGCGAACATTTGCTGCGGTTCGCGTTCGCGGTTCTCGAACCGAAAATGTTATGTTTGCGACATCACTAATCATGGGAGCTATGTGATATCGATTTTAATGGGCTAGGTACTAAGGGCTTAGAATAATAGAGACATTTCGAGCATTTCTTGGAGGTTGGATTTACGTACGATGTAGTGATGTACTGGTTTTGATCCCACCATGCGTCATCACTATTATCAGAATGGCTACTGGAAAGCTAATAAACGTAAAATTCATTGAATGACCCTTATGGGGACTCAGGAATCACCTAAGGACCTTCAAGTGAACTGTGTCGATTATAGGCCAAAAAGTAATACAGTCCACTGGAAACAGTAGAAAAAAAACCTTACTAGAACAAGTATTGACAGAATGGGTTTATAATTTTATCTCTTATTGATCTATTATATCAACCAATCTATAATACAAACTTTTGTTCAATCTGAAAGTAGAATAGTGATTGTAAATAAATAAATAAAGCTGTATTCACCCCAGAAAAAGTTTAAATATTTTTTACTCCGTGTTGTATTGTGTATATTATTTCCTCTAAGGGTAATCTTTTCTCGATGTCTGCTTGTTTCATTCTCCTCCCTCCTAGTGCATCATAATCTGTTATAATGTTTTCCTGTTGAAGCTGGCAGCACTGCTTGATTTCAGAACAGTGAAAATAGCTACTATAGTTAATCTCCCAAACCTCCTTATCCACTTTTAACTCTTGTTCCAAAGCAAAAAAGCCCATCACATCCACAGGTAAGCAGTGCAAATATTTTTTACATTATGATGGAGAATTAAATCAGCAAACACTAAAAATGGACTATCCATAGAGGTTAACAAATGAACAATAAAAAAGTCAAAATTTCTATATATGGTTCTTGTTCATTGGTCTGGATCTGAACTTGTGAACATAACATAACATTGTGAATAACAGTAGTGCTGACTAGTAAGGAACAATGGAAGAATGTTTCATTATCTAAAGAACTGAGTGATAGGGAGGAGCATCACATACTGTGGTATGTTTCAAGTTAAATTGAGACGAGGCCTTGAGTCTTTTGGGAGATGATAATACTTTTAAAGGAGACTCTGAGGTCTTGAACCAAATTATACCATTGTCAAAAGATTTCTGAAATAGTCTTGACAGATGAACTAGCAATCTGGAAGAAGATGGTTGGTTTTTGGAATGTATGTCCACATGGGAAATGCTAAGTGTTGATGGTATCAGAAGTTGGATATCTTTTTACTAATGTCTTCTCCTCTTGACATTTAAGGGCCACTTAATTCAGCAAAATTTCACAGTTTCTTTCAGACTACCAGACTTTCTCATTTGAAGGAAACAGATCTTGTAATGGGTATATTTTTTTTCTAATGGTAGACATTTCAGGTTTCTTCTCCTAGCCTTTCGTAAAGACATAGAATCTAGAAACAATTGTGATAATTGCAATAGTAATAAGGCCAACTAAAAATGACACCTATATTTTCTTATTTAATTTATACTCACATTTTGTGACATTGAAATGTCTCTGTAAATCGTTTGCACGCTTCTGGTGTCTATATTCATAAATGTGAGCAAGATTTGTCTGTTCGTCCCAGTGTTTGTGATCAAGGCGTTCTTCCATCCATTTATGCACAGGCTTTGCACGACGGGTTTCACTGTCGTATCTTGAAATCTGTATGTCATCGACAAATCCAATGATGGAATAGTGAGGCAGACCAGTATTGGAGGGCAAGATTGTGGTGAAGTGATATCGCAGGGTATGGCTGCCTAAAAAAAACAAGATAAATAAAAAGAGAGAGGAGAATGAGAGAGGAGATATTGAGAAAAGGAGAGAGAAACAGAAAAGAAACAGGAGAGAGAGAAACTGAGAGAGAAAAGAGAGAGCGAGAGGAAGGAAAAGACAATAGGATATTGGCTGTATTGAAAGAGGAAATAGCAGTAGATAAAGGTCAGTACTTATGTTGCTCTATAGACACCTAGTCAGACCTCACCTAGATAGCAGAAGACTGGAGCTCGAAAAGGATATAAGAAATTGGAGACAAATCAATGGAAAGCAACTAAAGAAGGGCAACTAAATGGACGCCTATAATGGACGACTAATTATGTTGAACTCATAAGGAGACACCATGACCTTAATATGTATAGATCAAAGAGGATAAGGGAGAGGGATATAAGAGACACCTACAAATGTATGAAAGGGTTTAATAAAGTTCAGGAGGAAAATATCTTCCAGAAAAAGAAGTGGTCATGAGTTGAAGAAGCAAGGTAGAAGATTTAGGGGTAATATAAGAATGTACAACTTCTAGAGATTTGTATAGTGGTAGAATATTATAGTGGCTATAGCATAGTGGCTTCTATAACCTTCTTAATAAATGCTAATATTGT
This sequence comes from Discoglossus pictus, assembly GCA_027410445.1. Lineage (NCBI taxonomy): Eukaryota > Metazoa > Chordata > Amphibia > Anura > Alytidae > Discoglossus > Discoglossus pictus. The sequence continues at coordinate 12,869,247 of CM050170.1, forward strand.
ACTTGCCTTTACAGCTGCTGCCTGACATTGAGCATGGTTGTCCTCAAGCCACCTAAATCATTCTATCTCTTCAATTCTATCTCTGATACCCCTAGATTTTTCCATTAAGATGAAAATTGCAGCCTAGTTTTCTTCCCAAATGCATACATTTTAATTTTTTGTATGAAATCTCATCTGCCATTAACTTGCCCATTCCTATATTTTTTTATTTAATCCCTTTGTAGTGAAAGTCCATAATTTTCTGATTTAATTCTGATTGCTTCACACGCTTTAGAGGGATTAAGAAAATCTATACAACAATAAAATAAACTGTGATATAAGAGCAATTGCTTGATAGAAAAAAAGTCCTTGAATATTAATATAAAAATAAATGGTTGCAAAAAGAAAACTTAGTGAGTATTTTTTCACATGTAAATATATAAAGAGTGCGAAATATTGCACAAAAAAACACAAAAAAAGATAAAAAAGATAAAAAATAACTACACAGAATAAACAAAAGATTTTTGAGAACGTTTTTTTATTAGAAGGATACAATATCTGGTCTTAATCGTTAATTTTTTATCAATTTTTAAGGAAGTGTGAAACAAAATATGTTTTTTTAGCAAAGGTGGCAAAAAAGAATATAGAAATTAGCCACTCCATAAAGGGGTTTCTTTTTGGTTTGCCTTCTCGTTTTTAGCTGATCTAAGACTGTGAGGTTCAGCAGACAAAATATAAGTATGTAAACTTATAGCACTGAGGCTAATTTAATAAAAAGAGTAGACAAAAGAAGTTTCAAAGTTGAAATAAATACTCACCAGAATGAACACCAACAACCAGCAAAGATAAAATACCCACAATTCCTAGTGTTGAATATATTCCTGCTTGCCTGTATCCCATTCTCCTATCCGTATGAAAAAACTGAAGTGTTTAGTGGAGCGTCATAACTAGACTGTTGGCATAGGATGTGGTTAGCACTAATGAGAACCTGTTGCTGGGTGGGTCAGACTGATAGGAAATGTGGCCAGAACAGATAACATGTTATGTGACATTTTCTCAGTTTCAGGTCATTCAACTGGAGGAGCAATATATATATATATATATATATATATATATATATATATATATATATATATATATATATATAAATATATACATAGGTAAGTACAGTAAATATATATATATATATATATATATATATATATATATATAAATATCGACGTACCTACATACATACACACACACATATATATATATGTGGAAGCAGGTTTTTTAACTTGCTTTAGACATTCAAATGTGAACATAGATGTACTTTTTATTTACTGTACTACTGTACGGTGGAGGGCTTCTATCGCTCCTTTGCCCACCATATTATAAATGATTGTTGCGGTGACCTACCTACTCATAAGATCAACAACACAAATTGATGATAGCCAGTAAGCTTGAAACAGCTGTACATGGATTGGATACTCAGCCTGTGCTTATTCCAGCCTTGGCTTTGCATAAAAGCTGTGTAATACAGCATGCATAAGCTTAAAGGAAGCCATGTTTGATAATGGCTAGGATTGAGGAGCAATGGCATTTGTGGGCACATTTGTGTGTCCCAGCTCAACTTCCCAGAATGCAGTGTAATAACTGTTTTTCTCAGGAATTCTGAGCTGGAAGCAGGTTTCTTAACTTGCTTTAGACATTCAAATGTGAACACAGATGTACTTTCTATTTCTATATATATATATATAGTGAATCTGCTCTGGGTAGTCATATTTTTAGCTATATCTAGAATTAAATATAAATAGTATATATACATATTCAGACAGAAGGGTTACAAACCCTGTATTATCACGCAGAAAGTAACCTCTGCCATCAGAACACCCCGGGAACACCTGCTGCAATACAAAACCAAAGAAACAACTTCACATACACCTCTGGTAACCACATACCATCCGGTTCTAGAAGGAATACGCAAAATATTTAAGTATTTACAACCACAACTCACAGAGGACACAGAATTGAAACATATTTTCCCCAAACCCCACATTCTTGCATTTAGGCAGCCGCCAAATTTAAGACAAACATTGGTGAACAGAAGATTGCCAAATGAACAGCATAACAGAGAAAATGGCACCAAACCCTGCAAACTATGCCAACACATCTGCAAAGAGGACACAGCCACGCACAACAACAAGACCCACAACATCAAAGGCTCATATTCATGTACATCCTCCAATGTAGTGTACATGATACAATGTACTGTATGTGAAAGGGGGTGCTACATTGGGGAAACCAGCCAGAAACTACACATGCAAATGAACCTCCACCGAAGCTCCATCAAAAAACACCATGAAGACAGCTATTGTACTCCAGTTGGACACCATTTCACCCAAGAGAATCACTCCATCCAGAACCTCAAAATAAAAGTACTCCGAGGAAACTTCAGAACTTTCCAACAGCGGAAAACGTTTGAATTAAAAATAATTAAATTCTTTAATACAAAGGATATGGGCATTAACATCGACTTAGGTTTTCTGGCCCACTATCTTAATGTCTTATAGCTAACACATTCCACTTACCTCCCCCCCCCCTTCTATTGCTGTTTTTGTAAGCTATGCTACGCTGAAATGTATTGCTCTTTATTTTACTCTGCTGTGTTCTTATCTACAACCTGATCTATAGAGTTACATACTGACCTATCAGGACATTATTCACAATGCTGGTCTGTTTCTCACTTAACTCTGGCCAATGAATTTTGTTTTTCTTGTTTTTCAAATTTTTTTTTCCCATCTCTTTCTGTTTGCTGTTTTTAGCTCATACTTGTATCAGTATCGCTTTTGACTTGATAAAGAGAGGCATTATCTCTCGAAAGCTCATCGCTTTATTAAGAATACGTTTGTCCAATAAAAAGGTATCACTATTCACTGCAATACTCATTCAACTGGATTACTGGACATTCACGGCTGCCTCACTCTTTATATATATATATATATATATATATATATGTAGTAAATAAATAGTACCTTGTTCACATTTGAACATCCAAAACAAGTTAAAAAAACTTGTTTCTAACCCAGAATTCAGAGAAATACAGTTATTACACTGCATTCTGGGAACCTAGGCAGGGACATGCAAGTGTGCCCAAAAGGCTTTGCTCTTGAAATCCATAACCATTTCAAACATGGTTTCCCTTAAGCACATGCCTGCTGTATCACACAGTTTTGAGCAAAGCTAGATTTAGATTATACACAAGCTAGGAATCCCACCCACGTACAGCTGTTTCAAGGTTACTGGCTGTATATTTAAAGGGCCATTTACCTCACTATAAGTGCTCTTTATTGTGTGAAAGAGTACAAAATTCTATGTTAAAGTGATCTAATGTGTTTTTTTAAATTAAACTAAAATCAGTTAAAAATGTGCAGTCTTAAGTTAGTTTAAAGACATACCACAGACTGCCCCATGATTTACAGCATCTGCCGGGAGCGGCCGTTCCAAACTCCATGGACAGAAAGAAAAATGATGGTTTTAGTCTCTTTCAGGAATGCAATCAGCCATCAGTTAACACCCAAGTAGCATATTTGTGAGTTACTAGCAGTCATTTCCTTGCACAGATGAATTTGGGAAAGGTTAACCCTATTTCTGATCTGCTCTCTGCACAGAGCTCCTGCTGTCAGTCTGCCTGGGGGACTTGCCTAATTCTCATGTAAACATTTTTTTCTGTGAAAAAGGCACCTATTTTAAAAATTCAAAAAGTATTTCACCATATTTTCAGGAGTACAATGCAGTAATGTGCTCCAAGTTGGCCCTTTAATTCTACATATAGCCCAAAAATATGACTACCCAGGGTAACCACACTCAATATATATACAGTGGTACCTCGGATTACATCATTAATCTGTTTCAGACGGCACAATGTAAACCAAAAAATGGTGCAACCCAAGGTAGCATTTCCCATAGGAATCAATGTAAATTCTATTAATCAGTTCGGGACCCCATATTTCACATTTTATTTGTTATATTTGTTTTTTTTCTCTCCTTTTTGGGACATAGTTTGGGAGTTTCATTATCGTGGGGAATTCATCCCATTATGATTCCTCTCTAATCCTCGTTCAATCACCCGACTTCTTCATTATCATACTTCATTCATTCTAGCCAGGTAGGGAAGTGGAGGGGAGGGAAAGGTAAGGAGGGGTTGTACCCGAAGGAGGAGATCTGGTGGGCGAGTGAGATAACAACGCAGGGGTTTTAGTTGAGAGTGGTATCCCAAATAGTCCATTTTAAAGGGTCTTGTTTTAACTGCAATGTGGTGGTAAAATCTCTCTCTAATTCACGATTTTTCCCCACCATAGTCAGGATTTCAGATAGTTTAGGAAGAAGTTCTTTCTTCCAATTTCTTGCAATTGCAGTTTTAACAACTATAAAAATTTGGGTCATGAACCCTATATTTTTTGTTACCATTTTAGCAGGAAACAAGTTAAACAATGCTATCTGCGGATCAGCTTTGATGTTTGTCTTAAGTATATTGGATACGTATTCAAAGCAATCTTCCCAGAGTGAGAGAGATGTAGGGCAATTCCACCATATATGGAGCATATCTGCTGGATTCCCGCAATTCCTCCAACATAGTTTGGTTTCTGGGTTAAATGATATGGAGTATATTTTGACGGGGACCCAGTACCATCTATTAAGGATTTTAAATTGGATTTCTCTTTGGTTTGCATTTTTCACAAACCTGTTTAAAGATTTTAAGGCTTGTTGCCATAAGTCTTTAGATGCCCGTATATGCATGTCTTTGGCCCAAAGTTCCATCGGTTTGGTTATATCCCCCTGTGTTTGAATGTGGATAATTTCACTGCACTTTGATATCAGATGTTTACAATTTTGAGACGCTATCAATGTTTCCAAATTGTTTGAACTAAGTGAATTGTTAACTTTAATTCTTTGTTTCAGGACTTGTGTTAATTTATATAAAGTGAACCATATTTTATTTGAAATGTTATATTTCTTTTTTAGCATGTCATAATCTAGTATTTTACCATTATGTTTGTCTACAATGTGGCCCAATAGGTATATTCCTTTCTCTTTCCATTCTGGTTCTAGAAGGATATGATTTAAACATGTTATTGTTGTCAAAGGGGTAAGATCATTGTAACTCTCTAAGGGCCTCATTCTATTACCGGCCGTAAATCGGCTGTAAGGCTGCGATTCCTTGCGGGGGTTCTGTTAACTCGCGATTCTATTATACGGCCCGCAAGGATCTCCTCTTACGACCGGCCGCATATCTTGGAACCGGCCGTAATCTCAGAAATCTAAAAACGCAAAAATAAATTCAAGCCTGCACTGTACAGCTCTGTAAATGCTAGGGATCATATTGGGGGACATGAGGATTAAAAGAAACCCACTCTCAAGCTTGCACATCAGCCCAAACCCGAGTTCAAATTAACTGTTTATTTTCCGGCTGCGGCGTGGGCGGGTCTGAAGTGCTCCAAGCACTCTGGACTTTTTACATGGATATTTTACGGATATTAAAAATAAAATATTTTACGGATTTGAGTATAGGATAATTATGTGCTATTTTTTCTAACACCTAAAATCCCTTTATAGTCTTCTCAAAGTGCAGGATGGCTTTATTTGAGCTATTTTATTTGCTTAATTGGTGCTAGCGGGACCTCTTTCCTGCAAGTAAGCTGCGGTTAGTTTTTAGCCTTGCAGAGAGGGTTCCTGGAGCAATTGAATTGCAAATAGGAATTTCTTACGGACGAAACTCTTGCGGCCGTTTTAGATCAAAGGCTTTCCTCTGGCGCGAGCGGCCGCAAGAGATAGCAAGGCACCGGCCGCAAGCCTGCCGGAGTCCCCGGCCGTAAGGGAATAGAATAGCCGAATAGCTTGCGGCCGGTCCTTGCGGCCCCGCAACGGCTGCGGCCGCTAATAGAATGAGGCCCTAAGAGTTTAAATTTCTTATTCATTTTTATCCACTCCTTTACCATGTCAATCAAGACAGTTGCATTGGGGTCAATATAAGGTATAGCTGATTTTGGAGAATATAAAAGAGCGTTGAGATCAATGGAGGTAAGCATATCGCTCAACACCTGATTTTCAGTATGACCCGCAAGAGGTTGAATCCACTTTATATATTGCGCTAATTTAATTGCTTCCTGGTAGTGAGAAACCATTGGGTATGCTATGCCTCCTTTTATAAATTTTCTGCTCATTATTTCCCTTTTCACTCTATTCTGACCCTTTTTGTTAATGTATCTATCTATCAGCCTCTGGAATTTAGTCAACCATTGGCTTGTAATTGGAAAAGGGAATGATCTTAACACATAGTTGAGCTTGGGTAGAAAGGACATTTTGACAGATGCGATTCTGCCGGAGAATGAGATATGATTACCCGGCCAGTTCTCAATGAGGTCCTTAGATGTTTCATATAAGTTATTCAAGTTTAAATCTAGGATACTTCTTAAGTCCAGGCTAAACTTAATGCCTAAATGTGTAAATCCTTTTGTATGGGCTAGCTGGTATTTGTCCAAGAGGAGTTCATCGTCTTTTTCTGGAATATTAATGCTCAAGGCTTCGGATTTTTCTATATTTAATTTATAATTCGACACTTTGCTATAATTAGCGATAATTTCCATCAGCGCCCTCATAGATGTATGTGGATGCTCCATATAGACCACTACGTCGTCCGCAAAGAGGGAGATCTTATATTCATTTTTGCCTGTTCTAATCCCTTTGAACTTTACAGAGGTCCGTATTGCTATAGCTAAAGGTTCTAGAATCAGGGCAAATAGAATGGGAGACAGCGGACACCCTTGACGGGTACCATTTGTTATCCCGAAGTAATCTGACTGTACCCCCTTGCCCAATACAGATGCCGAAGGGGCATTGTATAAGGCCGCTATTGCCTTCGATGCGAAGGTTTCAAACCCATGTCTAAGGAGGGTCTGCATCATAAAATCCCACCCTACCCTATCAAATGCTTTCTCTGCATCCATTGATAAGAATAGAGTGGGAGTGCCTTTGTTCTTCGCTAGGTTGATTAAGTGAATCATTTTATGGGAGTTGTCGGAACCCTGCCTCTCTGAGACAAAACCTTTTTGATCAGACGTTATTAATGTTTTGGAGATTTCTGTGAGTCTTAAGGCCAGAATTTTCGCATATATTTTGGTGTCTATGTTCATGAGTGAGATTGGTCTAAAGTCTTTACAGGTATGTGCTTCCTTGTTTTGTTTTGGGATGGTTATTATATTTGCTCTAAGCATCTCTGGAGGAAACTTTCCTGTAATTTTAATTTCGTTAAATGATGATGCTATAATTGGCATTAAACCTTCCATTAGTTTTTTATAATAGGCTGTAGAAAAACCGTCTGGGCCTGGTGCTGTATGATTTTTTAGGTTCTTGATGACTCGATTAATTTCTGCCTCTGTTATTGGGCTGTTTAGTGCCTCCTTGTCTGCCTTTGAGATGACTGGAAAATGGATTTGATCTAAGAATGACATTATATCTTTTGAATTTGGAGTTATAAAGTTATCTTCCAAGCTTAAATTATACAGAGATTGATAAAATTTGGCAAATAAGTCTGTAATTTCTTTAGGCTTAAAGATTTTTTTACCCCGATTTTCCAAATAGAGGATTTTTTGTTTTTGGTGGTATTGCTTTTTGATTTTATTAGCAAGATCCCTCCCTATTCGATTATCGAAGTGAAAGGATCTTTGTTGTAAACGCCACAAGCAGTTGTCTGAGCGTTTTTGGTTTATTTTATTAATTTCCTTTCTTATTAATTTTATCTCTTGAGTTAGAGTGTCATTTTTTTTTTTTATTGACTTGTTCTAATCCATACAATTTTACATGTAATAATCTTAAAGATAATCCTCTCTGTTTGACCCAGATACTTTTAAGCTTGATAACGATGCCTCTTATGTATGCTTTCAATGCATTCCAAATTGTTATGTTCGAGGGTACTGAGCCCATATTAATTTCTAAAAATGTTTTAATTTCCACTCTAATAACATTTAGTCTATCCTTGTCTTCCATAATTTTATCATCCATTCTCCATGTCCTACCAGAGTAAGCAATTCTTGTTTCCTGTAATAGGAGGGTAATTGGAGCATGGTCCGAGATGGTTATTAAACCGATTTTTGCTGATTTAATTGTGTTTAACAGAGACTCGCTCACTAGGATATTATCGATTCTTGAATACATCTTATGAGAACCCGAATAGTATGTATAATCTCTCTCAGTTGTATTTAAAAGGCGCCATGTATCGTACAAGTGGTGTCTCACCAAAAGTTTAGAGAAGTCCTGAGATGTTTTTTCTATGTACTTGTAATTTTTAGGTAATTTTTTATAATTTCTATCTATCTGGAGGTCCGGAGTCATATTAAAGTCTCCGCCCACGATTAGACCTCCTAAAGCGATCTTATCCAGTTTTTTTAGTACACCCTTGAGAAAAGAGTTTTGTTTGTAATTAGGGGCATATAGATTTACTATTGATAATTGTTGGCCATTTATCTCCCCTACCAAAATAATATACCGACCATTGTCGTCCGCGACCACTACTTCTTCTTTTAGTCTTAAATTTTTGTTAAACATCATTACCACTCCTCCTGAGTTTTTTTTTTGGCATGCATTAAATACATGTGGAAATTTATATTTGGCCAAATGTGGAGTATTACTCTTGTCCCAATGGGATTCTTGAATTAAAACAATATCTGGGTTGGTTTTATTCAACATTCTAGTAATGGAGGCTCTTTTGGATGGAGAATTTAGGCCCCTAACATTGTAACTCACTATTTTCAACCCCATCGTGCCCCCCCCCTCTCTGAAACCTCCCTTTTTCCCATCTCCCCACACCTCCCGGCTACAATCATACTTCCATACTTACTGCATTCTCTCTTAAAACCGTGTAGGTCTATTACATTCATTCAAACGTCACCCCTTTAGAATGGGATGAGCTTCGGTCAAAACAACCTTGGGCGTACACAGTGTTGAGATGTGTACAGTCCTCCATGGAGATTATTCCCACGCATTTGAATCTTCTTATGTCTAGGTACCCCTCTTTATTTCTTTCCCCCCTTTCCTTTCCTGTTTTTTTCCTTTTTTTTTTTTTTCCCCTTCCTCTCTTTCCTCTTTCTTTCTCCCCTCTTTCTTTCCCTCATTTCTTTATTATTAGGGCCGTCCATAAAACTGCTGTACAGCTGTTTCAAGGTTACTGGCTGTATATTTAAAGGGCCATTTACATCACTATAAGTGCTCTTTATTGTGTGAAAGAGTACAAAATTCTATGTTAAAGTGATCTAATGTGTTTTTTTAAATTAAACTAAAATCCGTTAAAAATGTGCAGTCTTAAGTTAGTTTAAAGACATACCACAGACTGCCCCATGATTTACAGCATCTGCCAGGAACGGCCGTTCCAAACTCCATGGACAGAAAGAAAAATGATGGTTTTAGTCTCTTTCAGGAATGCAATCAGCCATCAGTTAACACCCAAGTAGCATATTTGTGAGTTACTAGCAGTCGTTTCCTTGCACAGATGAATTTGGGAAAGGTTAACCCTCTTTCTGATCTGCTCTCTGCACAGAGCTCCTGCTGTCAGTCTGCCTGGGGGACTTGCCTAATTCTCATGTAAACAGAACTTCATTTATGATTTTTTTCTGTGAAAAAGGCACCTATTTTAAAAATTCAAAAAGTATTTCACCATATTTTCAGGAGTACATTACAGTAATGTGCTCCAAGTTGGCCCTTTAATTCTACATATAGCCCAAAAATATGACTACCCAGGGTAACCACACTCAATATATATACAGTGGTACCTCGGATTACATCATTAATCTGTTTCGGACGGCACAATGTAAACCAAAAAATGGTGCAACCCAAGGTAGCATTTCCCATAGGAATCAATGTAAATTCTATTAATCAGTTCGGGACCCCATATTTCACATTTTAGTTTGAACTGATGATCTTGTTTTTGGAAGCAAAACATTAAAACTAAACAGACATTTATAAACAACAATAATTGCATCAAATAACTTTTATTTAACTGTGACTAGAATAAATAACATAATTTATAGTCACTTTAATAGTTGTGAGAGGACTTTAGGGCCCAATGGGATGGTGAAGAAGTAGAGGAAGAGAAGGGGGAGACAGGGTATTGTTTGGAAAGGGAGTCCTCTTCCATTGCAACATCAGGCACTTGCACAGGGGGTATTTGTCATGTATGTCTTTTAACACCACTGCACCCTGTTGGAGACTGTGATGTAGGCACTTTCATAAGAATCCTATCCATGGAAACTTGTTTCTGCCTTAGTTTCAAGATGTTTATGAACGGAGACATTGCTTGATCATCAAACAAGTCCACAACGGGATGATATTGATCAACAAAATGTTTGACATCAGTCCATTGCCTTGATGAGGGAAGTAGGTGCTTCCTCCATTCCCTCCTCTTCACTTGAAGAATAAAGTTAATCAGATACTCTCTCTGAAGGTCCTGCAGCTACTCAGGACCTTGAGTTCTTCTCTTTACTCCTCCACTAGATGTTTGATGTCATCAGCACTGACCTCAAGGCCCATGGACCTAAGTTCGAAGTTTATCGGAGCTACAGCCTCTGGCCACAATTTCCTCCAGCCACAGCTCATGGTCTTGTGAGAGACCTCACTCCAGGCCTTATCTATTAATCTAGTAGAGTGACACAGTTGAGGATGTATATATATATATATATATATATATATATATATATATATATATATATATACAGTAACTCCTGATTATCCGGCACTCAACTAACATGGACTCTCAAGCAACCGGCACCGCCATCAATTCCCTATTTTCAAAAAACTCCTGCTAAGCCGGCATAACGGACACTATCCGGCAGTCTGAGACTGCAAAAAAAAAAAAACTAACTTATATCTACATATATCTGTACAATTGATATTTTATTACTGCACAATACTGATATGTTTATTATGTTTATGTATGTGTTTACACATCTATACATTGTTTAAACTCACATACATTTCATCATAAGTATGATACTTGACTAAGTTGGCCATATTTCCACTGAAAAAAATCAAATTTTGAGCTGTGGGAAGGAAAGCTCAAAAACTGATTGGCTGAGCACAGATAATCAGCATGTCCTGCAACCAATCAGCATGAGACGTTCCAGAGGGGCGGGATGATTAACTGTGATCTGTTTGTTTGAAAGCTCACTGTGCTGAACTGCCAGAGGGGCGGGAGAAGTAACATGTTGATAGCATCTACAGCCAATCAGCATGCTTGAAAAAGGCGGGAAAGTGACAGATATCTGATATTGCCTCAGGATGCATCTGACTGAGAATAGAGAGGAAGGAACTGCTGGATTAGGGTAATAAGATACATACAGTATATAAATATGTGTAATATTAGATATTTTAGATATTTTAATGCTGGATGGATTAATAATATGCTATACAAGGTGACATAATATGTATAATTTTACAAATTAACACATTACTGTTGTATTAGATGAATCCACTACAATAGTTGCCAGATTGTGAGTTACGCCTGCGTGATGCATTCTGCGCAGGCCTTACTCACAAGCTACTAACTGTAAATTCCGCCAATTAAGCAACCGCGCATGCGTGATGAGAGATTTGCGCATGGCCAAATACGTAGCTTCTGCGCATGTGCTGGTGAGATCAGGGAGAGGGAGGGAGGCAGAGAGGGAGGGAGAGGGGGATGGAGGGAGTGAGAGAGAGGGGGCAATGAGAGGGGGGGAGAAGGAGAGAGAGGAAGAGAGAGAGGGGAGGGAGAAAGAGAGGGGGCTAAAGAGAGGGAGGGAGGGGGAAAGAGAAAGAGAGGGGAGGGAGAGAGGAAGGGAGAGAGGGGTAAAAGAAAAGAGAGGGGAGGGAGAGAGAGAGAGGGGAGGCAGAGAGGGTAGGGAGAGGGAGAGAGGGGAAAGAGAAAGAGAGGGGAGAGAGGAAGAGAAAGAGAGAGATGGGAGGGAGAGAGAGGGGGAAAGAGAGAGAGGGAGAGAGAGGGGAAAGAGAAAGAGGGATGAGAGAAAGAGAGAGGGAGAAAGAGAGGGGAGTAAGTGAGAGATAGAGAGGAAGAGAGAGGAAGAGAGGGGGTGCACAGAGGCTGGAGAGGGCACACAGAGAGAGAGAGGGGGCTGAGATAGTCAGAGGACACACACACACAAGGTACACAGAGAGAGGGAGAGGTCGCAGAGAAAGAGACAGAGAGAGAGAGAACACAGAGAGAGAGAGTGCGCAGTGAGAGAGAGGGCACAGAGAGAGGGAGGGAGCACAGTGAGAGAGCAAGAGCACACAGAGAGTCAGGGGGCACGGAGAGAGGGAGTGCAGATAGAGAGGGTGCACAGAGAGACAGAGCCACAGAGAGAGAGAACACAGAGAGTGAGAGAGAGAGACTGCACACAGAAAGAGAGAAGGCGCACATAGATTGAGGGACCACAAAGAGAGAGAGAGGGTGCACAGAGAGAGAGGCACCACAAAGAGGAAAGATACTGATAATAATATGTAATATGAGTTATTTTACACATTTTTATTGGTGGATTATCTTGACAAAATCCGTTGGTAACGCAACGTTAATACTGTGGGCTTGCAGAGCCCACTGCAACTGCGGCCAGGCAAGGAGCACTGAAGGCACTACTTGCCCGTCATACTTACAACCCGAGGAACTATGCATCAACACAAAACTCAAATACAGACCCGTAGCACTTTCCAAAAATCGCCTATAAAAAAATACGGTCTGTAACACTTACAAAAGGAAAAATAAATAAAATACAAGCCGCAAAACATACGAACTTAACGGCCGCACCACGCACAGCGAAAAACACAAAACACACACAATACAAACTAAAATATAAAAAAATACACACACAACACGGGGGCACAGCCAGGACTTCTGGGAATGAGGTTACATGACAATTTAAATAGAATTTAAAGATTTTCGCCACTCGAAAATCCCCTAAGCGAAAGAAAAAAATGGGCTGATGGGCAAACAACTTATTACATTGAATATGTGAAACCCTACTGTATGAGCACGGGTTCTCTGGTGGTCCAGTGGTTAGGATTTGGTGCTTTCTCTGCTGCAACATGGGTTTGATTTCAGTCAGGGAACCAAGGTGGGGCCTGATCTTGGATGGGGAACCACTTTGAAATACCAGGAGCTGTATGCTGTGGTCCACTGGAAAAGCAACAGGCAACCCACTTCAGTACCTCCGCCATGAATACCAAGTGGATCAGCATGGTGTGTTATGGTCTATGAGGCCACAGAATCGGACACAAATGAACAACGCAAGCGCCAGAAATAAAATGGAAAGTGCTGGATCTTGAGTTTGTATCTGCTGTAACTCTAAAATCAGTGACGTTGGAGATGAAGATCCACCATAGAGTCAGATAATTTGGTCCAAAACATTTCTTCTAAACTAAAGGTGTGTAAAAAAGGCAATTAGAGGTCAGTAGATAGATAGAGTCAAACGATAGGAACAAATCGAGAGGGAGAGAGAGGGGTTAGACACCCAAGTATTGGCTTACTTTCACACAGGTACGTTCACCCAGCGATAGCCTTTATTTAAAGACTAATGTCTAAATCAGTTGCTAAATTGCAATAATAATTTAAGGTGGATTTTATTAGTAAAATACTGACTTGATTTCATTAAGGTGGATTGACTTGAGTTCCAGACAACTCAGTATCTTTGGCCAAAATGATGGACTAAGCTCAAAGTTCTGCCACTTTTCTCTTTCAACACATACAGTGTTCTGTTGATTATTCATTATATGGTTATTTTTTGTTCCAACTCCAGACTTCAGAGTTTTGCATCCATATTGTTATTATGACCAAACATGCATAATGATCTTTATCTTCACACTAGTCGTTTGCTCGTCATAAATGATGGGATAATATATATATTTTTTGTTGTCCCCTACCCCCCTTCCATTGTATCTCTTTCCCCCTCTCCCTCCCCTGTGTCTCTTTCCTCCCCCTACCCCCCTCTATCTCTTTCCTCCCCCTCTCCTATGTCTCTTCCCCCCACTCTTTCCCCCTCTCCCTCCCCTGTGTCTCTTTCCTCCCCCTACCCCCCTCTATCTCTTTCCTCCCCCTTTCCTATGTCTCTTCCTCCCACTCTCTCCCCTTTATCTCCCCCCGTATCTCTTTCCCCCATGTCTCTTTCCCTCGTCTCCCGGGTGCCCCCCCCCTGTTTCTCTGCATCCCTCCCCTGTGTCTCTTTCCCCCCTCCCCTGTATCTCTTCCCCCCTCCCCTGTGTCTCTTCCCCCCACTCTCTACCCTGTATCTCTTCCCCCTTCTTCTGTGTCTCTTTCCCCCATAACTCTTCCCCCCTGTCCTGTGTGTCTCCCCTCTGTATCTCTACCCCTGTGTCTCTTTCCCCCTCCCCCATGTCTCTTTGCCCCCTCCCCTGTGTCTCTTTGCCCTCCCTCCCCTGTGGCTTTCCCCCTCCCCTAGATGTTTGATGTCATCGGCACTGACCTCCAGGCCCATGGACCTGCCCAGAGACACAATGTCCTCCAATATTGGGCTAAGTTCGAAGTTTACCAGAGCTACAGTCTCTGGCCACAATTTCCTCGAGCCACAGCTCATGGTCTTGTGAGAGACCTCACACCAGGCCTTATCTATTAATCTATTAGAGTGACACAATGGAGGATATATGTATATATATATATATCACATATAATAGAAAACAAAGCTGCATGACCCAGGACCGCCCAGCCACGTACAACTTACCCAAGAAAGGGATCTGAGATAAGCTCCAAAACCCGCATTAACCCCACGGGATCTGAGATCCGGAGACCTGCATTAACCCCAAATTAACCATCGCAGTGGGGGTCCCCCGGCTGCAATGAAAATTCTAAATTCCAGCAGTACGTGTCCTTACATGACCGTAAAGGTCCTTAAAGGACCCGCTATATAAAAAAAAAATACACAATCACGCATGGGGCTCTATACAGAGCCCCATCAACCATTAATTAACCCCCTCACTCATGGGGGTCAACATAGACCCCCATAAGCCCTTCATTAACCCTGTCACTCATGGGGGTCAATATAGACCCCAATAAGCCCTTCATTAACCCTGTCACTCATGGGGGTCAATGTAGACCCCCATAAGCCCTTCATTAACCCTGTCACTCATGGGGGTCAATACAGAGCCCCATCAACCATTAATTAACCCCCTCACTCATGGGGGTCAACATAGACCCCCATAAGCTCTTCATTAACCCTGTCACTCATGGGGGTCAATATAGACCCCCATAAGCCCTTCATTAACCCTGTCACTCATGGGGGTCAATACAGAGCCCCATCAACCATTAATTAACCCCCTCACTCATGGGGGTCAACATAGACCCCCATAAGCCCTTCATTAACCCTGTCACTCATGGGGGTCAATATAGACCCCCATAAGCCCTTCATTAACCCTGTCACTCATGGGGGTCAATACAGACCCCCATAAGCCCCTTATTAACCCTCTCACTCATGGGGGTCAATATAGACCTCCATAAGCACTTCATTAACCCTGTCATTCATGGGGGTCAATACAGTCCTCCATAAACCCCTAATTAACCCTGTCACTTATGGGGGTCAATACAGACCCCCATAAGCCCTTCATTAACCCTGTCACTCATGGGGGTCAATACAGACCCCCATAAGCCCTTCATTAACCCTGTCACTAATGGGTGTCAAGACAGACTCCCATAAGCACTTCATTAACCCCCTCACTAATGGGGGTCAATATTGACCCCAATAAGCCCTTCTTTCCCTCTCCCCTAGATGTTTGATGTCATCGGCACTGACCTCCAGGCCCATGGACCTGCCCAGAGAAACAATGTCCTCCACTATTGGGCTAAGTTCGAAGTTTACTCCAGCCACACCAGAGTGACACAGTGGAGGATGTATGTATATATATATATATATATATATATATATATATATATATACACAGTAAACTCTCGATTATCCGGGATTTAAATAACCAGGACTCTCAAGCAACCGGCACCGCCATCAATTACCTATTTTTTAAAAACTCCTGCTAAACCGGCATAACAGGCACTATCCGGCAGTCTTAAACTGCAAAAGAAAAAAATACTACCCTTTGTATAATTTTTTCCCTTTGTGAATCCTCTCTAGCACTCGTAGGATTTTCTCATTCATTTGCCATTTACGGGTGAGAAAACATTTGCGGGCTTGGGGAATTGGAGCAATTGAACAGCTATTTGCGATTTTAGCCATTGTTATTCTTGTGGCCATGAAAGATCAAAGGCTTCGGGAGGATGTAAGTTCTGTGTTTAACCATTGCAACGTTTTCAAGGCCGTAACCCGTAAAACATTTGGAGCCCGCAAAAAGACGCCAAATGAATAGCAAATTAACTTGCAAAAGCTCAATTGAATGAGGCTCTCTATGTGGGTTATAGAGTTGATTCCTGATTGAGGTACAAAGAACATAGTAAAGACCAGTTCTTATATGGATGTCCATCTTGCATTAATAGTATGTATAAAAAAAACGATTACATTATCCTCTCTCGGCTCATCTGTTTTATTTATTTATTTATATAATTTTTTATTAGATCATTTCTATATTAACTGATTTTTTTACCAATTTTCTCATTTCATATTTAAATATTTGTTCATTAAATTAAAGTTTTTGTTTTTTGTTTTCTGAATCCTAACCACTGGTTCAATGAAAACAGTTCAGCCATCAAAAATTTATATTTTTAAAATTGTATATTTATGCAGTAGATTGCATGAATAGGTAAAAGCGTATCTTTTTTTTATAGAAATTATATAGTAAAGTAGGAACAGTATGAAACACAGACATTTTTATTTATTGTTGTTTTATATTTTTATTAATATATTTACAGTGTATATATAATATTATTTATTTATATCTAGAACAATTATGTATTATAAAATATAACATTTATGTCTTATTTTATATTTATTGTACCATTTGTATTTGTGGACTAATTTGCATTTCCCTGCCCAGTTTTCCCAGAGTTCAAATGTGAACACAAATAGTCTATTTAATTAATATATACATAATTAATTGTATATATATATATATATATATATATATATATATATATATATATATATATATATATATATATATATCCTGTTAACAAGAATTAAAATATTTACTTGAGTAATCTCAAATATTATATAAAAATAAAAGTACTAAGTTAAATGTACTATTTAATGAATATATACAAAATTATGTAACTGTAATATAAATTATGAAATATTTTTTTTCTGAAAAAATAAATAAATATACATATCCTGTTGACATGATTTAAAAAGTTTAAATACTTACTTGAGTAATCTGAACTTATGGGATCATGATCAGTAGTATCATTCAAAAATGGTTTTAGTTTATTAAATTCACATTAAAAATGTCCAAATAATGATCATTTAAATAGAAAAACAATATATAAGTAATAGAAAGGTTAAGATAAGTAAGCGAAGAGAGAATCAAACAGTTGCATGTAATTTATGTAAAGTAAACGTAGATTAGCCTTGAGAAAGCCTGACTGGTGCAGAATTCCTACTAATTAGTAACATTCTGCTTCTTATCCTTCTTAGCACTACAATAAGGGGGATTCTACTTCATGATAAAGTATATCACTGTAAAAAAGTTCCTTGGTGCCTAACACCTAAACAATGGTAATAATAGTAGAAAAAATATATATAGGAACTATAGGGTATGGAATGGATGATTCCTTTAAATGAGCTACTAGCTAGTATATTCTTAAGTTCCTACAGTCTTCCCTCATATGGCAAAATGAATTTGCTAATCCTTGGGAGGACAAAAGTATGAAAAAAATATATAAATAGTGTTTAGCTCAAAAAAGTGTGGTTAAAACCAATGTAGAAAAAAGCGCATGGAAGTACTTTACTGGTTATGAAAAAAGGTTGGGGAGGGTTTATAAAAAATATGTACAAATAATGTGTTATAGCATACAATAGTGATGCAACTCCTGTTTGCCTGAGACTACTATATGTCATTAATGCTGACTGGCAATTCACAGTAGTCACAAGGAGTAAAGTAACACAGGCAAAAAAATAGCTCAAACATATATAAACCTCTCTTTTGTGATCAATAAACCAAATAACCAGAGTACTTGCGCTTAGATGATAGTCCCGACGGTCCCGTTTCACCCCTTCTGGGGCTTACTCATGGGCTGAACCAATGCTCTCAAGCTCTTGACATTTATTCTTCAGATCATTTGCTATTTCTCGAATCTCCTCTGCTTTCTCAGTCTTAGCCCCATTTTTAAGGTCTATAGCATCCTTCACAATGCAAAAAGTATCAAATACTATAAAGACTCCTGCAAGGATCCCAGATATAGATCCTGCCTCTGAAGACAACTTAATCAGCTAAGTCTGCCTAACTCTAAAACTGCGATTACACCTTTACCAGCAAACATCCCGGTAAGTTTCCAGTCAGGGTATTCCTCCTGGGATATAGTTTTCTTTACCAACATCTCAATGTTTTCCAAGCACTTTTTTAACTCTTCTATGATTTCCTTCATATTATTGATCATCTCCTGGACCTTCTTGATGTTATCTGCAATGTTCTTGTTCTCAACAAGGCCAGCAACAGCACCTGTAGCCCCCCCCAACAGTAGCCAATAAAATGCCACCCCCAGTGACTAACAGAGAAGCCCCAAGAGTGACCGGAGCCAAACCTAGGCCAATAATGGTGGTGAGCCCACCTGCTATTCCAAGTGAGCTTCCTGTGATACTGGCAATCTTGGCACCTTTATGGAATTCATCAATGTCATCTGCAATCCTGAACATTTCTTATACGCACTTATTTATTTTATTGGAAGAAGAGTTTAGGAGCCTTTGATACTTTTTGATGTTTTCTGTGATCTGCTCACAATAAAGAAAAAATAGATTTTACAAATGTAAAGCAAAAAAAACAAAACCCCTAAAACATTAAAGAATTAATTAAAGTAAAGTCACTATACAGTGATGTGTTTTTTTTTATTATTTACTAGTCGTTTGCCCGCCATAATTGATGGGATATTATAATTGTTTACACCCCACCCCCTTCCCCTTTATCTCTTCCCCCTCTCCCTTCCCTGTGTCTGTCTCCCTCTTCCTCCCCTTTGTCTCTTCCCACTCTCCCTACCCGGTGCCTCTTCCCCTTCTCCCTCCCCTGTCTCTTTTTTCCCCCTCTCTCTTCCTCCCCCTCTCCCCTCCCTCTTCCTCCCCTCTGTGTCTTCCTCCCCCTCTCCCCTGTGTATTCCTCCCCCTCTCTCTTCCTCCCCCCTCTCCCCTCCCTCTTCCTCCCCCCTCTCCCCTGTGTCTTCCTGCTGCCTCCCGTTTTGCACGAGGCTGGATACATAATGCGTGTGCTCACAGCTTTCGTACAGAGCTGCCCATGGAGCGTCACACACGCACAAACTAGTAACTTTCCCGTCATAAAAATGATGGTATTATATGTTATGTTCAATGTCTGTTCTGTCTCTCTTTGTGCACCCTCTCTCTCTGTGTGCTCTCTCCTTGTGCCCTCTCTTTCTCTATTCCTCCTCTCTCTCTCTCCCTCCCTCCTTCCCTCCCTTTCTCTCCCTCCCTCTCTCTCTCTTGCTTCATCCCTCTCCATCTTACTCTCCTCATACCCCTCTCTCTCTCCTTCCCTCCCTCTCTCTCTCCATCTGCCTCCCTCCCTCTCTCCTGCTGCGTGCCTCTCCCCCTCAATCTCTCCTCTCCCTTCCTCTCCCTCTTCCTTCCTTCCTCTCTCTCTCTTCCCTCTCTCTCTCCTCTTACCCCTCTCTCTCTTTCCCTCCATCTCCCTCTTTCTTTCCCTCCCTCCTCTCTCCACCCTCTCCCTCCCCCTCCTTCTCTCTCTGCCACCCTGCCTCTGTTGCCTTAGCGCATGTGCGATTCACGCAAATCAGGGTAATCAGCTTATAACTGATAACTATTATAGGTGATGAATATTACAGTAGTTATCAGTGTGTACTATATATGGGTTGTACCTTACTCTCCGTGTTTCTGCGATAACGTACTGGGAAAAATTACACTAATTACAGTTAAAACAATCTAAAGTTTTAAGTCTGTATTCTGTCTACTGACTGATGCATGAGTAAAAACAGACAGTGGAGCCCCATGGTGAAGACATTGATTGATAGCAGGTTTTCCTGAGCAGTGAACCCATAATTAACATGCTTAGGTGAATCCAACAGATGGATTGGTTACGTTTTTTTTTTCTTTTGCACACTACACAGAGCTGTAGCTGTGTGTGTACAACTGTAACACTATCGACCATCTCTACAAAGGTGTTTTGTCTTAGTACATATGTCCATAGGATACAATAGGAATGGTGAGTGTCACAAATTAATATGTTGGGGCTCTCAGGCTGTGCCTGTATACCTAAACCCTAACACCTATAACTGTATACCCATAACTGTATACCTATAGCTGTATACCCATAACTGTATACCCATAGCTTCATACCTATAACTGTATACTTCATAGCTGTTTCCCTATAGCCTTACACCTATAACTGTATACCTAAACCCTGTATACCTAAACCTGTATACCTAAACCCTAACACCTATAACTGTATACCCATAACTGTATACCTATAGCTGTATACCAATAACTGTATACCTATAACATTACACCTATAACTCCCCCTCCCCCTACCTATAGCTGTATCCCTATTACTATATACCCATAACTATATACCTATAGCTGTATACCAATAACTGTATACCCATAACTGTATACCTATAACATTACACCTATAACTCCTCCTCCCCCTACCTATAGCTGTATCCCTATTACTATATACCCATAACTGTATACCTATAGCTGTATACCCATAACTGTATACGCATAACTCCATACATATAACTGTACACCCCATAGCTGTATCCCTATAGCCATACACCTATAACTGTATACCTATAGCTGTATACCCATAAATGTATACCCATAACTGTATACCTATAACCTTACACCCATAACTGTATACCTATAGCTGTATATCGATAGCTTGTTGAGTTTCCTGGTATTCTTGCTTGGTAAATAACAACACAACTTGTTTGGAAATGTCCTTTATCACCGCAGTGCAGCAAAACAAATTGCTAATTTTGCTTCATTTAGGCAAAATAAATGTTTTTATTTATGCATACAGTATATAGTGTAGCATACCCTGGTTTCCCTCATTTTTTCAATATCTACAAATGAAAAACAAATGGAGATATAGTCAAATCATTTTTCCATTAAGTAGCTCCAGATTCATAATGAATGTTCTCTATGTTACTGGGATCTTTCCTGTTGGCTGGCCGCATGCAGTGGCTGCTATCGGCCACTAAGTGGGGTGGCCAACATTTCAGTGAACATTTCTTGCCAGTGTAAAGCTTATCCTCTGCCACTACCCTAGCCCCTAACCCTAATCCTAACCCCTAACCCTAAACCCTAACCCCTAAGTCTTACCCCTAACCCTAATCACTAACCGTAACCCCTAACCCTAAACCTTAACCCACATAAGTGCAGTACTATATTACCTTAACCCCTAAGCCTTACCCCTAACACATCCATATCCTCTAACCCTAACCTTAACCATAACCCCAACCCTAACCCCTTACCCTTAACCCTGACCCCAACCTAATTTGTACATTTTGTTTGGTTATGCTTTTAAGCAATCAGAGAGCTCTTCTTCCCTCTATTCAGATTTGGTAAAGTAGTAACAAATCAGAACAGGGTTTAATAATTTGATTGGCTTTTGTGAGAGCCAATCAGAGAAGAGAATATAAACCTATAAGGACTCCTATTCGAGGAATGAAGGTACCATGGGGGTCTATAGGGAACGCTATGGTGTTATGTTAGTATACCATGAGCCCCCCTAAGGATCCCATGGTAAAGGGTTACTTTTAGATGCCATAAGGCTCTATAAGGACCCCTATGGTGCTAGTGTAGTATGGTACAGGGTTAGTATTAGATACCATGGGGTCCATAGAGATGCTCATGGAGCTAGCAATATAGCCCTTGGGGGTCAATTGGGACCCCAGATGGAGAAAGTTACTCTGGGGGGTCTAATGGGTACTTATTATTTATTTAGGGTAGCTGAGGGAGTTATTGGCCCTACCACAAAGCACAAGTGTGTGGAGGGAAGAGGGGTCCGTTGGCCTCCACTGGTATATGTGACACCTGAACTCATTGGATATATGAGTGGGTAATGGGGCATAGGCAGAGGAGAACATTCTTCCTATTTATATTTAACAACTTCCTTTATGTAATTGTGCCAAAGAAGGTATAGCTTTACCTGCCAAGGAAGCCTGGAACAAGATAGACAGTCACTACAATACAAGACAGGCAGCAACAGGGCAGGTGAGAAAAGCTCAGAGTCAAGTCAAGCCATGGTCATGATACCAAGAACCAGGGGTCTGTAACCAGGAATTTGGCCTCCATATACACACACCTGGGCTTTCTATGGGAGAAACCTGATTAGAGTTCCTTGGACTGTGAGAAGATGAGAGAGAGAGAGAGAGAGAGAGAGAGAGAGAGAGAGAGAAAGAGAGAGAGAGAGAGAGAGAAAGGAGATAGAGACAGAAAGGACAGGGAAACAGGAGAGAGAAAGACAGGAGAGAGAGAAAAGAGCGAGACAGACAGGAGAGAGAGAGAGACAGGGGAGAGAGACAGACAGGAAGAAAGAGATTGGAGAGAGAAAGAGAGAGAGAGAGAGACAGGAGAGAGATAGGTAGATAAAGGAGAGAGAGACATGAGAGAGAGAGAGAAAGGAGAGATACAGGAGAGAGAGAGAGAGACAGGAGAGAGAGAGAGACAAGAGAGAGATAGGAGAGATAGATAAAGGAGAGAGAGACTGGAGAGAGAGAGAGAGAAAGGAGATAGAGACAGAAAGGACAGGGAAACAGTAGAGAGAAAGACAGGAGAGCGAGAAAATAGAGAGACAGACAGGAGAGAGAGAGACAGGGGAGAGAGACAGACAGGAAGAACGAGATTGGAGAGAGAAAGAGAGAGAGAGACAGGAGAGAGATAGGTAGATAAAGGAGAGAGAGACAGGAGAGAGAGAGAGAGAGAGAAAGAAGAGAGACAGGAGAGAGAGAGAGAGACAAGAGAGACAAGAGAGAGATAGGAGAGATAGATAAAGGAGAGAGAGACTGGAGAGAGAGAGAGAGAGAGGAGAGAGAGACAGGAGAAAGAGGCAAGAGAGAGAGATAGGAGAGATACTGTAGATATTAGATAGTAGATAAAGGAGAGAGAGACTGGAGAGACAGGAGAGAGAGAGAGAGGAGAGAGAGAGAGGAGAGAGAGACAGGAGAGAGACATAGGAGAGAGAGAGAGAGGAAAGAGAGAGACATGAGAGAAAGAGAGACAGGAGAGAGAGACAGGAGAGAGAGACAGGAGAGAGAGAGACAGGAGAGAGAGACAGAAAGGACAGGGAAACAGTAGAGAGAAAGACAGGAGAGCGAGAAAATAGAGAGACAGACAGGAGAGAGAGAGACAGGGGAGAGAGACAGACAGGAAGAACGAGATTGGAGAGAGAAAGAGAGAGAGAGACAGGAGAGAGATAGGTAGATAAAGGAGAGAGAGACAGGAGAGAGAGAGAGAGAGAAAGGAGAGAGACAGGAGAGAGAGAGAGACAAGAGAGACAAGAGAGAGATAGGAGAGATAGATAAAGGAGAGAGAGACTGGAGAGAGAGAGAGAGAGGAGAGAGAGACAGGAGAAAGAGGCAAGAGAGAGAGATAGGAGAGATACTGTAGATATTAGATAGTAGATAAAGGAGAGAGAGACTGGAGAGACAGGAGAGAGAGAGAGAGGAGAGAGAGACAGGAGAGAGACATAGGAGAGAGAGAGAGAGGAAAGAGAGAGACATGAGAGAAAGAGAGACAGGAGAGAGAGACAGGAGAGAGAGACAGGAGAGAGAGAGACAGGAGAGAGAGACAGAAAGGACAGGGAAACAGTAGAGAGAAAGACAGGAGAGCGAGAAAATAGAGAGACAGACAGGAGAGAGAGAGACAGGGGAGAGAGACAGACAGGAAGAACGAGATTGGAGAGAGAAAGAGAGAGAGAGACAGGAGAGAGATAGGTAGATAAAGGAGAGAGAGACAGGAGAGAGAGAGAGAGAGAAAGGAGAGAGACAGGAGAGAGAGAGAGACAAGAGAGACAAGAGAGAGATAGGAGAGATAGATAAAGGAGAGAGAGACTGGAGAGAGAGAGAGAGAGGAGAGAGAGACAGGAGAAAGAGGCAAGAGAGAGAGATAGGAGAGATACTGTAGATATTAGATAGTAGATAAAGGAGAGAGAGACTGGAGAGACAGGAGAGAGAGAGAGAGGAGAGAGAGACAGGAGAGAGACATAGGAGAGAGAGAGAGAGGAAAGAGAGAGACATGAGAGAAAGAGAGACAGGAGAGAGAGACAGGAGAGAGAGACAGGAGAGAGAGAGACAGGAGAGAGAAATGAGAGAGAGACAGGAGAGACAAGAGAGAGAGAGAGACAGGAGAGAGAGAGAGAAAAGAGAGAGACAAGAGAGAGAGAAAGGAGAGAGACAAGAGAAAGAGAGACAAGAGAGGGAGAGAGGAGAGAGAGAGAGAGAGGAGAGACAGACAGGAGAGAGAGAGACAGGAGAGAGAGACAGACAGGAAGAAAGAGATAGGAGAGAGAGACAGGAGAGAGATAGAGACAGGAGAGAGATAGGTAGGTAAATGAGAGAGAGACAGGAGAGAGAGAAAGAAGAGAGAGAGAGAGAGAGAAGAGAGAGAGAGAAAGGAGAGAGACAAGAGAAAGAGAGAGAGAGGGGAGAGACAGACAGGAGAGAGAGAGACAGGAGAGAGAGAGACAGAAGAGGGAGAGAGAGAGAGAAAGGAGAGAGACAGAAAGGAGAAGGAAACAGGAGAGAGAGACAAATGAGAGAAATACAGGAGAGAGATAGGAAAGAGAGAGAAAGGAGAGAGAGAAAAGAGAGAGAGAGAGAGACAGGAGAGAGAGAAAGACAGGGGAGAGAAACAGACAGAAGAGAGAAACGGTAGAGATAGAGAGAAAGGAGCAAGAGATAGGAGAGAGAGAGAGAGAAAAAAGATAGAGAGAAAGGAGAGAGAGAGACAGGAGAGAGAGAGAAACAGGAGAGAGAGAGAGAGAGAGTGGAGAGAGAGAGAGGAGAGAGAGAGACATGAGAGAGAGAGACAGGAGAGAGAGAAAGGAGAGACAGGAGAGAGAGAAAGGAGAGAGATACAGGAGAGAGAGAGAGAAAGGATAGAGAGAAAGGAGAGAGAGACAAAGAGAGAGAGAGAGAAAGGAAATAGAGACAGAAAGGAGAGGGAAACAGGAGATAGAGAGAAAGGAGAGAAATACAAGAGAGAGAGAGAGAAAGGAGAGAGAGAGATAGGAAAGAGAGAGAGAAAGGAAAGAGATGCTGGAGAGAGAGAAATGACAGAGACAGACAGGAGACAGAGAGAGACAGGAGAGAGAGACAGACAGGAAGAAAGAGATAGGAGAGAGAGACAGGAGAGAGAGAGACAGGAGAGAGATAGGTAGGTAAAGGAGAGAGAGACAGGAGAGAGAGAGAGAAAGAAGAGAGAGAGAGATAGAAGAGAGAGAGACAAGAGAGAGAGAAAGGAGAGAGACAAGAGAAAGAGAGACAAGAGAGAGAAAGGAGAGAGAGAGAGGGGAGAGACAGACAGGAGAGAGAGAAGAGGGAGAGAGAGAGAGAAGAGAGAGAGAGACAAGAGAGAGAGAAAGGAGAGAGACAAGAGCAAGAGAGAGAGAGGAGAGAGAGAGAGAGGGGAGAGACAGACAGGAGAGAGAGAGACAGGAGAGAGACAGAAAGGAGAGGGAAACAGGAGAGAGAGAGACAAATGAGAGAAATACAGGAGAGACAGGAGAGAGATAGGAAAGAGAGAGAAAGGAGAGAGAGAAAAGAGGTATAGTAGAGAGAACCAGAAAGGAGAGAGAGAGAGACAGGAGAGAGAGAGACAGGAGAGAGAGACAGGAAAGAGAGATAAAAGAGAAAGCAACAGGAGATAGAGATAGGAAAAAGAGAGAAACAGGAGAGAGAGAGAGACAGGAGAGAGATAGACAGCAGAGAGAGACAGAAAAGAGAGAGAAAGAGAGAGAGAGAGGAGAGAGAGATAGGAGAGAAAGCGTCAGGAGAGAGGCAAGAGAGAGGAGAGAGATAGAGAAACAGGAGAGAGATAGGAAAGAGAAAGAGAAACAGGAGAGAGACAGGAGAGAGAGATAGGAGTGAGAAGAGATGAAGATGAGAGAGACAGAGAAAGGGAGACAGAAGAGAGAGATAGGAGAGAAAGGGTCAGGAGAGAGGCGAGAGAGAGGAGAGAGTTAGGAAAGAGATAGAAACACGAGAGAGATAGGAAAGAGAGAGAGAAACAGGAGAGGGTGAGACAGGAGAGAGAAAGAGAGAGAGAGACAGAGAGAGAGAAAGCAGGAAGAAACAGGAGGGAGAGAGAGACGGGAGAGAAACAGAAGAGAGAGAAAGAGAGAGAGATATAGTAGAGAGAACCAGAAAGGAGAGAGAGAGAGAGAGAGAGAGAGAGAGAAAGAGAGAGGAGAGAGAGACAAGAAAGAGAGAGATAAAAGTGAAAGCAACAGGAGAGAGAGAGAGAGACAGGAGAGAGAGACAGCTACCTCCCCTGTGTTTCTTTCCCCTCTCTCCCTCCCCTGTGTCTCTTTCACCCCCTCCCTCTCCTGTGTCTTTTCCCCCCCTCTACCTCCTATGTGACTCTTTCCCCCCATTCCCTCCTTGTGTCTCTTTCCATCATCTCCCCCCTCTCCCTCCCCTGTGTCTCTTCCCACCCTCTCCCCCCTCTCCCTCCCATGTGTCTGTTTCCCCCTTTCTCCCTTCCATGTCTCTTTGCCCCTCTCCCTCCACTTTTTTCCCCTTATCTCCCTCCCCTGTATCTCTTTCCCCATCTCTTACCCTGTGTCTCTTTCCCCCTTCTCCCTCCCCTGTGTCTCTTCCCCCCTCTCCCTCCCCTGTTTCTCTTCCCCCTCTCCCTCCCCTGGGTCTCCTTCCCTCTCTCTTGCCTGTGTCTCTCCCCCTCCCTCCTCTGTGTCTCTTTTCCCCCTCTCCCTCCCTTGTGTCTCTTTCCCCCCTCTCCCTCCCCTATGTCTCTTTCCTCCTCTCCCTCCCCTGTGTCTCCCTCCCTCTGCCATCCCCTGTGTCTCTTCCACTCCATCTGCCCTCCCCTGTGTCTCGTCCCTCATCCTCTGCCCTCCCCTGTGTCTCTTCCACTCCATCTGCCCTCCCCTGTGTCTCGTCCCTCATCCTCTGCCCTCCCCTTTGTCTCTTTCCCCCTTCTCCCTCCCCAGTGTCTCTTCCCCCCTCTCCCTCCCCTGTTTCTCTTCCCCCTCTCCCTCCCCTGGGTCTCCTCCCCTCTCTCTCACCTGTGTCTCTCCCCCCTCCCTCCTCTGTGTCTCTTTTCCCCCTCTCCCTCCCTTGTGTCTCTTTCCCCCCTCTCCCTCCCCTATGTCTCTTTCCTCCTCTCCCTCCCCTGTGTCTCCCCCCCTCTGCCCTCCCCTGTGTCTCTTCCACTCCATCTGCCCTCCCCTGTGTCTCGTCCCTCATCCTCTGCCCTCCCCTGTGTCTCTTTCACCCCTCAGCCCTCCCTATGTCTCTTACCCCCCAGTTACCTGTGATGAAGAAGGTTGGTAAGGTTCACAAATCATTTAGCGTTTCGATGCTTTCTTCTAGACTCTGTAATGAGCAGACTGTGACACGATCCCATCTATTTATTATGGTTTAAAGTGAAAGAAATCCTTATCTAGCCTTAGACATACTTGTTTTGTTAACTTTTTCTTGGCTCTCAGTATTTATGTACTAGCAACTTGACGGAAATACCATTTAAGACTGGCAAAGCTATTTGCCACACAATGCGAGGCTCACCCCCCCTCTAAATTGCGGTCCTCTCCCCCCTCTAATTTCCGGGCCTTGGCGTCAGTCAACCCGCAAGGAGCTCATTGCGAGCGTCTCTGCACTCTCTCACCCCTGTGTCTCTTTCCCCCTCTCTCCCTCCCGTGTCTCTTTCCCCCTCTCTCCCTCCAGTGTCTATTTCCCCCTCTCTCCCTCCAGTGTCTCTTTACCCCTCTCTCCCTCCCGTGTCTCTTTCCCCCTCTCTCTCTCCCATGTCCTTTTTCCCCTTATCTCCCTCCCCTGTGTCTCTTTCCCCCCTCTCTTTCCCATGTGTCTCTTTCCCCCTTCTACCTCCTCTGTGTCACTTCCCCGTCTCCCTCCCGTGTCTCTTCCCCTCCATCCCTCCCCTGTGTCTCTCCCCCCTCTCTCTCCCCTGTGTCTTCGCCCATCTCCCTCCCTTGTGTCTCTTTCCCCATCTCCCTCCTCTGTGTCTTTTTCCCCCACACACCATCCCCTGTGTCTCCCCCTTCCCCTCCCATGTGTCTCTTTCCCCCCAACTCCCTCCCTGTGTCTCTTTCCACCCTCTCCCCCTCTCCCTCCCCTGTGTCTCTTTCCACCCTCTCCCTCCTCTCCCTCCACTGTGTCTGTTTCCCCCGTCTCCCTTCTGTGTCTCTTTGGCCCCTCTCCCTCCACTTTTCCCCCCTTATCTCCCTCCCCTGTGTCTCTTTCCCCCCCTCCTCTCCCCTGTGTCTCATTCCCCCTTCTCTTACCCCTGTGTCTCTTTCCCCCCTTCTCCCTCCCCTGTGTCTCTTCCCCCCTTTCCCTCCCCTGTGTCTCTTCCCCCCTCTCCCTCCCCTGGGTCTCTCCCCCTCTCTCTCCCCTGTGTCTCTCCCCCTCTCTCCCCCTGTGTTTCTCACCCTCTCCCTCCCTTGTGTCTCTTTTCCCGCTCTCCCTCCCCTGTGTCTGTTTCCTCCTCTCTCCCTCCAGTGTCTCTTTGCCCCCTCTCCCTCCACTTTTCCCCCTTATCTCCCTCCCCTTTGTCTCTTTCCCCCCTCCTCTCCCCTGTGTCTCGTTCCCCCTTCTCTTTCCCCTGGGTCTCTTTCCCCCCTTCTCCCTCCCCGCTGTTTTTTTTTGTTATTAGAGGGGCTTTTTTGTGTTTATGTATTGTTGTATGCCAATTAAATAATTAATAAATTAATACATTAATATACTTTACCTATTCCTAAGTAATATATGCAGGAAGCATTGTGCTGAAGAGCTGACAATCTGTTTCTATGTTCCTGCAGCATCCACTGTAGTTGTGCACGGTTCTGCAGCTGAGGTGTAAGTGTCAGCAATGTGTGCAGTGTGTAGTGTAAATGTGGTGCGTGCGCGAGGGGAAGCCGTTAGTGTAGCTGTGTACTTCCGCATTGAGAAATGGCGCGAATGTTTATGTGACGCTGGTGTGTATGATTTTCCGTCCTTAGTAAAAGTGGATCTTTACCTCGTATGGCTTTTTGGAAAAGCTGTATGTGCTTGGTGCTGTTTTACGTGTTTAGGGTCCTGTAGCCTCGTTTTCGTTTTTTTCGGCAGCCATTTTTTCTCTCGCTTAGGGGATTTTCGTGTGTCTAAACTCGTGAATTTGGACTTAAATTGAGGTGTAACTTCACTTGCAGAGGTCCTGGATGCCCTCCCCCCTTGCTGTGGGTAAGCTTTTTATTTCTTTTTTTGGTGTATTTATTGTGTTTTGAGTTTTTTCCGGTGCGCACGGTTTGGCCGTTAAGGTCGTAATTTTGCGAGGTCGTACTGACCCACGGCTCGTATTTTTGTCTACTAAGTCCGTAAATTTCCCGTGGTTCGTATTGTTGGTAAAGTGCCACTTGTGTGGGTGTTTGTAACCCTGTGCGAGGTGCCGTAGAGCCTTCACCTCCGCAAATGCTGAGCCTTGCTTCGCGAGGGGCCGCATTTACTGCCTGCAATGAGCCTTCAGCTCAATGCATCCGATGTTAGAGCCTCCACCTTCCGCAACAGCGGCACCTTGCGACCAACTGCGTCCCTCGCTTTGCGAGGGATGCAGTTCTTGCGAGCTTGCTTAGCGAGCTCGCATGAACTGCGTCGCTTGCTACGCAAGCTCGCAAAGCGTGACAACGATTCGTAGTTTGACAACTATTATATGTGATGGTTTGTTATTATTTGGTGCCAAACTAAATAAAAAACTGAATACACCTCAGGGGCGAGACTTCCTCCTGCTAGTCTCCTCCCATATCATATTGTTGTATCTCCATGTTTATCAAACTCAGTGCATGTTCCACCTTCCACTATCATGTTATATTTACTCTCATGTACAATATGAAATATACACATATTTATAGATTTGGTATTTTTAGAAATGAAGTTGTGTAGCTAAAATAAACACATATATGACTTACATATTAAAAAAAAATACTGTATTTTCTTTTGCTTTTATGTTTCATTCTTCAACCATTAGTCAAGTCAATGGAACAGGAAGTACCTACCAATGTAAAAGTCTGGAGGTAAGGTGCGAGATATCCTTACCCATCATATAAGACCTTGCCGACACCCTATGTTCCAGCCAGACCTGTTCCAAGCTTGGCCCAAAAGTCACTTAGGGTTCCATGGCATAGGAGGAACCTACCAGTTTAGAAGTTTGGAGGTGAAAAATGCCCTTCTCCAACATATAAGGGCTTGCAGACAACCTCTGTTCCAGCAAGATCTGCTCTTGGTTCAGCACAGAAGTCATTCAGGGCTCCATGGCACATGAGGAACCAATCAATCTGAAATTCTGGAGGCGAGAGATTAATTTTCCCACAAATAAGACCTTGCTGACACCCTCTGTTCCTGCCAGATCTGTTCTAATTTCAGCTCAATAGTCTCTCATGGCTCCATGGCACAGGAGGAACCTACCTATGTGGAAGTTTGACGGTGAGACATTCCCTTACCCAACATATAAGGCCCTGATGAAACCCTATGTTCCAGCCAGATTTGCTCAAAGCTTGGGCTCAGAAGTCACTCAGGGCTCCATGGCACAGGAAGAACCTACCAATGTAGAAGTCTGGTGGTGAGAGATGTCCTTGCCCAATATATAAAACCTTGTCAACATCCTGTGTTCCAGTCGGATGTATCCCAAGCTTGGCTGAGAAGTCACTCAGGGCTCGATGGCATAGAAGGAACCTAGCAATGAGGAAACCTGGTGGTGAGGTGAGAGATGTGTTTGCCCAACATATAACATCTTGCAGATACCCTCTGTTCCAGCCAGATCTGTACAAGGTTTGGCTTAGAAGTCACTCCTGCTTCATGGCTTAGGAAGTACCTACTGATGTGGAAGTTTGTAGGTGAGAGATGCCCTTGTTTAACATATTAGACATTGCAGACACCCCCTTTTATCTCTAGATCTGCTCCAAGTTTAGCTCAGAAGTTACTCAGGGCTTATTCTTTCACTGGCATCAGGAGTGAGGAGACACTGCATGTGGCATGTCACACAGCACCCCAGATCTTTAATTTCTTCATGCAGAACACATTGTCCTCCTCCCCTGCAGAAGAACCTTTAGTAGGGAAATAGCTGACCTTCCTTTCTCCAGTGAGCACTTCTTGACTCACACTACTTGACTCAAGGCACCCTTCCAGTAGTTGAAGGATGACTTTTGACTCGTCATGCAGGAACCATTGGTCTCTTTGTGCAGAAGAGCTTATAGTAGCGGAATGTTTGGTCTTCCTTTTTTTTTTTTTTGATTGACCACTTCTTGACTAAAGCTACCCCTTTCAGTACTTGAAGGGAAACTTTTGACTCATCATGCATGAACCATTGGTCTCCTCTTCTCATGCAGAAGATCTTGTTGTAGCTTAAAGGTTGGCATTCTTTTTTTTCCCGTCACCATTTCTTGACTCACTCGACTTGACTTGAACCCCTCCTTTCAGTAGTTAAAGGATTACTTTTGACACAGAAACCATTGGTTTCTTATTGATTTGGCAGGTCATTTGTTAGCTTAATTGTTGTGACACTTCTGGGTAAAAGATCATACATATATTACCTACTTTATTTAATTGTCTGTTGGTTTTGTTGGTACCACTGTAAATACATACCTACTTATTGTGTGCTCATTTTCCATATAAACATTTTCCTTTTACACACAAATAAGGTATGAGCCTATTACTTGTTTTATCCAGTGGGACATGAGCCAGGGCCAAATTATTTAAAGGGACTTGAGAAACGAACATAGAAATGTCATGAGAAAGATATGCTTAGGCTTACGCACTGGTATTACATTTTTCATTGTTTTAACCACACACTGTCAAAACAGGTGCAAGCTAACACACAATGGGCAATTATTTAACCAAAAATATATGCTGCTGAAATATCCGGACCAAAGGTCACACAGTATTCCATAATAATTCCTTTTAAAACATGGAACGAGACTGCTCCCTTGTGGGCAGAACATGAAACACCATTCCACCATATATATACACATTATAACTATGCATGTACATACAAAAAGGGTAGGAGGATATTGCAATTGGTTGAACTGAGCCCAGTAACGGGGAGTGGTTTGAAAATAAATAATTTATTCATTAGCGAAAAGAGAGGCTCAAGGTTTTTTTTCCGTCTGGCCCTTTCTGGGTTTGTCTGTCTGTCACTCTCTGGCCTAATATCTGATATCTATCTTTACTACAAATTCTTCCTATTGGAAAACCAAAAGGGGATTTAAACATACCATATAACCTATTTCCTTCTGTATTCTGGCTGCCATATAGATTTTATAACTGATTTTGCTATTTACAGTTTTCATGGAGTAATATGCCATATCACTGAATATCAATACCAAATATATTCTATAGACATCTGATGGTTTATCCAAGCTTGATGAGATTTTGTACACTTGATTAATTTCTATATTGATCTAACAGAATATTCAGTCATTGATTGATTTAATTTTAGGATCTATCTAAATATTGTTTGTTTTCACAAACTTAGATACATACAATTGTTGTTCTTGGTTTTGCTATTGTTTCAGTAAACTCTGTTCTGCATAAAGTGTATACTTGTCCATAAATTGATCACTGAATTTAAGAAAATATATCCTTGTATACATTGTAATATTTGTGTCATATCCAAATTGCATGGCATGATGAGTGCAGTTGAGTGTTAGGGAAGGAAGAAAAAATGCAGTGGGCCAAACAAGGAGTTGTTAAATATAAAGTTAGTTTAGTGGATGATGTTTAGAAGCTAGGGGTTGTAGAGAGGATGATTGTTTGCACCATCAAGAAAACTCTTTTTTAGAGTTTTTGTGATGAGTAAGGACATTGGAACCATACAAGCGGAGAGAGATAGGTTGAACAGATAAATAAGGGCCAGGTTTTGGTGATCAAGTGGAAGGGCACAAATGGGGTTGATCAGGCAGTAGGTGAGATTAGCAGAAGACAGGAGACATGTCAATGACAACAGAGTTTAGACAGTGCTGGGTGTCGGTCTAATGTAGGGTGTCCTCCGGACTGCACATTATCAAGGCAGGCTCAGATTGTGCTAATTACAGACATATATGAAAGTATACTATAAAAAGAAAATATTTAACTAAATTTAATAATCTATATTAATACATGTTGGGCGGTTTTAAGTTAGTACTTGGGGCAAAAATAGGGCATCTGAAACCAGGAAATATAGTATTTTGTTCTTAAATTAAAATATTTAATACATGAGGAGTTTGTGTGTATACATTTATGGAGCAATAAAATAAATTATAAGGAGGAGTTATATGAAGAGGCTATATGGAACAATAGGAGAAGTTATAATGACAGGATATATGGATCAATAGAAGGAGTTATAGTAGCTCTTGTCCCTCCTGTTCACATTGTAAAAATGATGTCTCTTTAAATTGTCTGCTCTTTGACCACGCTACGATACTGAAGACAATGAGAGTCACCAAAAGAGTGACTGCGAGACATATAGCGATAACAGCGCCAGTGGAGAGACTGCACGTCTGCTTTTGGGAGTGATCTGAGGATTCTGTAAGAAAAGAGAGGATGAGAATAGTGTTGGTGGGGTCATTCTCTATAAACAGTTGTACATTTTAAATATACTGTTTTAAAGAGCTACACTCATATTTATGATGATAGAAAGTAAAAAAACACTGCCTCTAATTTATTACCTCTTATATGTCAAGAAAAATTAAATTTAAATGTTAAAAATGTAAAGGTTGTGATTATATTTTTTTCCCTTCACAACTGCCAAATACAATATGTAGCCAGATGTTCATGCTACTTAATTAGCAGATCTGTTGAAGTCTACAATATTTAAGTTCAAAAACAAGTTTTTAAAGCACTGCTGTTTTTTTTATTTTTTTTAAAACTAACTTTTATTTCAATGGTTGAAAAAATTAAATGAAACGCTTGGGTATAAACAGTAGGAAGAATAAATTATACTTTCAAACTTACCCTCATATCAAACAGGTGAGAGAGTTTGGTGTGTATCTATACAGGTAAGAGATGGCTCAGTCTGTACTAGCAGGTGAGAGATGGCTCAGTCTGTACCAGCAGGTAAGAGATGGCTCAGTCTGTACCAGCAGGTGAGAGATGGCTCAGTCTGTACCAGCAGGTAAGAGATGGCTCAGTCTGTACCAGCAGGTGAGAGATGGCTCAGTCTGTACTAGCAGGTAAGAGATGGCTCAGTCTGTACCAGCAGGTAAGAGATGGCTCAGTCTGTACCAGCAGGTAAGAGATGGCTCAGTCTGTACCAGCAGGTGAGAGATGGCTCAGTCTGTACTAGCAGGTAAGAGATGGCTCAGTCTGTACCAGCAGGTAAGAGATGGCTCAGTCAGTACAAGCAGGTAAGCGATGGCTCAGTCAGTACCAGCAGGTGAGAGATGGCTAAGTCTGTACCAGCAGGTAAGAGATGGCTCAGTCAGTACCAGCAGGTAAGAGATGGCTCAGTCTGTACCAGCAGGTAAGAGATGGCTCAGTCAGTACCAGCAGGTAAGAGATGGCTCAGTCAGTACCAGCAGGTAAGAGATGGCTCAGTCAGTACCAGCAGGTAAGAGATGGCTCAGTCTGTACCAGCAGGTAAGAGATGGCTCAGTCTGTACCAGCAGGTAACAGATGGCTCAGTTTGTACCAGCAGGTAAGAGATGGCTCAGTCTGTACCAGCAGGTAAGAGATGGCTCAGTCTGTACCAGCAGGTAAGAGATGGCTCAGACTGTACTAGCAGATGAGAGATGGCTCATTCAGTACCAGCAGGTAAGAGATGGCTCAGTCAGTACCAGCAGGTGAGAGATGGCTCAGTCTGTACCAGCAGGTTAGAGATGGCTCAGTCAGTACCAGCAGGTAACAGATGGCTCAGACTGTACCAGCAGGTAACAGATGGCTCAGTCTGTACCAGCAGGTAAGAGATGGCTCAGTCAGTACCAGCAGGTAAGAAATGGCTCAGACTGTACCAGCAGGTAAGAGATGGCTCAGTCTGTACCAGCAGGTAACAGATGGCTCAGTCAGTACCAGCAGGTAACAGATGGCTCAGACTGTACCAGCAGGTAACAGATGGCTCAGTCTGTACCAGCAGGTAAGAGATGGCTCAGTCAGTACCAGCAGGTAAGAAATGGCTCAGACTGTACCAGCAGGTAAGAGATGGCTCAGTCTGTACCAGCAGGTAACAGATGGCTCAGACTGTACCAGCAGGTAACAGATGGCTCAGTCTGTACCAGCAGGTGAGAGATGGCTCAGTCAGTACCAGCAGGTAAGAGATGGCTCAGTCTGTACCAGCAGGTAAGAGATGGCTCAGTCAGTACCAGCAGGTAAGAGATGGCTCAGTCTGTACCAGCAGGTAAGAGATGGCTCAGTCTGTACCAGCAGGTAAGAGATGGCTCAGTCTGTACCAGCAGGTAAGAGATGGCTCAGTCTGTACCAGCAGGTAACAGATGGCTCAGTCTGTACCAGCAGGTAAGAGATGGCTCAGACTGTACTAGTAGATGAGAGATGGCTCATTCAGTACCAGCAGGTAAGAGATGGCTCAGTCTGTATGAG
The DNA here is from genome assembly GCA_027410445.1 of Discoglossus pictus. Taxonomy (NCBI): domain Eukaryota; kingdom Metazoa; phylum Chordata; class Amphibia; order Anura; family Alytidae; genus Discoglossus; species Discoglossus pictus. The sequence goes on from CM050170.1 coordinate 12,905,074, forward strand.
AAGTTGAGAGATACCTCAGTCTGTACCAGCAGGAAAGAGATGGCTCAGTCTGTATGAGAAGGTGAGCGATACCTCAGTCTGTACCAGCAGGAAAGAGATGGCTCAGACTGTACTAGCAGGTGAGAGATGGCTCAGTCTGTACTAGCAGGTGAGAGATTGCTCAGTCTGTACTAGCAGGTGAGAGATGGCTCAGTCTGTACTAGCAGGTGAGAGATGGCTCAGTCTGTACCAGCAGGTAAGAGATGGCTCAGACTGTACTGTGAGAGATGGCTCAGTCTGTACTAGCAGGTAAGAGATGGCTCAGTCTGTACTAGCAGGTGAGAGATGGCTCAGTCTGTACAAGCAGGTGAGAGATGGCTCAGTCTGTACTAGCAGGTGAGAGATGGCTCAGACTGTACGAGCAGATGAGAGATGGCTCATTCAGTACCAGCAGGTAAGAGATGGCTCAGTCTGTATGAGAAGGTGAGAGATACCTCAGTCTGTACCAGCAGGAAAGAGATGGCTCAGACTGTACTAGCAGATGAGAGATGGCTCATTCAGTAACAGCAGGTAAGAGATGGCTCAGTCTGTATGAGAAGGTGAGAGATACCTCAGTCTGTACCAGCAGGTGAGAGATGGCTCAGTCTGTACCAGCAGGAAAGAGATGGCTCAGACTGTACTAGCAGATGAGAGATGGCTCATTCAGTACCAGCAGGTAAGAGATGGCTCAGTCTGTATGAGAAGGTGAGAGATACCTCAGTCTGTACCAGCAGGTGAGAGATAACTCAGTCTGTACCAGCAGGTGAGAGATGGCTCAGTCTGTCACCAGCAGGTGAGAGATGGCTCAGTCTGTGTCAGCAGGTAAGAGATGGCTCAGTCTGTATGAGAAGGTGAGAGATACCTCAGTCTGTACCAGCAGGAAAGAGATGGCTCAGTCTGTACTAGCAGGTGAGAGATACCTCAGTCTGTACCAGCACGTAAGAGATGGCTCATTCAGTACCAGCAGGTAAGAGATGGCTCAGTCTGTATGAGAAGGTGAGAGATAACTCAGTCTGTACCAGCAGGTGAGAGATGGCTCAGACTGTACTAGCAGGTAAGAGATGGCTCAGTCTGTACCAGCAGGTAAGAGATGGCTCAGACTGTACTAGCAGGTAAGAGATACCTCAGTCTGTACCAGCAGGAAAGAGGTGGCTCAGACTGTACCAGCAGGTGAGAGATGGCTCAGTCTGTGTCAGCAGGTAAGAGATGGCTCAGTCTGTACTAGCAGGTAAGAGATGGCTCAGACTGTACTAGCAGGTGAGAGATGGCTCAGTCTGTACTAGCAGGTAAGAGATGGCTCAGTCTGTACTAGCAGGTAAGAGATGGCTCAGTCTGTACCAGCAGGTAAGAGATGGCTCGGACTGTACTAGCAGGTAAGAGATGGCTCAGTCTGTACTAGCAGGTGAGAGATGGCTCAGTCTGTACCAGCAGGTAAGAGATGGCTCAGACTGTACGAGCAGATGAGAGATGGCTCATTCAGTACCAGCAGGTAAGAGATGGCTCAGTCTGTATGAGAAGGTGAGAGATACCTCAGTCTGTACCAGCAGGAAAGAGATGGCTCCGACTGTACCAGCAGGTGAGAGATGGCTCAGACTGGACTAGCAGATGAGAGATGGCTTATTCAGTACCAGCAGGTAAGAGATGGCTCAGTCTGTATGAGAAGGTGAAAGATACCTCAGTCTGTACCAGCAGGAAAGAGATGGCTCAGACTGTACTAGCAGATGAGAGATACCTCAGTCTGTACCAGCAGGTAACAGATGGCTCAGACTGTACTAGCAGATGAGAGATGGCTCATTCAGTACTAGCAGGTAAGAGATGGCTCAGTCTGTATGAGAAGGTGAAAGATACCTCAGTCTGTACCAGCAGGAAAGAGATGGCTCAGACTGTACTAGCAGATGAGAGATACCTCAGTCTGTACCAGCAGGTAACAGATGGCTCAGACTGTACTAGCAGATGAGAGATGGCTCATTCAGTACCAGCAGGTAAGAGATGGCTCAGTCTGTATGAGAAGGTGAGAGATACCTCAGTCTGTACCAGCAGGTGAGAGATGGCTCAGTCTGTATGAGAAGGTGAGCGATACCTCAGTCTGTACTAGCAGATGAGAGATGGCTCATTCAGTACCAGCAGGTAAGAGATGGCTCAGACTGTACTAGTAGATGAGAGATGGCTCATTCAGTACCAGCAGGTAAGAGATGGCTCAGTCTGTACCAGCAGGTAAGAGATGGCTCAGACTGTACTAGCAGATGAGAGATGGCTCATTCAGTACCAGCAGGTAAGAGATGGCTCAGTCAGTACCAGCAGGTGAGAGATGGCTCAGTCTGTACCAGCAGGTGAGAGATGGCTCAGTCAGTACCAGCAGGTAACAGATGGCTCAGACTGTACCAGCAGGTAACAGATGGCTCAGTCTGTACCAGCAGGTAAGAGATGGCTCAGTCAGTACCAGCAGGTAAGAAATGGCTCAGACTGTACCAGCAGGTAAGAGATGGCTCAGTCTGTACCAGCAGGTAACAGATGGCTCAGTCAGTACCAGCAGGTAACAGATGGCTCAGACTGTACCACCAGGTAACAGATGGCTCAGTCTGTACCAGCAGGTAAGAGATGGCTCAGTCAGTACCAGCAGGTAAGAAATGGCTCAGACTGTACCAGCAGGTAAGAGATGGCTCAGTCTGTACCAGCAGGTAACAGATGGCTCAGACTGTACCAGCAGGTAACAGATGGCTCAGTCTGTACCAGCAGGTGAGAGATGGCTCAGTCAGTACCAGCAGGTAAGAAATGGCTCAGACTGTACCAGCAGGTAAGAGATGGCTCAGTCTGTACCAGCAGGTAACAGATGGCTCAGTCAGTACCAGCAGGTAACAGATGGCTCAGACTGTACCAGCAGGTAACAGATGGCTCAGTCTGTACCAGCAGGTAAGAGATGGCTCAGTCAGTACCAGCAGGTAAGAAATGGCTCAGACTGTACCAGCAGGTAAGAGATGGCTCAGTCTGTACCAGCAGGTAACAGATGGCTCAGACTGTACCAGCAGGTAACAGATGGCTCAGTCTGTACCAGCAGGTGAGAGATGGCTCAGTCAGTACCAGCAGGTAAGAGATGGCTCAGTCTGTACCAGCAGGTAAGAGATGGCTCAGTCAGTACCAGCAGGTAAGAGATGGCTCAGTCTGTACCAGCAGGTAAGAGATGGCTCAGACTGTACCAGCAGGTAAGAGATGGCTCAGTCTGTACCAGCAGGTAAGAGATGGCTCAGTCTGTACCAGCAGGTAACAGATGGCTCAGTCTGTACCAGCAGGTAAGAGATGGCTCAGACTGTACTAGTAGATGAGAGATGGCTCATTCAGTACCAGCAGGTAAGAGATGGCTCAGTCTGTATGAGAAGTTGAGAGATACCTCAGTCTGTACCAGCAGGAAAGAGATGGCTCAGTCTGTATGAGAAGGTGAGCGATACCTCAGTCTGTACCAGCAGGAAAGAGATGGCTCAGACTGTACTAGCAGGTGAGAGATGGCTCAGTCTGTACTAGCAGGTGAGAGATTGCTCAGTCTGTACTAGCAGGTGAGAGATGGCTCAGTCTGTACTAGCAGGTGAGAGATGGCTCAGTCTGTACCAGCAGGTAAGAGATGGCTCAGACTGTACTAGCAGGTGAGAGATGGCTCAGTCTGTACTAGCAGGTGAGAGATGGCTCAGTCTGTACTAGCAGGTGAGAGATGGCTCAGTCTGTACAAGCAGGTGAGAGATGGCTCAGTCTGTACTAGCAGGTGAGAGATGGCTCAGACTGTACGAGCAGATGAGAGATGGCTCATTCAGTACCAGCAGGTAAGAGATGGCTCAGTCTGTATGAGAAGGTGAGAGATACCTCAGTCTGTACCAGCAGGAAAGAGATGGCTCAGACTGTACTAGCAGATGAGAGATGGCTCATTCAGTACCAGCAGGTAAGAGATGGCTCAGTCTGTATGAGAAGGTGAGAGATACCTCAGTCTGTACCAGCAGGTGAGAGATGGCTCAGTCTGTACCAGCAGGAAAGAGATGGCTCAGACTGTACTAGCAGATGAGAGATGGCTCATTCAGTACCAGCAGGTAAGAGATGGCTCAGTCTGTATGAGAAGGTGAGAGATAACTCAGTCTGTACCAGCAGGTGAGAGATAACTCAGTCTGTACCAGCAGGTGAGAGATGGCTCAGTCTGTATGAGAAGGTGAGCGATACCTCAGTCTGTACTAGCAGATGAGAGATGGCTCATTCAGTACCAGCAGGTAAGAGATGGCTCAGACTGTACTAGTAGATGAGAGATGGCTCATTCAGTACCAGCAGGTAAGAGATGGCTCAGTCTGTACCAGCAGGTAAGAGATGGCTCAGACTGTACTAGCAGATGAGAGATGGCTCATTCAGTACCAGCAGGTAAGAGATGGCTCAGTCAGTACCAGCAGGTGAGATATGGCTCAGTCTGTACCAGCAGGTGAGAGATGGCTCAGTCAGTACCAGCAGGTAACAGATGGCTCAGACTGTACCAGCAGGTAACAGATGGCTCAGTCTGTACCAGCAGGTAAGAGATGGCTCAGTCAGTACCAGCAGGTAAGAAATGGCTCAGACTGTACCAGCAGGTAAGAGATGGCTCAGTCTGTACCAGCAGGTAACAGATGGCTCAGTCAGTACCAGCAGGTAACAGATGGCTCAGACTGTACCAGCAGGTAACAGATGGCTCAGTCTGTACCAGCAGGTAAGAGATGGCTCAGTCAGTACCAGCAGGTAAGAAATGGCTCAGACTGTACCAGCAGGTAAGAGATGGCTCAGTCTGTACCAGCAGGTAACAGATGGCTCAGACTGTACCAGCAGGTAACAGATGGCTCAGTCTGTACCAGCAGGTGAGAGATGGCTCAGTCAGTACCAGCAGGTAAGAGATGGCTCAGTCTGTACCAGCAGGTAAGAGATGGCTCAGTCAGTACCAGCAGGTAAGAGATGGCTCAGTCTGTACCAGCAGGTAAGAGATGGCTCAGTCTGTACCAGCAGGTAAGAGATGGCTCAGTCAGTACCAGCAGGTAAGAGATGGCTCAGTCTGTACCAGCAGGTAAGAGATGGCTCAGTCTGTACCAGCAGGTAAGAGATGGCTCAGACTGTACTAGTAGATGAGAGATGGCTCATTCAGTACCAGCAGGTAAGAGATGGCTCAGTCTGTATGAGAAGTTGAGAGATACCTCAGTCTGTACCAGCAGGAAAGAGATGGCTCAGTCTGTATGAGAAGGTGAGCGATACCTCAGTCTGTACCAGCAGGAAAGAGATGGCTCAGACTGTACTAGCAGGTGAGAGATGGCTCAGTCTGTACTAGCAGGTGAGAGATTGCTCAGTCTGTACTAGCAGGTGAGAGATGGCTCAGTCTGTACTAGCAGGTGAGAGATGGCTCAGTCTGTACCAGCAGGTAAGAGATGGCTCAGACTGTACTAGCAGGTGAGAGATGGCTCAGTCTGTACTAGCAGGTAAGAGATGGCTCAGTCTGTACTAGCAGGTGAGAGATGGCTCAGTCTGTACAAGCAGGTGAGAGATGGCTCAGTCTGAACTAGCAGGTGAGAGATGGCTCAGACTGTACGAGCAGATGAGAGATGGCTCATTCAGTACCAGCAGGTAAGAGATGGCTCAGTCTGTATGAGAAGGTGAAAGATACCTCAGTCTGTACCAGCAGGAAAGAGATGGCTCAGACTGTACTAGCAGATGAGAGATGGCTCATTCAGTACCAGCAGGTAAGAGATGGCTCAGTCTGTATGAGAAGGTGAGAGATACCTCAGTCTGTACCAGCAGGTGAGAGATGGCTCAGTCTGTACCAGCAGGAAAGAGATGGCTCAGACTGTACTAGCAGATGAGAGATGGCTCATTCAGTACCAGCAGGTAAGAGATGGCTCAGTCTGTATGAGAAGGTGAGAGATAACTCAGTCTGTACCAGCAGGTGAGAGATAACTCAGTCTGTACCAGCAGGTGAGAGATGGCTCAGTCTGTCACCAGCAGGTGAGAGATGGCTCAGTCTGTGTCAGCAGGTAAGAGATGGCTCAGTCTGTATGAGAAGGTGAGAGATACCTCAGTCTGTACCAGCAGGAAAGAGATGGCTCAGACTGTACTAGCAGGTGAGAGATGGCTCATTCAGTACCAGCAGGTAAGAGATGGCTCAGTCTGTACTAGCAGGTGAGAGATACCTCAGTCTGTACCAGCACGTAAGAGATGGCTCATTCAGTACCAGCAGGTAAGAGATGGCTCAGTCTGTATGAGAAGGTGAGAGATAACTCAGTCTGTACCAGCAGGTGAGAGATGGCTCAGACTGTACTAGCAGGTAAGAGATGGCTCAGTCTGTACCAGCAGGTAAGAGATGGCTCAGACTGTACTAGCAGGTAAGAGATACCTCAGTCTGTACCAGCAGGAAAGAGGTGGCTCAGACTGTACCAGCAGGTGAGAGATGGCTCAGTCTGTGTCAGCAGGTAAGAGATGGCTCAGTCTGTACTAGCAGGTAAGAGATGGATCAGTCTGTACCAGCAGGTAAGAGATGGCTCAGACTGTACTAGCAGGTAAGAGATACCTCAGTCTGTACCAGCAGGTAAGAGATGGCTCAGACTGTACTAGCAGGTGAGAGATGGCTCAGTCTGTACCAGCAGGTAAGAGATGGCTCGGACTGTACTAGCAGGTAAGAGATGGCTCAGTCTGTACTAGCAGGTGAGAGATGGCTCAGTCTGTACCAGCAGGTAAGAGATGGCTCAGTCTGTACCAGCAGGTAAGAGATGGCTCAGACTGTACGAGCAGATGAGAGATGGCTCATTCAGTACCAGCAGGTAAGAGATGGCTCAGTCTGTATGAGAAGGTGAGAGATACCTCAGTCTGTACCAGCAGGAAAGAGATGGCTCCGACTGTACCAGCAGGTGAGAGATGGCTCAGACTGGACTAGCAGATGAGAGATGGCTTATTCAGTACCAGCAGGTAAGAGATGGCTCAGTCTGTATGAGAAGGTGAAAGATACCTCAGTCTGTACCAGCAGGAAAGAGATGGCTCAGACTGTACTAGCAGATGAGAGATACCTCAGTCTGTACCAGCAGGTAACAGATGGCTCAGACTGTACTAGCAGATGAGAGATGGCTCATTCAGTACCAGCAGGTAAGAGATGGCTCAGTCTGTATGAGAAGGTGAAAGATACCTCAGTCTGTACCAGCAGGAAAGAGATGGCTCAGACTGTACTAGCAGATGAGAGATACCTCAGTCTGTACCAGCAGGTAACAGATGGCTCAGACTGTACTAGCAGATGAGAGATGGCTCATTCAGTACCAGCAGGTAAGAGATGGCTCAGTCTGTATGAGAAGGTGAGAGATACCTCAGTCTGTACCAGCAGGTGAGAGATGGCTCAGTCTGTATGAGAAGGTGAGCGATACCTCAGTCTGTACTAGCAGATGAGAGATGGCTCATTCAGTACCAGCAGGTAAGAGATGGCTCAGACTGTACTAGTAGATGAGAGATGGCTCATTCAGTACCATCAGGTAAGAGATGGCTCAGTCTGTATGAGAAGGTGAGAGATACTTCAGTCTGTACCAGCAGGAAAGAGATGGCTCAGTCTGTATGAGAAGGTGAGCGATACCTCTGTCTGTACCAGCAGGAAAGAGATAGCTCAGACTGTACTAGCAGGTGAGAGATGGCTCAGTCTGTACTAGCAGGTGAGAGATGGCTCAGTCTGTAATAGCAGGTGAGAGATGGCTCAGTCTGTACCAGCAGGTGAGAGATGGCTCAGACTGTACTAGCAGGTGAGAGATGGCTCAGTCTGTACCAGCAGGTAAGAGATGGCCCAGTCTGTACTAGCAGGTAAGAGATGGCTCAGTCTGTACTAGCAGGTAAGAGATGGCTCAGTCTGTACTAGCAGGTAAGAGATGGCTCAGTCTGTACTAGCAGGTAAGAGATGGCTCAGTCTGTACCAGCAGGTTAGAGATGGCTCAGTCTGTATGAGAAGGTGAGAGATACCTCAGTCTGTACCAGCAGGAAAGAGATGGCTCAGACTGTACCAGCAGGTGAGAGATGGCTCAGACTGTACTAGCAGATGAGAGATGGCTTATTCAGTACCAGCAGGTAAGAGATGGCTCAGTCTGTATGAGAAGGTGAAAGATACCTCAGTCTGTACCAGCAGGAAAGAGATGGCTCAGACTGTACTAGCAGATGAGAGATGGCTCAGTCTGTACTAGCAGGTGAGAGATACCTCAGTCTGTACCAGCAGGTAACAGATGGCTCAGACTGTACTAGCAGATGAGAGATGGCTCATTCAGTACCAGCAGGTAAGAGATGGCTCAGTCTGTATGAGAAGGTGAGAGTTAACTCATTCTGTACCAGCAGGTGAGAGATGGCTCAGTCTGTACCAGCAGGAAAGAGATGGCTCAGACTGTACTAGCAGATGAGAGATGGCTCATTCAGTACCAGCAGGTAAGAGATGGCTCAGTCTGTATGAGAAGGTGAGAGATAACTCAGTCTGTACCAGCAGGTGAGAGATGGCTCAGTCTGTCACCAGCAGGTGAGATATGGCTCAGTCTGTCACCAGCAGGTGAGAGATGGCTCAGTCTGTCACCAGCAGGTGAGAGATGGCTCAGTCTGTGTCAGCAGGTAAGAGATGGCTCAGTCTGTATGAGAAGGTGAGAGATAACTCAGTCTGTACCAGCAGGTGAGAGATGGCTCAGTCTGTCACCAGCAGGTGAGAGATGGCTCAGTCTGTGTCAGCAGGTAAGAGATGGCTCAGTCTGTATGAGAAGGTGAGAGATACCTCAGTCTGTACCAGCAGGAAAGAGATGGCTCAGACTGTACTAGCAGGTGAGAGATGGCTCATTCAGTACCAGCAGGTAAGAGATGGCTAAGTCTGTACTAGCAGGTGAGAGATACCTCAGTCTGTACCAGCAGGTAAGAGATGGCTCATTCAGTACCAGCAGGTAAGAGATGGCTCAGTCTGTATGAGAAGGTGAGAGATAACTCAGTCTGTACCAGCAGGTGAGAGATGGCTCAGTCTGTACCAGCAGGTGAGAGATGGCTCAGTCTGTGTCAGCAGGTAAGAGATGGCTCAGTCTGTACTAGCAGGTAAGAGATGGCTCAGTCTGTACTAGCAGATGAGAGATGGCTCATTCTGTACCAGCAGGTAAGAGATGGCTCAGTCTGTACTAGTAGGTGAGAGATGGCTCAGTCTGTGCCAGCAGGTAAGAGATAGCTCAGACTGTACTAGCAGGTAAGAGATGGCTCAGACTGTACCAGCCGGTAAGAGATGGCAAAGATAGTATTAGAAGGTGAGATATTTCTCAGTCTGTACTAAAAGTTGAGAGATGGCCCAGACTGTACTAGAAAGTGAGAGATGGCTTTGTCTGCACAAGCAGATGGGTCAGTCTGTACTAGCAGTTGAGAGGTGGCTCAGTCTTTCCCAGCAGGTGAGAGATGGTTTAATCTGTATTGTCAGGTGAGAGATGGCTCAGTCTTTACCCGCAGGTGAGAGATGGGTCAGTCTGTACCAGCAGGTAAGAGAAGGCTCAGTTTGTACTAGCAGGTGAGAGATGGGTCAGACTGTGCCAGCAGGTGAGAGATGGGTCAGTCTGTACTAGCAGGTAAGAGAAGGCTCAGTTTGTACTAGCAGGTGAGAGATGGGTCAGACTGTACTAGCAGGTGAGAGATGGCTCAGTCTGTACTAGCAGTTGAGAGATGGCTCAGTCTTTCCCAGCAGGTGAGAGATGGTTTAATCTGTAGTGTCAGGTGAGAGATGGCTCCATCTTTACCCGCAGGTGAGAGATGGCTCAATCTGTTTTGCCAGGTGAGAGATGGCTCAGGGTGTAATGTCAAGTGAGATATGGCTCAGTGTGTACCATCAAGTGAGAGATGACTCAGTCTGTACCAGCAGGTATGAAATGGCTCAGACAGTACCAGCAGGTGAGAGATGGCTCCTAATATACTTACTCCATTTTGCTATTAGTGGTATCTCCAGGCTGCTGTGGGTCACCTTACAGGTATAAGAATCTTCTTCCAATTGAGCTACCATGACAGACACCGAAGACAGGAAGTTCTGATCTGGGAGAGGCAGAGTCGAGTGTTGTAGCTCAGTCTCGGGGACCTCATGACCATTTCTTTCCCAAATCATTGAGATCTCTATTGGATAATGACCATACGCCCGGCAGTTCAGTATCAGGAAGTCATGTTCGATAGGTATCTTTGTCACACGTACTATAGGCTCCACTTGAGATTAGTAGGAGATAAAAGATTATTTTACAAGCTGAAGTTACAAATGTCATTTGGAGGCATTATGGGTAGACATTTTATTGGCCAATATAAGGAAGCTTTGGAGGAATGAGATGAGTTATAGAGACAGGTTATCTGTGTGAGTTATATGTAGCAATTGGAGTTTATATGGAACAATTGGATGAGCTATAGGGAGAGGTTAGAAATAATAGATAAAATAGTAGATAAAATTAAATCTACAGGAAGCTATCACATGCAGGACTCTCAAACAAGTGGTTTACTGCCCTTTATCGAAAAATACATTTACTGCACTCTCTCCTTCATCCTAATCCATTTACGATGTCTCACCTACCTCTTCTGTTTAAAGTCTTCTTTCCCAAGTCTAACAGCTCGCTTATATGTGAAACGCAAGTATTAAGGAAAGTATTCGTATTCATCTCATTTATGGTCTGGTTGGCATTTAAATCATCTAGAAAATATTCTGCCTCAGGTACTTCCGCCGTCCAGTTCCCCAAGCCAACATCAAATTTTAGGAACGGTTTCCCATCGTAAGCATCAGCCCATGTTATGTCAGATGTCCCATTGTCATACACCGTACAACCTTCTAGTCTCTGTAGATAATGAACTTCTGGAGATAAACAAAGCTTCTGATTGGTTACTGTATAAAACAATATTATATATTAAGCACTGAGTATACTGTATATTGGTCACCAGCACTATTCTAATGTTCTAGATAGTATTTTAGACTACATGTACGTTACATCAGTAGTTTTCCATCTCTCGCCTTGGAGATACAACTCATTGTGTGAACTAAATTCCTATCGTAATACTGATTTACTTTAATTCCAAATGTATTAAAGTGCAATACAGAATTGTTTAATTGCCATACCCATACTTTCAGTTACCAAGTACCTATCTGTGTTGTCCCTGGGCACTTTACCATGCCCAAATGTCATTACTTCTCCTCAGTTTGAGCCTCATGAGCGTTGAGGACATCCTCAGGTCAATGGAAATTAGTTTTGATGCACCCTGTGTTAATTATAAACGGGTGTGGATCTATTTAAGACTACCTGTCTGGACACACTGTACCCTAGCAATATGTTCCATGGTTGCATCACTTTCTTGGGACTAATCTTCTGGAGAAAATTTTGGCTAGTGACCAGACTATCTTACCTTGGCCTTATCTTCTGCTTGTCTACTTGTTCCTCCTGTCTGATTTTGCCCTGAACCTTTTCTTGAGTACAGACTTGGATTCCCGTGGCCTGCGCCATTATGTGGACATCTACTCTGACAATTCCAACGTTAACCAGACATAGACCTTGATTCAAATGCTGGCCTCTAACCTCTACCACCATCTGGTAACCACCAACGTCACACACAATTGATATTTGCATTGCAAAATCTAACCATTTTTATAGTTTGCAATGGTTACTCACCTCCTTTTTCATTCAAGTACGAAGTGATTGTCCGAAACTTTTTCTGCATCATGTCCTGGTACAACATCTCATATAGATTTCGCCTTCCAAAGCTTAAATTGGGACCTTTGAACCAGGACTCTCTTATCTCCATTAGCTGGTACCTACTGTCATACCAGAATAGAGTAACATCATCCAATTCTCGTGTTGTAAAGTATAGAGGCAGGACGGATGATGTATCAGTCACCGTTGTGACGAAGTAGTGAGAGTGGCTTCCTTCAACAACAGCAACATTTTTTAATATATATATATATGTATATATATATATATATATATATATATATATATATATATATATACACACATACTGAGATATAAAGGAGTTGAGAAATTAGAAGAAATACAAAGGCAAGGGGAGAAAAGAGGGAGAGAGAACTAGTGAAATAGTTGGAATGGGTGAAAAAAATAAGCATGGGGATGAGATTTAAAATAAATGAGAGAAATTAAGAAAGAAAATAAGAATACATTAGAGAAAATGAGAGTGAGGGAGGCAGAGAGAGAGGGAGATAGAGGGAAAGTCAGAGAGAGAGAGAGAGACAGAGAGAGGGAAGCAGAGATTGAGGGGGAACAGAGAAAGAGGGTGGGAGAGAGGGTGTGGCAGAGAGAGAGAGAGAAATAGGCAGGCAGAGAGATAGGAGGCAGAGAGAGAGGGGAAGAAGAGAGAGAGGAAGAGTGAAAAAAAAGAGGCAGGGAGGGAGAGGAAGAGAGGGAGGGAGAGAGAGAGGAAGAGAGGGGACTGAAAAGAGATAGAGGAATGGAAGAGAGAGAGCAAAAGGAGCACACAGAGAGGGCACAGAGAGAGAGAGGGCACATAGAGAGATGGCACAGAGAGAGAGGGAAAGGCAGAGAGAGTGAGGTTGGAAGCAGAGAGACAGAAGAAGGGAGGCAGAGAAAAAGGGGGAGGCAGAGAGAGAGGAAAAGGCAGAGAGAGAAAGGAAAGGCAGAGAGAGAGGGGGAAGCAGAGATTGAGGGGGAAACATAGAGAGTGGGAGAGAGGGGGTGGCAGAGAGGGAGGGAGGCAGAGAGAGAATGGAGGGAGGCAGAGGGGGGGGGAAGGAGAGAGAGGGAAAGAGGGAAAAGAGAGGCAGGGAGGGAGAGGAAGAAAGGGAGGGAGAGAGATTGATGAAGAGAGGGGACTGGAGAGAGATAGAGGAGAGGAAGAGAGAGAGAGCAAAACGAGCACACAGAGAGGGCACAGAGAGAGAGGGCACATAGAGAGATGGCACAGAGAGAGAGGGAAAGGCAGAGAGAGTGAGGTTGGAAGCAGAGAGACAGAAGGAGGCAGGCAGAGAAAAAGGGGGAGGCAGAGAGAGAGGAAAAGGCAGAGAGAGAAAGGAAAGGCAGAGAGAGAGGGGGAAGCAGAGATTGAGGGGGAAACATAGAGAGTGGGAGAGAGGGGGTGGCAGAGAGAGAATGGAGGGAGGCAGAGGGGGGGAAGGAGAGAGAGGGAAAGAGGAAAAAGAGAGGCAGGGAGGGAGAGGAAGAGAATGGGGCTGGAGAAAGAGGAGAGCAAGAGAGCACAAATAGTGCAGAGAGAGGGCACAGAGAGAGAGGGCACAGATAGAGATACAGAGCACAAAGAGAGAGAGACAAAAGAGAGAGAGACAGTGCAGAGAGAGAAACAGTGCAGAAAGAGAAACAGTGCAGAAAGAGAGGTTTCAGAGAGAGAAAGAGCGACAGCTCACAGAGAGAAATACAACGCAGAGAGAGAGAGGGGATGCACAGAGAGTGAGAGGGCACACAGAGAGACAGTGGGGGCATGTAGAGGGCACAGAGAGAGGGTGCACAGAGAGAGACAGCACAGACAATTGAAAATAACATATGATACTGTTATTTATGATGGACAAGTTGCTAGTAGTATAATAATTTACAGACAAATAAACATTACACAGATTGCTGGTATGGTCCATGGTCACATTCATATTTTTCCCCTTGTGTGTCTTATCCAATCATAAGGAGCTAAAGTAGGTCATCTACCTATTGGCCAGCTTCCAGAGGGTCCACCAATCATAACACAGTGATTGGTTTAATCTCAAGCTAGGTGAGTAGGGAAGATAGTATCGGGATGCCTAAGGGTGGCTAGGCACCAGGTAGTTACCAACAGACAGTGCAGTTAAAGTTCAAGGAGGACTATGTGACTTACAGGTGTCCAGTTAATAATAGGAGATGAGCTACATGATCTGCCCAACACTTTCATTCTTCCAAGGAACCCTGCTCCTACATAGATGATGAGGCCTATCTTGTTAACCTGACCTTTATTTGTGTCAGGTCCAGTGTCTGTTATGCCATAGTCTAAATGTTATTTCCATTTTCCCCCGACCAATTATTCTGGCGTCTTAACATCTGGGACATGGGTAGTCTGCTCTGATAGACCTACATAGGAAGTCATGCAAATGTTGTGTTGAGGCACAGATGATGTATCAAAGGGGTATCAGTTACAACTCTTAACCCTCCTAAACCTCCTTGCATTCCCATAACAATCACTTAATTAGCCAACAAGATAAGTTGTTAGCTATCTTCCCACACCAATCCAGCCTGTCAGAACAATGTTCATAACCACATGGGGAATCTAGGCTACAACAGCAGAGCTATTTTGTCATTTATACTATAACTCTGGGGTGGAGATAGTGGTCTTATACCTTAAACAGCCTGTACTGCCTGCTCTTTCGTCCCCCCAACAATACACAACAAGTCCTTTATTACTATATACAGCAATATTGTACATAACAGTGACCATGACTCATTCGGCCCACCATGAGTCTGTGACAATCTCCTTATATTCTGTAGGGATTAACTAAGAGACTGGGTACCTCTAATTAATAAAGACATGAATAATGTAGACGACCAAGTCTAAGTGTTCTATAAATTTTACGTAGGTTCCTTAAGAAATATATCTCTCTATATCTAATTATTATTATTATTATTATAGTTCATTTATAATGCGCATACAAAGATAAATACAAATGAACATATAGCAAAGCAAGGAGGGCCCTGTCTTTGAGCTAGGAATCCAATGTCAATGGTGCATTCCCAAAGTACTTAGGATAGAAACTCTCAGACTTGCAATCTAAGGTATAGTGAGTGGTAAAAGAGGGAGAGAGCGTGTTAGGGTGGAAGGTGATACGCTTCTTTTAAGTGAGGTCTTAAATGTTTTGAGGCAAGAGGATAATCTGGTGGAGCGAGGCAAGGAGTTCCAGAGAATAGGGGCAGCATGAGAAAAGTCCTGGAGGCGGCAGTGAGAGGAGGTAACAAGAGTTGTAGAAAGAAGAAGGTCATTAGCAGAACGAATAGGGCGGGTGGGGGAGTATTTGGAGATGAGAGCACAGATGTATGAGGGAGCGTTATTGTTGAGGGCTTTGTAAGTTAGGGTCATGATTTTTTATTTTTTTCTTGAGGCTAAGGGAAGCTAGTGGAGTGATTGACAGAGAGATTTAGCTAATGTTAAATAAGGAAAAGGGACATCCTCTTAGATCTATTAAATCTCCTGAGATGTGGTTTCTACAACTTAATACAAAGTTATTGGTGGTAACTAAATGTGGTTTCTCCACCGAACATAGTACATCAGGTGACTTACAAAGTGGCACAATATATTTAGATGTGCTATTGCAGCAAATTCCAAAAAAATATTAGTAGGAGTATACTATAAACCCCTAAATATAGCTGAAAGTGAGAAAATACAATACAATT
Organism: Discoglossus pictus; assembly: GCA_027410445.1. Classification (NCBI taxonomy): domain Eukaryota; kingdom Metazoa; phylum Chordata; class Amphibia; order Anura; family Alytidae; genus Discoglossus; species Discoglossus pictus. The sequence continues at coordinate 12,920,457 of CM050170.1, forward strand.
ATTAATACAGATTGGAAATGCAGCTAAGCATGGGCAAGTTCTAATAATGGGAGATTTTAATTACCCTGAAATAAACTGGATAAATGAGAACCGCAGTTCAGCTAAGGGGAGCAGGTTCTTGAGTACATTATCTGGCCCAGGTACATTATCTGGCCCAGGTTATACAAGAATCTACTAGAAATGGGGCCATCTTGGATTTAGTCATCACAAGTAATATTGATATGGTGTCAAATGTTGGAATAGGGCAACCTTTGGGAAACAGTGATCACAACACAGTGTCATTTGAAATTGGAGTAAAAAAACTGTAAGGGGACAACAAAAACTCTTAATTTTAAAAGGGCAGATTGTAACGGTCTAAGGGCAGCAATACAAAGTATAGAATGGGACAGAGAACTGATAGGTAAAAACACTGAACATAAATGGACAACATTTAAATCATTACTAAATATACATGCACATCGGCATATACCGTGTGGGAATAAAAGTAAAAGGAGTAAATCCCATCCAATGTGGCTCAACAATGATTTAAATATCAAGATACGGAGTAAAAAACAGGCATTTAAATTATACAAACAAGAGGGGACAGAGACTGCTTTACGGGAATACAGGGTAATCACCAAGGAAGCAAAAGGGCTATTAGACTGGCTAACATAAAAAATGAAAAATGTATTGCAAAAGAGAGTAAGACTAACCCTAAAATATTCTTAAGTATATTAATAGGAAGAAGGCGAGGAAGGAAGCTATAGGAACATTACAGGCTGTCTGAAAATTAGTGACCAGGAAAAGGCAGATGAGCTAAATAGGTTCTTTTCTTCGGTATACACAAGGGAGGTACCAGTGGTTGGGACACTGCAACATAATGGGGTTTATACTAAATTCACCAAATAATTGGTTAAGGCAGGAAGAAATCCAAAAGAGGTTGGAAAAAATACATTTTAATAAAGCCCCGGGTCCTGATGGAATACATCCAAGGGTACTAAGGGAACTGGGTTCTGTAATAGCAAAACCCTTATATCTATTTTTTCAAGATTCACTCAACACTGGGTCACTACCAGATGACTGGAGAAAAGCTGATGTGATACCTATATTTAAAAAGGGAGCAAGAGCAAATCCAGGGAATTATAGACCAGTGAGCCTCACTTCTGTAATGGGAAAGCTTTTAGAAGAGTTAATAAGGGATAATATACAAGAATATGTCTATTCAAACAGGATTATAAGTAGGAGTCAACATGGATGTATGAGGGATAGGTCATGTCAAACAAATCTAATTAGTTTCTATGAGGAGGGTAGAAGGAACCTGGATCAAGGCAACTCAGTGGATGTAGTCTTTTTAGAATTTGCAAAGGCTTCTGATACAGTGACACATGGGAGACTATTGTGCAAACTAAGGGATACAGGATTTGCAGTAAATATCTGCTCATGGATTGAGAGCTAAAAGACAGGAAGCAAAGGGTTGTTGTAAATGGTTCATACTCCGATTGGACTAATGTGGTAAGTGGGGTTCCTCAGGGTTCAGTATTAGGTCCTCTCCTTTTTAACATATTTATTAATGACTTAGAGGTAGGACTGAAAAGTATTGTCTCCATTTTTGCTGATGACACAAAGTTGTGCAAGGTAATTAAATCAGAAAATTATGTACTTTCCCTCCAAAGGGATTTGCATAAATTAGAGAAATGGGCGGCTAAATGGCAGATGAGATTTAATACGAATAAATGTAAAGTTATGCATCTGGGAAGGAAAAATAGCCATGCAATTTATAATCTTAATGGAGCAAATCTTAGGTGTATCGGATATTGAAAGGGATTTGGGAGTGCTTGTGGACAACCACCTAGGTAACAGTGCTCAATGCCAAGCAGCAGTTGCAAAGGCAAATAAAATATTAGCATGTATTAAGAAGGGTATAGAAGCAAGGGAAGCAAATATAATTCTGCCAATATACAAATCTCTAGTACGCCCTCATTTGGAACATGGAGTACAATTTTGGGCACCACTTCATAAAAAGGACATTTTAGAACTGTAAAAAGTACAGAGAAGGGCAACAAAACTAATAAAGGGAATGGAGGGGCTAAGTTATGAAGAAAGACTAACCAAATTACACTTATTTTCTCTAGAAAAAAAGGCATCTAAGAGGAGATATGATTACCTTATATAAATATATCCAGGGTCAGTATAAAGATTTGTCAAGGGAGCTTTTTGTGCCAAGAGGTTTTCAAATGACAAGAGGATATCCCTTGAGGTTAGAAGTAAAAAGATTCCACCTTAAAGAAAGAAAAGGGTTTTTCACAGTAAGGGTGGTTAATATGTGGAATTCTCTACCAAAGGAGGTGGTGACAGCAGATTCAATAGATAACTTTAAAAAAGGATTGGATATATTTTTAACTAAAAAGATCATTCAGGGCTATTCTGGATAATTAGAGAGGGAGTATTGATCCAGGGATGATTCCGATCACCAGTATCTGGGGTCAGGAAGGAATTAATTTTTTTCCCTTTTAAGACACTTGGCAATTTTTTTCTGTTTGCCTTCCTCTAGATCAATTAACAACTAATTTGCATATTGCAGATCAGAGGAGATCTAAAAAGGTTGAACTTGATGGACTGCAAGTCTTTTTCAACCTCAATTACTATGTAACTATTGTTGTTGTTGTTTAGTCATTGTCGAGTCCAACTCTCCGTGACTCAATGGACCACAGCACGCTAGGTGCATCTCTCAGTCGCTGCCCCTCTGAGATCCATCAAGTTCTAGTTTATTGATTCAGTGACCTCATCTAACCATCTCCGCCCCTGTCGTCCCATTCTTTTTGTGCCTTCAATCTTTCCCAGCATCAGAGTCTTTTCTAGGAAATCCTTCCGTCTCATGATATGACCAAAATATTTGAGCTTCAGCCTCATGATCATTCCTTCTTGTGAACAGTTTGTCTTCATTTCCTGTAGTACTGATTTATTGGATCTTCTTGCAGTCCAAGGGATTCTAAGTATTTTTACCAACACCACTATTGAAAAGGCGTCAATTCTACGGCGCTCAGACTTCTTTATGGCCCAGCTCTCACATCCATATGTTACTACTGGGAATACCATAGTTCGAACTATGCAGACCTTTGTTAAAAGTTGAATATCTTTACTTTTTACTAGCTTGTCCAAGATGTGCTATAGAGGTCACATAAATTATAACACTATAAAATAGGGAATACTGCAAATTAATAGTAGTGATGACCCTTAAACAGTGTAAGCATATATTTATACTCTATGGAAAATGAACTTTACAAATGGATGCTATATTATAGGTGACGCATCACTAGAGACGGCTTAAGCCCCGGACAAGACTTTAGATATTGCACGAGGGCACCAGCTTGGGTTACTTGGAAAAAATTGTAGACATTTAGGGTGGTTAACGTTGAGGGCATGGTCAAATATAATTTTTAATTTAATACCTAGAGATACTATAGACATAAGACAACAGTAGTCATGTTTTCTCAAATGGATAACCATGTCAATTAATTTGAATGGAAATGGAACAAGAGGTTGTTGGCTTAATTCATGATGGAGGATGAGGCTTATCACATATGTATAAGGAGGAATAATCATCATGAAAACTTTTATATGGATGATGTATCCAAATAGTCCTACCATATCTACACTGTACTCATGAGTAATGTATAAGGGTATATGACCATGTCTTTACAGTTTACTAATATATAGTTTCTCCAGCTGAATCTACTACTATATATGAGATATAACCAGTGGTGCATACATTTCTATAATGTCTATAAACCCTACAAGTGAATGAAGTAATGTAGCTATGGTCTTCTGTCTTAATACTATGAGAAATGGGGATTCTGTAAATTACACAAAATGGATGGATAATGTTTAAGTCCATCCATCGTTCCTATAGGTAGTCTGGAAAGTGGTAAACCATATCCACATATCAAATATCCCATTTACTGTTGAAATAAAAAATGCACATATAATTACAATTGGTGGTTAGATAATTGAGCTTGTAAGTTTTTTAGACATCAATTATCTATACATGACCTATCTCACTTAGGGACAGTAATTAACACTCAAAGTATTATGTGAGGAAAAAAACAAGAGCACACAATAACGTAAACAATTTAAAATATCTATCTTTAAATATTTAACTTTCAAGGTCAACTATCTAACATTTCCATTCAAGTATTTTTTTTAATAATAACCAATTATTATTAAATATATTATTCAATTATATCTGTATTTGTAGTTTCTGCAATAACTAGGACCTTTGCTGTGGCCTGTATGCTAGATATAGAGCTAGGGTAGAAGTATCACTAGGGTTCTCTACATTACCATAAATATATCTCTGGTCTCCCATGTTGAATATAGTCTATGCAGTAGGTGAGATCTGACCTGAAATGATGAGCTCTCACCAGTGATGTGTCCAGTGGAACTCAAGGGCTTACTCTGTGTTGATGTAGTTATTTTTCTGGATTAGGTAAAGTTAAGTCTACTATCTTCAGATGGGTGAGACAGGGATGAGATAGGGGACTTCTATCAATGGCCAGTCCTGGAAGGGGGCCCTATGCTGTCAGGTATTTATATGATATGCCTGTCACCATGGGAAGAAACAAGTGTAAGAGAGAGTGAGGCAGAGTAGAATCCTGGAGCAATATTAGAGGAGTATATATGTATATATAAATTGGATGGGTGTTGGGGTAGGTGGACCCTAGCTATTACATTTATGTTGGCCCAAAGATTTTAACAGGCATTCTTGTGTCTAGAAATTAGTGATCTACATGAAAAAGTAACCTAGTCTAACAACTCTAAAAATAAGGTCTCTCTAATTAAATACAGTCTCTGAAGTGATGTCTCACCGGAGATCATCCTGTAGTAGCCACATCTACTCTCTATAAAGGTGAGGTATCTCCAACTAAATATTGTCCTATACAGGAGGCCTGACCAGAGATCATTATATATTTGACTAGCCATGTTTACTCTCTATAGAGGTGAGGTCTATCCAACTAAATATTGTCCTATACAGGAGGTCTCAATAGAGATCATTATATATTTGACTAGCCATGTTTACTCTCTATAAAGGTGAGGTCTATCCAGCTAAATATTGTCCTATACATGAGGCCTGACCCGAGATCATTATATATTTGACTAGCCATGTTTACTCTTTATAAAGGTGAGGTCTATCCAACTAAATATTGTCCTATACATGAGGCCTGACCAGAGATCATTATATATTTGACTAGCCATGTTTACTCTCCATAAAGGTGCGGTCTCTCCAACTAAATATTTTCCTATACAGGAGGTCTCAACAGAGATCATCAGACTATAGTTGTCATGTCTACTCTATAAAAGTGAGTTCTCTCCAACTAAATATAGTCCTATACATGAGGTCTCACCAGTGATCTACACATTGGAATACCCATTTCTGCTCTCTCTAGAAATGAGGTCTATCCAATGAAATATGGTCCTACAAGTGAGATCTCACCAGAGATCATCATATTTGAGTAGCCTTTCCTACCATCTATAAAAGTGAGGCCTCTCCAGCTAAATTTTGGCCTATACATGAGGCCTGACCAGAGATCACTATATATTTGACTAGCCATGTTTACTCTCTATAAAGGTGAGTTCTCTCCAACTAAATATAGTCCTATACATGAGATCTCACCAGAGATCATCAGACTATAGTTGTGATGTCTACTCTCTATAAAAGTGAGTTCTCTCCAACTAAATATAGTCCTATACATGAGGTCTCACCAGTGATCTACACATTGGAGTACCCATGTCTGCTCTCTCTAGAAATGAGGTCTATCCAATGAAATACAGTCCTACAAGTGAGATCTCACCAGAGATCATCATATTTGAGTAGCCTTTCCTACCATCTATAAAAGTGAGGCCTCTCCAGCTAAATAGTGTCCTATACATGAGGTCTCACCAGTCTGATCATCAGATTATATTAGTCATATCTACTCGCTATTAAAATAAGTTCTCTTCAACTAAATATAGTCCTATATATAAGGTATAACCAGTGATCTACTCATTGGAGTACACATTCCTGCTCTCTCTAGAAATTAGGTCTGTCCTATAAGGGAGGTCTCACCAGAGATCATCAGATTATAGTAGTCATGTCTACACGTTATAAAAAATTAGGTCTCTTCAACTAAATACAGTCCTATACATGATTCAGTGATCTAACGAGGTCTACATCATCTACACCTATGGTAATACCATCAGAAGATAATATAATTATGAATACTAATATAAATTTACAACAGACTCAAAATGAGATAATATTCGAAAGAACTTACCAGCAAATGTCAACTGGACTGGTAGTAATGTAAGAGCAAAATAAGTAAAAATATATCTCCCCATCTCTTCACAGTTGTAGGATCTCTGTCCAAATGGTGTAGTATGGGATGGTCATGATCATGTAAATAGGCTGATCCACCTTACCCAGAGCAACCTGTACAGTTACACAAGACCAAGCCAAGGAAAGTCCCCTGTGGAAATTCAGGGTGCAGCCAGCACCCTTAAATATAGCAGCAATATATCTGGCTACTAGGCTTTAATAATACTCTATGCTTATTAGTGTAGCGCAAGAAACAAGAATGACCAGATTTAATTATAGCTGTGACGAGAAGTCAGCAAAATATTCACAGCTTTTTGTTTTAATGAGATTCTACAAAGGATAACATCTGTAATTATTGTCTGAGTTTATATACTTATGTAATAAGAGCAAATAAACGTTCTATTCATTTAAATGTTGTAAATATTATTATATAATAAAATATTTTTAGGGTACATTAATAAATATGTAATAATAGTAAATACATATTCTATTAATTTAAATTATGTAAATATTATAATTTATGTTTTATATAATTATTAATAAATAAATCAAAAACAATTTATTTCCATGTTTTAGATATTTAAATTGACAAAGAGGAGATTACAGATATGGCATAAATGAAAATTATAGATATCAAAACCTGTTCTTCATTGGGCCTCAAAAGGCCAAGGAGGTCAACCCTACCCGCAGGTTGTACAGAGTGTTCTAGGACAAGTTAAAGATTTCCAGGACAAGTTACCGGGTTCTAGGACAAGTTACAGATTTTCAGACTAACAGCCCTATTAAATTTGAAGCCAGTAACTCCAACGTGAAACTCGCATTGGCTGTGGGCTTGAAATTTGGCCAAGTTATGGTGCTATTAAATTAGAACGGGCTGCGAGCTATAAGCTAGAGACGCAAACTCGTAAACCATTTGTCGGCCGTCGGATTTGCGGTCTTGAATAAATCTGTTCTATAAATCTGGACTATCTCTTGGTAACATATAACAGCATATGTGGATGTTTTCATCCACCCCATTGGACTCTCTGCTTGTTATATGGATTTCGTCAAACAGGTGCTTACTTATTTTCGTGGATTTATTGTTTTTCCATCAAGATTTCATCTTTTCTTGCTGCCGCCTTATAATCACTAATTGCAAAGCTTTCCTTCAACAGACTATAATATCTTGACTGTGAACTTTATGCTTTGGAATCTGTTATTGAGAGACTTTTTATATTATTACACGGATCATATTGGATTATTAAACTTGCGTTTTTTTTATGTGTTTTATTGTTTCTATTTATTATTATGTTTTCTTTTGCAATTTTCTTGTTAGGAAGGTATTAAGGTAAAAGGTGCAAAGGACTCCTTGAGATAAGATATAATATCTCCATGTTGTAGGAAATTCATCTGATCGAATTATTTAGGGACCTTGAGTCTCTTTCATTGCCAGTCTGAAGATCTTACCTCTACTTCCTAATAAGTCAATGTTTTTTATGTAATTTAGCTATATATATGACATTTTTATTAAGATTGCACCCTGTCATATTTGTATTCTTCCTTCTGATGACAATTTTCATTGTCATAGGGGGGAGTGTTGTGGAAATAATACAAATATCCTTACATTATCTAGTGTGTATATATATATATACCGTATATACTCGAGTATAAGCCGACCCGAGTATAAGCCGAGGCACCTATTTTACCACAAAATACTGGGTAAAATGAGTGACTCGAGTATAAGCCGAGGGTGGGAAATGTGCTGCCCCCTGTGTCCCTCTTGTGCCTTCTGTGTCCCCCTCTCTCTCCCGTGTCTCTTCTTCACTCTCTCCCTTCCCTGTGTCTCTTGCCCCCTCTCCCTTCCCTGTGTCTCTTCCCCCCTCTCCCTTCCCTGTGTCTCTTCCCCCCTCCTCATTCTCAACCTCCCTCCTCATCCCCACTCCTCATCCTTAACCTCCCTCCTTATCATCCCTCCTCATCCTCAACCTCCCTCCTCAACCCCCTCATCCTCAACCCCCTCCTCCTCACCCCCCTCCTCAACCCTCCCTCCTCAACCTCAACCCCCCTCCTCATCCTCAACCCCCTCCTCAACCTCCCTCCTCATCCTCAACCTCCCTCCTCATCCTCAGCTCCCCTCCTCATCCTCAACCCCCTCCTCATCCTCAACCCCCTCCTCAACCTCCCTCCTCATCCTCAACCCCCCATCCTCAACCCCCCATCCTCATCCTCAACCCCCCATCCTCAACCCCCTTCTCAACCTCCCTCCTCATCCTCAAACCCCCCTCATTCTAAACCCCCCCTCCTCATTCTAAACCCCCCCTAATACTACCCCTCTAAATACCCCCCCCCCCTCTCCCCTCACTTACCTGCTCCGGACTCCGCTCCTTCCGGGTCTTGACGTGGCACGCATGTGACGTCACAGCATTAACATATACCGGGTACCGGGGGGGTTGAGGATGAGGAGGGGGTAGAAAGACACGGGGGGGGGTAGAGATACACGGGGGGAGAGTGACAACAGTTAATTCTGCTTTCAATTATAAAATAACTATTGACATTGCCCATCAAAAATGACAGTCTGGCTTAATGTAAATAGTCTTTCATCGGTTTTTGGTGGGTTGTACCATGTTTCTAAAGGGTGAGGATTGATTATCCCATTGTCTTTATGTAAACAATATGAAAGCTGTGTTTTTTGTGTTTCTGTCAGTCAGTGAGCCAGTATCAGCCATTTTGGATGTTTTTTGCTGCTGACTCAAGTTTTTGTCTAAAAAAACTCTAATAATAAGAAAATTATCAGAGGACTCTGTGTTTTAGTATCATGACTGGGTTTCGGAGTAAAAAGTGGTATGTCCACAAACCCATAAATTCTAAAAACCTTTACAGCCTTATTAAATTGCGATTAAGTACATTTAGTAGGGCTTTATATAAGCACACAGCATATTTTTTTTACAGAAGTTTTTAGTTAGTGAACTTCTATCCAAAAGCAAGGTCTTCACTAACTCAAAACTTCTGTAAATAAAATATGCTGTGTGCTTATATAGAGCCCTATTAAATGCACATAATCGCAAATTATTAAGGCTATTAATCATTGGCTGCTGGACAATCCCTCATGTGAATTGGACATTAGTTTAAAGGAGAATTAATACAATAGCCAAACTGGAAAGATGGTGGTCTGTGCATGGGCCATACTGCAAGATCCTCAAAATAATGATAATCATGGTCAGATGCAGTAATGTCCTGTTCTGCATAAATAAGGGGCCAACTTATTGTCTTTGCAGCCCCCATGTACTTTAATCACTGTTCACACTCAAGGCAGCCCCCATTTACTTTAATCACTGTTCACACCCAAGGCAGCCCCCATGTACTTTAATCACTGTTCACACCCAAGGCTACCTGGTCCCCGGGTCCGTGTAAGCACCGGCCATTAAAATCGTCATCCCAGGTTGCCAGGGCTTAATGAAGCCAGTATTGTGTCACTACCACCTGTTATTTGATAGGAATTTGCCTGGGTTTGCTCAGCCTCGTTTTCATCCAGTTATAGATTTTGTATGTTTTTCGACCACCATTTATTTCCTCGTTTAGCCGATTTTGGATTGACGAAAATCCCCAAACATGGCTCAAAATCACTTGCAACCTCACTCCCAGGCTTCCTGGCTCTTCCCCCGTGCTGTCTGTACTTGTGCTACTATTTTTCTTTGGCTCACAGTTGTGACCCTCACAATGCAGCCTAAGTACTGCGCGGCTGCTTCGCCTCGTGAGGCTTGCATGTGTGACGGTGCCGCTGGCTGCAATGAGCGCCTCCGACGCTCATTGCAGCCTAAGTGCCGCACGACTGCTTTGCCTAGCTTTGAGAGGCTCGCATGTGTGATGCCGCTATTGGCTTGCCTTGCTTCGTGAGGTCGCAACTCTGTGAACGTCATTGCAAACGTTCCGAACAGCTTTCTTGGTCCACAACTCTATATGTGACTAGCGACTTGCTCCATCAAAAATGATGGCAATAAAATTGTAAGTCAGTTAATGCTGTTTGCCACCCAATGTAAGGCTTTTGGTCCTCTGAGTACTTTTGGCGCTTATTGCAAGCCCCGCGCTGAGCGCCTTCGGCACTTATCAAATGTCTCACAATAAGAGCCTTCAGCGCTTATTGTGAGCTTCTCCCCTGCAGTTTTTGAGCACCTCTCCCCTTGTGTACTTTTGCTCCTCTGAACACCCTCGGCGCTCATTGCGATCATCTCCTCTGCTCTTTTTTTTAAATAAAAATATATATTTTAATAATATTTAATTAATTAAATAATAAATGAATTTCTAATTAATATATGCAGCAATCAATATCCTGAAGAGGTAACAATCTGTTTTGCTGCAGCATACAATGTACATTTGGACAGTTGGTGACCTGAGTTGTAAGTGTCAGCAATGTGGCAAGTGTGCAGTGTAAATAGGCTGCTTGCACGAGGCCAAAACATTTGTGTAGGTGTGTAAAGCACCATTTTAGAATGGTAATGTTATTAGTTGCAAGTTAGTGTTGTAAAATGGCTGCGATTGTCTATGTGTTAAGCGAGTGTGGTACATTTTCCATCCTTCTTAATTGTGTATTTTATACCTCATACATTCTTGTGTAAAAGTCTTATGTGCCTGTTGGTGTTTTGCGTGGTTAGTAGTCGTGTAGCCTTGTTTTAGTTTTTTTCGGCCGCCATTTTTTTTCTTGCTTTGCGGTTTTTCAAGGGCCGAAAATGCTTTAAATCTCACTCCCAGACATCCTGGCTGCCCCCCCCCCCCCGTGCTCTGTGTGTTTATTTTGTTATGTTTTTTTTTGTTTTTTTGTTGTGTTTTTGTTTTTTTTGGATGTACGTGTATTAGACGTTAACTTGGCTTTTGTGTTTTTTTTATTGAGAGTGAGGTGCAGTAGAGCCTCCACCACCGCAAATGTTGACACTCGCTTCACGAGGTCCGCATTTGCGGCCTGCAATGAGCCTTCAGCTCATTGCAATCTATGTCCCCCTCCACAAACGAGGCCCCTCGCTTCTCATTGCAGCGGATGTTGGATCTTTCACCTCTGCAAATGAGGCCCTCGCTTTGCGAGGTCCACATTTGCGGTCAGAACTGCGTCCCTCGCTTTGCAAAACGTGACGACGACTAATATGTGACGACAAATAATATGTGTATCTAATCTGGTTTTATAAAGGTTACTGATTATATCACTCCCTACTTAATATGTTAACTCCTTGTGCTAAGACCTCTATGTGTCCCCACATTGTTTATCAAAGCAGTAATAGCACCATAAAGTAAACTTCTCGCGCTTGGCAGGTCCTCTCTCATCCAGCTATAACTGAATGGAGCAAAAACAAAACAAAACAGTCCAGTAATTAATTTACAACTACTGGTCTGTATCCTTTACAAGTTTTCACAGGCATATTTGAGGGATCTGACTTTGGGGAATACAGAGTCACCCTCCCAGATTTGGGTCACGAGTCCTTGGAGGAGTATATGTTTTTGTCATAGAGGTACTTGAGGTGGTGGCGATTGCTTTAGATTAATTGGGGACAGATTTATTTAAGTGTCAAGGACCAAATTAAAGACACCACCAAACTGCCCAGTAGGCTGTTCTACATTTTATTCTGATTGCTGTTGGTTTGCCTACAATAGTTATTGTGAGGAATAAGGCAGAATGATCATTTTATCAGGACTCCTATCAGGTCAGTCCCCCTGGGCAGGTCGCTGTACATGTAATAGGGGTGGAGAGAAGCCGATTTGTGGGAATCCCAAATACTAAACTTCAAATGTATGTTTTAAAAGCTACATTGAAATAAAATATTGATTGTATTGCTAATAATAAATTCACAAAACCCCATTGCACTACATTAACCCTTTACATACATTACACTGTATATAGACTGCTGGGGTTGGAACATGCCAAGTAAACGTTATTAAATATAATAGTTGTACTAAGAGACAGCTGGAAGCAATATGCACTGTCACTGGAGAAAGAGAGAAAAATAAGCTACTTGCGTTATTTAGTATTTTAAATTATTTATTAAATATAAAAATGTAATACTTTTCAGATTATAACATTGAAATGGCATTTTATAAAAAAATAACCAAGTTGGACACTTTAACAAACTTAGAATTTTGTTGTTCACCCATAAATATACCAGAAATAACATGGAAAATTATGGGTCTGCTGGAACTCTACAGAAAGTAAGGCTGCTACTGAGCTTGGAGGTAAAGACAACCATTGAGACAGATGTGTGTCGATCAGTCGTGTCTGACTCTCTGTGACCTTATGGACCGTAACACACCATGCTCATCCACTTGGTATTTATGGCAGAGACACTGGAGTGGGTTGCCAGTTTCTTCTCAGTGGGCCACAGCATACAGAACCTGGTATTCCTTGGTGGTCTCTAAACCTAGTACTTACCAGGCCCAACCCTGCTCAGGTTCAGGGTGGGGTGACCTCTTGGTTCCCTGGCTGGAATCATCCCAGGTCACAGCAGTGAAAGCACCGAATTCTAACCACTAGACCACCAGGGAACCCTTTGAGTCAGGTGCCTCGGTCCAAAACATTTCTTTATGACTTTAAAATCCTGATATAAGCAACAGGTGTTAGTTTAGAATAAGTTAAAAATAGGGAAACGTCCATCCACCCTTAAAGACTAAAGTAATAAAGTAGCTGCTAAATGACAACAAACACTTAAGGTGGATTTTTTTGTAAAATACAGACTTGATCTCCTTAAGGTGGATTGACTTGAGTTCCAGACAACTAAGTATCGTTGGTTACCATTATGGACCACAGCCACAAGCTGACCCACATAATATAGGCTATTGCCCTTAAAATAACTTGAGATGCTAAAGTTTCCTTTAGTTCTACTACTTTTCTCTTTCGACATATGCCGGTTGTCTTGTGACTCTTCATTACATGGTAACAAAAAATGACCATTATGACCAAAACATGCATAAGCCTTGGACATGATAATTATCTGCTCTTGTATGTTACATACACATATTTTTGATGAAACCAAATGGTTTCTAGATGGTGAATAAAAACAGCATTGAATTTCCTCCTGATAAGGAGAAATTCTCAAACACTCTGCATTTCTTTTTTTTCTGGTTTTCTGAAGATAATTGTCTTTTCTGATTCCTCCAAAAAATAGAAATACAATCAGTAGAAAATCAATCTGATTAAAGGCACCAACAATAAGATATTTAAATGATGGTTTTATACCATCTTAATTTACGTTTCAGAGCGGCCTTCACGTCTTTATTCTTCAAGCTATAAATTAGAGGGTTTAGCATTGGAACAACAGCTGTATTACAGAGTGAAAACAGTTTATTGGAGTCCAATGTGTTCATTGAGGTCGGCTTAAGGTACAAGGAGACAAGAGTCACATAGAGTAGACCGATGACAGTGAGATGTGAGGAACACGTGTAGAAGGCTTTACCTCTTCCTGTTCTTGAACGTATCCTCAAAATATTATTAATTATGAATATATATGGAATAAAGGTCAGAAAAAATGACATAGATGCATGGAATAGTCCACTGATAAAAATCAAGAAGTATAAGAAAGATGGGTCATTAGAAGAAAGTTTTAAAAGAGGTAAAATGTCACAGAAGAAGTGGTTGACTTCTCTGGATTTAGAAAAAGAGAATTGAGATAAAATAACAATATGAGGTAACAATTCTATAAAACCCGACAACCAGGAAACAATGGCCAAGAGAGCACAGACTCTAGGATTCATGACCATGTGATAATTTAATGGGTTGCAGATGGCCATGTATCGATCGTAACTCATGGCTGTTAGTATTGAGAGCTCACCAGCTGTTAAAGAAGCATAAAAATAAAACTGTGCCATGCAACCAACAAAGGAAAGAGTTTTATTCCCTGAGATAAAGCTAACAAGAACCTTATGTAGAGTGACGGTGGTGGAACACATGTCTATGGTGGACAAGTTCACCACGAAGAAGTACATTGGCGTGTGCAATTGATGATCCAGGCAAACAAGAAGAAAAATTATAAAGTTACCTCCAAGGGTGATGAGATAAATAAGAAGAACCAGTAGGAAGATCAGCACCTGGAGTTTTGGGTCATCTGAAATCCCTTTAATAATGAAATACATCACCAACGTCTCATTTAAAGTCCCATTTATACCATTCATATTGATGGCTCACGTCAAAGATCTGAAATTGAGTGTGAGATGTATCAATAAGGTATAATCTTGATATAATACTAAAATAAGGGACATCTTTTGGGATAGTAATAACGTTGTCAAGAAGAACATATAATAGTAAATTGAGGACATTTATATATTTTTAACTGTTCAAATTATTAAAATGAGTACTTTAAAATAGTATACTGTAAATATTAGATCAGTGGACCACAGAAGTATTTTTTTTAAAGTAATTAACTTATTAATTTTATAAAATCATATGAGAATATAAAAATTAATACTAGTACTTGGTTGAGATGTGGTCTGAGAGGTCGGACATCGGAGCTAAAGACTTCATATGGGTTAGAGAGTCAAATCCTGATTGAGGTACAAAGAACATAGTAAAGAGTATTGATGTCCATCTTGCATAAATGGTATGTATAAAAAACTATTACAGATCCTCTCTCTTGATCTATTTTATTTATTTGATATATAATTTGATATATAATGTTATATTAGATCATTTCTTTATTAACTAAGTTTTGCCATTTTTACCATTTCATATTTAAATATTTATTCATTAAATATTTTCTTAAGATTTTTTTTTGTAATATGGCAAAAACAAAATTATTCTTTGGTAAAGTTTGTATATTATGATCACGTTTTATGTTCACACTAATAATGACAGAAAGACAGGTGTTATTTATTAGAGGCTGAGAAGACGATGGATGTTTTCTATTCACAAGCCCAATAAAAACAGGTTAGCCATCAAAAATTTATATTTTTTACATTGTATATTTATACAGTATATTATATAAATAGCTAAAAGCTTATCTTTTTTATGGAAATAATATAGTGAAATAGGAACAGTATGAATCACAGAAAGTTTTATCTATTGTTGTTTTATATTTGTTATTAATATATCTACACAGTGTATATATGTTAATATTATTTATTTATATCTAGAAAAGTAATGTATTTATTATAAAATATAACATGTATGTCTTATTTATATATTTATTTATTTTACTGTTTGTATTTTTATTGTACAATGTATCTATTTTTTTTTATTTATTGATATTTATATATTGGAATAAAGAGGAAAAATGCATTGTGGACTTATTTGCATTTACCTTCCCAGTTTCCCAGAGTGCAGTGCAATAACGGTATTTCTCAGATTTCTGGAGGAAATACGTTTTTTAACTTATTTTAGAAGATCAAATGTGAACACAAATGTACTATTTAATTAATATATACAAAATTATGTAACTGTATAAAAAAATATAAAATTATTTTTTGTGAAAGAAAAAAATAGTTTATATATATATATATATATATATATATATATATATATATATATATATATATATATCCTGTTTAAAGATTTAAAATAATAATTAAAGTAGTCTGAAATATTATTAAAGAAGTACTAAATTGAATGTACTATTTCATTAATAGATACAAAATTATGTAACTATATAAATTATGATTTATTTACATCTATCTATTTATCTATCTATCTATCTATATATATATATATATATATATATATATATATATATATATATATGTGTGTATATATATTATGTTAACAATATTTAAAATAATAATTAAAGTAATCAGAAATACTATATAAAAATAATAGTACTAAATTTAATTGTACATTTTAATTAATATATACAAAATTATGTAACCGTATATAAATTATGAAATGTTTTTTAAAAGTATATATATATGTATGTAAATATATATATATATATATATATATAAAAGGGTATATGTGATCATATACAGTATATATATATATATATATATATATATATATATATATATATATATAATCTGAAATATTATATAAAAATAAAAGTAAGAACATTATACATAAGATTAAAAATACATAAATTATACAATGTAATGTTATTAATAAAATAGAAATAAAATTGCCCATACATAGGGTAACCTGTTTAAAAAACTTACTAAATATATGTACATTTTTGTATTATGTATATATAAACTAAAGCAAGATGCAATCATCCATCTCCCACTAAATTTACTTTATTTTATAATAACAAAATAATACAATACAATAATAATAATAATTAATAATTGTAAGTTAATTTACCATGAATTGACAGCAGGTTCCTCTTCTCATATCAACATTACATAAATGGATAAATAAATGTATAACCTGGGGACAGGTTTGAAAAACTGAACTGATCCCGGCATAAAGATGACATTGGGACGTTGAAACATACACAGTAACATAAAGGAGTTTAGTTAGCTCCTACCTGCTCTGTACACCAGGCTGGGGGTTTTATTATAATGTACAGTGAGAGAATGTCTATGAGAGTTTATTGTACTGTACAGTGAGAGAATGTCTATGGGGGATTGAAGAGTTTAGTTTTAGAAAATTCCTGATGAAATGTATTCTTGAACTCCAAAAAAGAAAAAAGTAAAGATGTAAAAGTTTGAGAAAAAAGTATATTTACTGATACAAAAATCCTATATTTTATTTCTCTGTTATCCTATTACCTCTTCTGTTGGCCTCTCACAATGGATAGAGTCTCCTACTCACTGTGACAGTCACTCCCTTAACCTAATTTTTACTAATCTCTGCAATATATCCTTATCATCGCCCCACTCCCTCTTTCTGGCCACCATCACCTAACCTGCAGCCTCATCACACCTTTCACTCTCTGCCCCTCTTCATGTCTGGCCTCCAAAACTCAAGGAAACCTTCAAGGACTTGACCCCAAACATCTTTAAACTGTGCAACAACCCCTTCTCTGGTCCCACCCCGTTCACTTGCCCTGATATTGCTACCTCACATTACAAATGGACTAACTTTCTCCCTTGACACTCTTGCTCCCATAACCAAAGAGAGACGCCCTCGCTCTCACTTACACTAATGGCATAATGCACAAACACGCTATATCCAGAGATGCTTCCGAACTACTGAACGACTATGGATGAAATCACGCACTTCAGTAGTATTCCTCCACTACAAGTTTATTCTACACTTTTATCACTATGCCCTCAATTTTGCCAAACAGCACTACTCCTCATCATTAATATCCAATTTGACCTCCAATCCCAAACGTTTGTTAGCAACTTTATCAACACACTCCTCTACCCTCCCCCACCCCCTGCCCCTTCCTGTCTCGCAGCTGAAGACTTTGCTGGCCACTTTAAAAATAACATTGAAAATATCCATAACAAATTTTCCTCTCAGCATGGCCCTAGCTCACCCTCTTCTCAACAAACCGACAACACCCAGCCTTTACCTTTCCCCATTCCCACATCCATAATTTAACTAATTTGACCCTGTAACTGAGGAAGAAGTCTCTAGTCTTCTATCAATCTCTCATCTTACAACTTGTCCACATGATCCTATTCCATCACAGCTAATCTTTCCACTCTCTATTACACCTATGCCAGCTCTCACTTATCTGTTCAACCTTCCTCTAAACACTGGCAAATTCCCATCTCCATTAAAACACTCTATAATTACACAAATTCTTAAGAAACCCTCATCAGATCCAGCTTCTCCTTCTAATTTCCACCCCAACTCTCTGCTACCTCTGGCTTCTAATCTGCTTGAGTGTATCATCTACAAATGCCTTTCCCAATTTATTTCCTCCAAATCCCTCCTTGAACTCACCCAATCTAGCTTCCGGCCCCAACACTCCACAGAGACAGCGCTCACTAAAGTCACTAATGACTTGCTCACTGCCAAGTCTAAGGGTCACTTCTCTATTCTTATATCTCTCTGCTGCCTTTGACACAGTTGACCACCCTCTTCTTATCCAAACTCTCCTCTCTCTTGGCATCTGTGACACTACTCTGTCTTGGCTCACATCATATCTAGATTATCGAACATTTCCTTCTCTGGTTCCTCTTCTTTGCCTCAATCACTGACTGTTGGCATCCCCCATGGTTCAGTCCTAGTTCCCCTCCTTTTCTCCATCTATACTTTCTCCATTGGTACCCTAATAAACTCTTTTGATTTTAGAATCATCTATATGCAGAAATCTTCCTCTCTGCACCAGAACTATTCCCCTCTCTTATAGCTAAATTTACAAACGGCCTCTCAAGTATATCATCTTGGATGTCTGCCCATCAACTCAAACAGTCAAAGACAGAGATCCTATTCTTCCCACCCTCTTCTACAGCTTCCACTCCTCACATATCTCTCACCGTTGACAATGCCATCATCACACCCACCTCTCAAGCTCGCTATCTTACTGGATCCTGCCCTCAGTAAATCTTGTCATTTTCACCGGAAAAATATTTCCAAAATAAATAATTTTCTCTCACCAGAAAACCAAAACTCTACTTCACTCTCTCCTCATATGTCGCCTCGACTACTGCAACTCTCACCTGGAAAATATCTCCAAAATACATCACTTTCTCTCACCAGAAAACCAAAACTCTAATTTACTCTCTCCTTATATGTTGCCTCGACTACTGCAACTCTCTCCTTGCTGGCCTCCCTATCACCCATTTCTCCCCACTCCAGCCCATAATGAATTCCTCTGCCAGACTCATATACCTTACACAATGCTCAATGTCTGCAGTATCCATCTGTCAGTCACTCAAGTGGCTTTCCATTTCCTCACAAATAAAATTAAAAATGTTGACCCTGACGTAAAAAATCTTCAACAATAATGCACCTTCTTATATCTCTGCTTTTTTTTTTTAAGCCTTCAATTCTTTTGTAATTTGTCATAAATGTTTTGACTTATCTACCCTGTATATCGCTGCGGAATATGTTGGAGTGTTACAAATAAAGGACAATAACAACAAAAAAACATGTATTTGTAAATTTATTTCCAGGCTTTGTTATTTTTTTATTATTCTAAATATTTTGTCTAATTTGAAACCTAGTTCTTTAAAACAGCATATTTTATGTGCATAGGTCTTTGAAGACAATCACTTTTTGAAACAATGTCTGACTTAAATTACAGAAGAGTATTAATTAAGGGGACTTCAGTCCATCAGGAATTCCTCTACAAGAGTCATCCCCCTTGCTCATGACTTCTCCTACATTCCACCTCTCCATCTCTCTTGGCAATCCATGCCTTACAGAACTCTACTCAGTTCCTGCTCATTTCCTCCTCACTAATTATCTCCTCTTACTCCTACCTGGGAATTCCTCCATACCACATCTTCCTATTATTCGGAATGTCCAACATAGCTCTGGTAGCCTTCCCCTAATTATCCAAGCTTTAAGCATTCTTTAAAAACTCTTCTATACAAAGAGGTCTATCACAAATACCCTCATACCTCAACCTGTACAACTTATTGATATCAACTGACCTCCTGACTCACTCATCACATGACACACAGCCACTTCCTCTAACCTCCATACGATTACTCATCTCCCTCTCACCTTTTGTATTTCCCCAAGTATCCCACATTCCCGAAGTATCTTCTTAATCTCTCCGGATGAAGAAGCTCTACTCATTTTTTAGCAACATGTGCTATTGTATTGTTATATGAATATAACATATTCACTGTATTCAATGAATTTCCTCTTTGAGTAGTTGAATACTCCAGAGATAATCTCACCATTACATCCTCTTCAGAAAACTCCTTCACCATTCCTTCTCATAGTTAGGATGAGGATTAATCATTGTCCACATATGGCCAACATAGCTGAATACTCCAGAGATAATTTCACCATTTGACCCTCTTCAGAAAACTCCTTTACCATTCCTTCTCCTAATTAGGATGAGAAATAATCAACTTCCACATATGGCCGACATAGTTGAATACTCCAGAGATAATTTCACCATTTGACCCTCTTCAGAAAACTCCTTTACCATTCCTTCTCCTAATTAGGATGAGGATTAATCAACTTCCACATATGGCCGACATAGTTGAATACTCCAGAGATAATCTCTCCATTTGACCCTCTTCAGAAAACTCCTTTATCAGTCCTTCTCTTAGTTAGTGTGATGGTTTGCCCCCAGAGGCCAGTGTGGACGCAGCGCTAGGAAGAGGACTAATCCCTGAGACAGTATTATTTACACCAGGAGCTACGGAGTTAAGCTTGAGGTGTAATCAGGCCCAGCTGGAAGTTTCTTTAAAAAGCCTCCTGAAGCAACCAGCAGGGGGTTTCAGGCTGGGTGTGGACCCACAGTGCTCCAGAGAGAGACAGAGCACCAGAGACTGCTCCAGAGAGAGACAGAGCACCAGAGACTGCTCCAGAGAGAGACAGAGCACCAGAGACTGCTCCAGAGAGAGACAGAGCACCAGAGACTGCTCCAGAGAGAGAGACAGAGCACCAGAGACTGCTCCAGAGAGAGACAGAGCACCAGAGACTGCTCCAGAGAGAGACAGAGCACCAGAGACTGCTCCAGAGAGAGACAGAGCACCAGAGACTGCTCCAGAGAGAGACAGAGCACCAGAGACTGAGAAGCAAGTGTGCCAGAGCAGCAAGTGAAGCTGCCATTGTGGGATCAGGCTGTGTGACTACACCTGATTTAAAGGAGAACATTCGCTGCAAGCAGAAGAGGATTCATTGCAGCTAAGTGACTGGACTTAAAGGTACCACCCCTCTGTGATACAAAAGGTACTGTTTTTACCTGCAGGCCGATTAGCGGTCCCAGGGCTAGTCAGTGGCGTTCCTGCAAGTAAGTAAGCCTGTTTGAGTAGATGTTTATTTCATGCTGACCATAAGCTATGTTTATTTATATTATGCCAACCACTTATTAAAGCCTGTGAAAGCATACAAAGGCTCCAGAGTCCTCCATAAAGAGCATAAAAAGTTGGATAAACAGAGCCTTGATCCCGCCAGAAGGGGGCGCTCTGCCACATTAGGATGAGGCTTAATCAACGTCCACATATGGCCAACATAGTTGAATACTCCAGAGATAATCTCTCCATTTGACCCTCTTCAGAAAACTCCTTTATCAGTCCTTCTCCTAGTTAGGATGAGGATTAATCAACATCCACATATGGCCACCATAGTTGAATACTCTAGAGATAATCTCTCCATTTGACCCTCTTTAGAAAACTCTTTTACCAGTCCTTCTCTTAGTTAGGATGAGGATTAATCAACGTCGACATATGGCCAACATAGTTGAATACTCCAGAGATAATTTCTCCATTTGACCCTCTACAGAAAACCCCTTTACCATTCCTTCTCCTAGTTTGGATGAGGATTAATCAACTTCCACATATGGCCAATATGCCCTGCCTAATCTTTTTTTATTAATCACAGTAAGCCAGAATAGGAACATCATAAGCTTAATGGTGAATCTTTGGAGTATACTCACAAAATCATGCCCTATTATCTTTTGGTTAATTATAATCTCTCTTAATTGCTCAATACTCATTATCTATTAAATATTTGATCACTCCCACCTGTTAAAAATGTGAACAGAGGTAGTTCAATCCAGATCCATAAAGAATAATAAGTGCTAATGCTTTACCATCCACCTATATACCACATAACTTTGGGTTGGGCTGATAGAATCTACCATTTTGTTTTCAACTGATCAACTTGTGTGTTGATACGGTAAACCTTACATTTCAGTTATAGTGTAACATCTTCTATTTTGCTGGTTGTATTTTAACATCTTATTGACAACAGCTGTGCATAAGAAACAACTAAAATTCGACATCATTAAAGACTAATCCAGAAGCGTCACGTGAGTGGTATAAACTAAATTGCCTCTATTCTTCTAGCACACAATTGAAGAATTGAGGTTGATCACGATTTGCCAATGAAGAAGGCCATAGGCATGCAGGAAAGGGTCTGTAAAGCCAGCCTTGCTAGGCAGAGACTAGAAGATCAAGGTACATTTGGCATGACTACATAATTATTCTGAGGCCAAAATAGCTGGTTTATATTTACAGTGCTGTGCCTGGTCTAAAATCAACTGCTACTAGGAGAGCTTAGACCAAATTAGTGGGGTTCTACAGTCAGCATCATGGATGCCCCTAATTAGCCACCAGTTGTGGTGTGCCATTTCGACCAGCCAAGGTTCAGCACAAAACCAGTATCCTAATCAATTGACAAAGTATTAGCAGTGAAATTATATATATTATTTCAATTGAGGGAATTTGGATTAACTTATAAACGCTTAGGTCAGCTCACATTGTATAAATATATATATATATATATATATATATATATATATATATATATATATATACAGTGGGGGGTAGGGGGGGGAGTATTTGATCCCCTGCTGATTTTGAACGTTTGTCCACTGACAAGGAAATTACCAGTCTATCATTTTAATGGTAGATGTATTTTAACAGTGAGAGACAGAATAACAAAAACAAACAAACAAGAAAAACGTATGTCAAAAAAGTTATACATTTATTTGCAGGTCAGTGAGGGAAATAAGTATTGATCCCCTTTCAATCAGCAAGATTTCTGGCTCTGTTACAGGGAGTGCTTCTAATCTCAGCTCATTACCTGTCCACAAAAGTAATCAATCAATCAGATTCCAAACTTTCCACCATGGCCAAGACCAAAGAGCTGTCCAATGATGTCAGGGACAAGATTGTAGACCTACACAAGGCTGGAATGGGCTACAAGACCATCGCCAAGAAGCTTGGTGAGAAGGTGACAACAGTTGGTGTGATTATTCGAAAATGAAAGAAACACAAAATAACTGCCAGTCTCCCTCGGTCTGATGCTACATGCAAGATCTCACTTCATGGAGTTTGAACGATCATGAGAATGGTGAGGAATCCACCCAAAACTACACGGGAGGATCTTGTTAATGATCTCAAGGCAGCTGGGACCATAGTCACCAAGAAAACAATTGATAACACACTATGCCGTGAAGGACTGAAATCCTGCAGCGTCCGCAAGGTCCCCTGTTCAAGAAAGCACATGTACATGCCCATCTGAAGCTTGCCAATGAACATCTGAATGATTCAGAGGAGAACTGGGTGAAAGTGTTGTGGTCAGATGAGATCAAAATCGAGTTTTTTGGCATCAACTCAACTTGCCGTGTTTGGAGGAGGAGGAATGCTGCCAATGACCCAAAGAATACCATCCCCACCGTCAAACATGGAGGTGGAAACATTATGCTTTGGGGGTGTTCTTCTGCTAAGGGGCCAGGACAATTACACTGCATCAAAAAGACCAAGGAACAGGGCCTTTTACCATCAAATCTTGGGTGAGAACCTCCTTCCCTTAGCCAGGGCATTGAAAATGGGTTGTGGATGGGTATTCCAGCATGACAATGACCCAAAACACACAGCCAAGGCAACAAAGGAGTGGCTCACGAAGAAGCACATTAAGGTCCCGGAGTGGCCTAGACAGTTATCAGACCTTAATCCCATAGAAAACATGTGGAGGGAGCTGAAGGTTTGAGTTGCCAAACATCAGACTCAAAACCTTAATGACTTGGAGAGGATCTACAAAGAGGAGTGGGACAAAATCCCTCCTGAGATGTGTGCAAACCTGGTGGCCATCTACAAGAAATGTCTGACAAGGGTTTTGCCACCAAGCACTAAGTCGAAGAGGTCAAATACTTATTTCCCTCATTGACCTGCAAATCAATTTATAACTTCTTTGACATGTGTTTTTTTTTTGTTATTCTGTCTCTCACTGTTAAAATACACTTACAATTAAAATTATAGACTGATCATTTCTTTGCCAGTAGAAAATGTTCAAAATCAGCAGGGGATCAAATACCTTTTCCCCACACTGTATATATATATATATATATATATATATATATATATATATATATATATATATATATATATAAATATATATATATATATATATATATATATATATATATATATATATATATATATATATACATACATATATATGTACTGTGACAAGGATGGCTGTATCAAACTGTTTCCTTCTTTGAAAGAACTATTCAAGATAGTACAGTAGAGTGCAGTAAATAGGATTTTTTTAATGTGCAAATGAAATCAAATCAATATAAACATAATAATTGCTGAAAATAAACATCTGCGTTCTAACTGACCTTCAGGTACGCCCTGACTACGCCTGAGCAGCTTATCTGTCTCACTACCTTAATAACGTGGTCAGGACACCGGCCCACCTGTCTCTTCGAGTGCCCTCCCACAGGGACCCTTTAAGAGAACTGTATGTACTCTAGTAAGAAAATATCTCTTCACGCAAGCAGTCCCTTTCCTGTGGGTCAATCATAGAAATAAAGGCTTCTGATATGTTGTTTCAAGCAGGCTGTCAATCTCTGAGGTTGTTGCTGGTTGCTGGTGAGTGTGTCCCTCTGGCCTGGTAGGAAATGCAGACTTCAAATGGCACTCTGTAAGTCTATTTTCCTGTTTACCCAAGGGTGCTGGTATATTTTCCAAATGCAGCCTTCCGCTGGACTGGAGTCTCCTCAGCTCCAACAATTCATGTGTCCAATTTCTCTCTCAAACTTAGGCATTCCTCTGGGTTGGTAATCCTGAGGTTTAAATAGCCTAAATGCTGCTTCAGGTGCAGCTAATTGCTTCGGTTTATTTAACTTCCTCAGGACTGGAAAAACTGATCTATTCAGCCTGGTACTGACATATCTGCCCTCTATAATTCTTCCATACCTCATGCTGCCTTTCTCACAGTACATATTCCGCTTATGAATTGTTACCGTGTTGTGGTGAAGGAGCTTGTGTTCTTCAATACTTTAATGACGCTGAGAGCTATACCATGTATAGTCACCCAAGATGGGCAGGTCATAGCAGAGAGGTCAGACAAATTGCAGTCCACTGGAGAAGGAACTGTTAACCGACTCCAGTATCTTTGCCAAGAAAACCTTATGGATAAACACAACCAGACACATAATGATAGATGTGTCTGGCGTCCATTGATGCACAGAGAGTCGGACATGACTGAACAACAAATATATATATTGAAAGGGGTAAGGTGCATTGTGGCTATGAAGTAGTCAGCTTTTTTAATCAAAAGGAATTGTGAGTTCCGACCAAGCATTGAGTTCCTAGGCAATTTTTGTCAGTTAGGCTTGTCAAGTTCCGAAAACGTAGAGGAGGTCGAGAACCGAGGGTCCACTGTACATGAAAACCTATTGTATTGGCACTACATTGGCTCTTTACTTATAATTCACTGTGTATAGACTGTTGGGGTTGGAGAATACCAAGTATGCATTATTAAAATTAAGAGTTGAATGAAGTTAGAACCTTGAGAGACTACTGGAATTTTTTTACAAAAACATGAATAAACCTTGGAAATTGTCTCTATCTGCTCCTGTATGTTATATTCAAACATTTTGATAAAACCAAATGCTTTTTGGGCATTAAATAAAAGCAACATCGAGAAATTCACAAACACTCTGAATCTTTTTTTCTTGTTTTCTGAAGATAATTGTCTTTTCTACCCCCAAAATAGAAATACAATAAATGGAAAACCAATCTGATTAATGACACCAACAATAAGATATTTAGATGATGGGTTTATACCATTGTACTCTTCGTCTCAGAGCTGCCTTAACGTCTTTGTTTTTTAAGCTGTAAATAAGAGGATCTAGCATTGGGACGGCAGCAGTATTACAGAGTGAAAACAGTTTATTGGATTCTAAGGTGTCCTTTGGGGTCGGCTTAATGTACAAGACGGTAAGAGTCACATAGAGTAGACCGATGACTGTGAGATGTGAGGAACATGTGTAGAAGGCTTTACCTCTTCCAGTTTTGGAACGGATCCTCAATATACTTTTAATTATGAAAGTATAAGGGATAAAGGTCAGGAAAAATGACATAGATGCTTGAAATAGTCCACTGATAAAAATCAAGCAAAAAAATAAAACTGTGCTATGCAACCAACAAAGGAAATAGTGTTATTCCCTGATATAAAGCTAATAAGAACCTTATGTAGAGTGACGGTGGTGGAACACATGTCTATGGTGGAAAGGTTCACCACGAAGAAGTACATTGGGGTATGCAACTGATGATCCAGGCAAACAAGAAGAAAAATTATCAAATTACCACCAAGAGTGATGAGATAGATAAGGAGAACCAGTAGGAAGATCAGCACCTGAAGTTTTGGGTCATCTGAAATCCCTTTAATAATGAAATATATCACCAAAGTCTCATTTTTAGCAGGCTTCTCATTTACACCATTCATATTCATGAATCAGGACCAGAATCTAAAAATTGAGAGAGTGTGATATATCATTAAAGTGAAATCTTGATCTAGTAATAAAAATAAGGAACATCTTATAAGATGGTAATAATGTTTCTTAGAAGAAAATTTAATAGTAAATTGGTACTTTTTAGATATTTTTACTGTTCAAGCTTTTCAAAGGGTTCATCAAAAAAGCAGACTTTAAATATTAGATCAATTGACCATAAAAATATTCTTTTTTGTGATAAATTAACTTAATAATTAAAAAATATATATTTTTTGAATGTAAAAATCTCAAAAATCCCAAGTAGTTGGTTGAGATGTAGGTTGAGAGCTAGGGCTTCGAAGTAGGAAAAATACTTGAAATGGGGTGTAAAATGTTTTTTTGATTGAGGTAGAAAGAAAATTGTTAGCCAGGAAATAGAGAGACAGTGTGAGTGAAAAGAGTACATCTTAAAATATATCTGTTTCTGTTTCACATAATGTATACATCATTGTAATCATTTTTTTCTGAATTTATGTTTAGTTAATAGGATAAATACATTATTTTATAGTTTAATTTAATTTAGTTCTATAAAGTATTATCTTTGTTTGAGATACTATTATAGTATATATACTACACTAATATTTATATATAATTAAATTAAGTTATAAACTTATTTTACAGTAATTTACAAAAAGGAAGTAACAGTATATAAATAAATATACATATATATATATATATATATAAATAGCCAGTGGACAAGATTTAAAATGTTTAAAA
Source organism: Discoglossus pictus (assembly GCA_027410445.1). Lineage (NCBI taxonomy): Eukaryota > Metazoa > Chordata > Amphibia > Anura > Alytidae > Discoglossus > Discoglossus pictus. The sequence goes on from CM050170.1 coordinate 12,947,757, forward strand.
CTTGATTGATCTGTAAAATAATATAAAAACAAATTAAGTCATACAGAAATACCTTGAAATAGTAATTAGATTATACAATATATTGTTATAAAAAAAATATATATAACTACAATAAAAAATATAATATGTGTTAAAAAAATAAAACTTATACTTGATTGATATAATTATTAAATGCAACTAAAATTAAACAATAAAATGTAAAACATTATTGTAAAACAATTTATAAATGCAATGTGCAATGTATTATTATTATTAGCATATATATATAAAATTAGCATATATATAACCTTATTACACAGTGTATATATAATAGTAATATAGATCTGAATTTATATTTACTTATGTTAAATGCATTGTTTTAAAGTGTATCTAAATGTTGTTCTATTCATTATTAACTTTGTGTAAGATAATATTTATGCATAATTAAATTAAGTTATAAAATTAGTTTACAGTAATTCACAAAAACATGTAACCATGTATCTATAATGAAAAAGATATTCATAAAAAAAAAAAAATATATATATATATATATATATATATATATATATATATATATATATATACACATATATATAAATGGTCTTTTGACAAGATTTAAAATGTTTAAAACTTGGTTGATCTGTAAAATAATATAAAAATAAATGAAGTCATGCAATCATAAATGTAAAAACAGTAATTAAATTATATAATATACTGTATTTTCATTAATACATTTTACAAGCAGAATTCAAAATGTTCTTGATTGATATAATAATTAAATATAATTTAATTACAACTAAATAAAAAATACAATAAAAACATAATATAAATACAACAATATAAAAATGCAATATATTATTATTATTATTATTATTAATTATTAATTAAATATTATTATTATTATTATTAATATTAATAATAATAGATGTTAAAATAAAAAAGTAGCAAATACTTTTTAACAAAATATAAAAATGTTAATCTTTTAGCTTTTGCATTTAGTCTATAACATTGTGCAATGAAATTAAATAATTTAACAAATCCCATAACAATCCAAGAATTCCTTATTCATAACAAGTGAGCGTAAGAAGTAAGCCAAGGATGCTCTCTGTCTTGAAGCATAACGATTTGAAAATAAAGTGATAAATAAAACATAATTATAAAAAAAGAATAATCTTTTGAGAGGTTAATTGCTAATGGGATAGAATAATTTAAAATATAATTATCCACATAATTAAAATATAGTTAGTTATTGTTATCATACTCATACATATAAAGTACAAATATAATTTAAAAAATCTGACATTAATTTATTAACTATTACACATCCTCTGAGTGTTGATCTATATCATTACAAATCACAATGTGCAAGTAATTGTGCAATGTGCAAGTAATCTTCAATCACAGAACCCAAATCCACAATATACTTATATTTTTGCATTATGTATATATAAACCTTTCCAAGCAGTACTCATCCATCTTATATTAATTCATTAATCCATTAATTAACTGTATATCCTAATAGCAACTAAAATCATTGTAATTGTAAATCATTATGGTTATGCCTTTTATCATCAATTTACCATGTATAGGCTGAAGGTTCCTCTTCTCTTTTCATATCAGGATGACATAAATGGATAAATTAAGGTTTGAGATTCTGGAATGATCCCAGCACAATGACGGTATTTGGGTGTGAAAACATCTACCTACCTCTTCTTGTACCTGTGGCATACACTGGCTACAATGAACACCAGGCTGCGATTTTATTGTACTGTACAGTGAGAGAATGTCTGTGGGGGATTGAAACATTTAGTACCATTACATTTGTGAAATTCATTACATGACACATAAGAGTTAAATTTAAACACTTAGGCCGCAAAGCTGCGATTCCTTGCGGGGCTCCCGTTACCTTGCAATTCAAAAAGACGGCGCCGCAAGGATATCCCTTACGGCCGGCCGCATATCTTGCAACCGGCCTTAAGTTCAGAAATCTTTAAAAGCAAATATAAATTCAAGACGGCACTGTAAAGCTCTGTAAATGCTAGGGATCATAATGGGGGACATGAGGATTAATAGCACCCCCTCTCAAGCTTGCACATCGCCCAAATCCGAGATTTAATTAACTGTTTATTTTACGGCCGCAGCATGGGCGGGTCTGAGGTGCTCCAAGCCCTCTGGACTTTTTCTACGGATATTTGACATAAATTAAAATAAAAAATATTTACGGATTTAAGTGTAGGGGAATGTTGTGCTATTTTTGCTAACACCTACAATCACTTTATAGTCTCCTCAGAGTGCAGGATGGCTTTATTTTGGCTTTATATTGTGCTTAATTGGTGCTAGCGGGACCTTTTTCCTGCAAGTAAGCTGCGGCTCGCTTTTAGCCTTGCAGAGAGGGTTCCCGGAGCAATAGAATAGCAACCGGGCTTTTCTTGCGGCCGAAACTCTTGCGGCCGTTTTAGATCAAAGTCTTTCCTCCGGCGCGAGCAAGGCGCCGGCCGCAAGCCTGCCGGAATCCCCGGCCTGAGGGGAATAGAATAGCAGAATAGCTTGCGGCCGGTCCTTGCGGCCCCGCATCTCCTACGGCCGATAATAGAATGAGGCCCTTAGCACGGTTGGATTCTTAAAGCAAGCAAAATGTAAAGATATAAAAATATATATGTTAAGCAAGACCATGGCAATAATGTTACTGCATATTAAAATTAAGTCTTTATAAAAAAATAAAAAAACTGAGGGGGCGAAGAAGAGGAATATTGGGGTAATTTGAGAAATTATTCGCTTTCTAAGAACAAAATAAATCTATATTTATGTATTTCTACGACATAATTGTTTATTTTTGGTTTTAATAACAATAAAAAATATGTGAAAGAAACAAAATGATAGTGCTCATCCAGAAGAGGAATATTGGGTAAATTAAGAAATTATTATTTCCAAAAAATGGATATCTACAACATAATTGTTAATTATTTGTATTTCATTTTAATTACAATAAAACATATTTAAAAAAAAATATATAGTCTTCATCCCCAAAAAAAAACTGGGGGAAAAAAGAGGAATATCATGGTAATTTAAGAAATAATTCATTTTCTAAGAACAAGGAAATGTACGTATTTATGTATATCTATAACATAATTATGAATTATTTGTATTTAGTTTTGATAACAATAAAAAATATTTGAAAAAAATAATATAGTATTCATTAAATTGTCTTAATGTGTGCATTAAACAAGTTGTAGAGTATGTGTAAAAATCAAGGTTGAAAGGATTATTCAGCATTAGCAAAAGTTTTAATCTGTACTTGATCATCATAAAAGATGTAAAAGTTGATAAAAAAAAATGTTCTACTCAACAAATCCAAGCATTTATATACCTCTTTTAATTATTCAAAAGTAACCAACTCTGGGGATGTGGTACCAGTCTACCATTTAGGCTCCTTTCCACCTCCTGGCACCAACAGCCCTTGCTTACACTGGGGGGAGATGTGCCCACGTACTGGGCAAAATTAATATAAGAGATGAGACTTGCTGGCACCACAGCCATATCAGCATCTTAGGCCTGGTGCCACAGTTAATTAGTGGACAATGGGTTAGACTCAAGGAGAGGGAGGTTCAAGTTGGGTATGCAGACATGTTTGTTTGCTGTCTGATGTTTGACTGACCTATTGCTCAAAACCCTACCTATGCCCAATAAAGTCTTCTTCTGGTCAACGATTATAAGCTATTTTATAAAACCCTTATAGTATTTTGTAATGGGAATATCTACATCTAATAGGATAACTTAACCAGTGAGGCTTCTAGAGTGTTCCGGTCCTGCTGGTCCTGTATCGAGACAATATATATATATATATATATATATATATATATATATATATATATATATATAAAAATATATATATATATATATATATATATAATTGAAGAGTGAAGCAGCCGTGAATGTCCAGTAATCTAGTCATTTAGTAATTATTAATCCCTATATATATATATATATATATATATATATATATATATATATATATAGATAGATAGATAGATAGATTAATAATGAGCATTGCAATATAACTTGATACCTTTTGTATTGGACAAACGTCTTATTTATAATGACAAGCTTTCAAGAGGCTTAGCCTTCCTTTATCAAGTCTCAAGCAAATACTAACATGAGATGGAACCTTCAGTTTAAATAATAACAGCAGATACAGATAGAGTGGTGACAACATCTTACACCATCAGGTAAATACATACAGTATATGGGGAGAAATCACAACATAGCAAAGGAAACATACAGTGGATATAAAAAGTCTACACACCCCTGTTAAAATGTCAGGTTTCTGTGCTATAAAAAAATGAGACAAAGATAAATCATTTCAGAACTTTTTCCACCTTTAAAGTGACCTATAAACTGTACAACGCAATTGGAAAACAAACTGAAATCTTTTAGGTGGAGGGAAGAAAAATAAAAAATAAAAATTATGTGGTTGCATAAGTCTGCACAACCTCTTATAACTGGGTACAGAATTAAGCAATCACATTGCAAATCGTGTTAAATAGGAGTCAGCATACACTTGCCATCATTTAAAGTGCCTCTGATTAACCCCAAATAAAGTTCAGCTGCTCTAGTTGGTCTTTCCTGAAATGTTCTTAGTCGCATCCCACAGCAAAAGCCATGGTCCACAGAGAGCTTCCAAAGCATCAGAGGGATCTCATTGTTAAAAGGTATCAGTCAGGAGAAGGGTACAAAAGAATTTCCAAGGCATTAGATATACCATGGAACACAGTGAAGACAGTCATCATCAAGTGGAGAAAATATGGCACAACAGTGACATTACCAAGAACTGGAGCTCCCTCCAAAATTGACGAAAAGACAAGAAGAAAACTGGTCTGGGAGGCTACCAAGAGGCCTACAGCAACATTAAAGGAGCTGCAGGAATATATGGCAAGTACTGGCTGTGTGGTACATATGTCTGGGCTATGGGGTGGAGTGGCAAGACAAAAGCCTTTTCTTACAAAGAAAAACATCCAAGCCAGGCTACATTTTGCAAAAACACATCTGAAGTCTCCCAAAAGCATGTGGGAAAAGGTGTTATGGTCTGATGAAACCAAGGTTGAACTTTTTGGCCATAATTCCAAAAGATATGTTTGGCGCGAAAATAACACTGCACATCACCAAAAGAACACCATACCCACAGTGAAGCATGGTGGTGGCAGCATCATGCTTTGGGCTGTTTTTCTTCAGCTGGAACTGGGGCCTTAGTTAAGATAGAGGGAATTATGAACAGTTCCAAATACCAGTCAATATTGGCACAAAACCTTCAGGCTTCTGCTAGAAAGCTGAACATGAAGAGGAACTTCATCTTTCAGCATGACAATGACCCAAAGCATACATCCAAATCAACAAAGGAATGGCTTCACCAGAAGAAGATTAAAGTTTTGGAATGGCTCAGCCAGAGCCCAGACCTGAATCTGATTGAAAATCTGTGGGGTGATCTGAAGTGGGCTGTGCACAGGAGATGTCCTCACAATCTGACAGATTTGGAGTGTTTTTGCAAAGAAGAGTGGGCAAATCTTGCCAAGTCAAAATGTGCCATGCTGATAGACTCATACCCAAAAAGACTGAGTGCTGTAATAAAATCAAAAGGTACTTCAACAAAGTATTAGTTTAGGGGTGTGCATACTTCTGCAACCATATTATTTTATTTATATATCTTTTCTTCCCTCTACCTCTACATTTTAATAGGGGTGTGTAGACTTTTTATATCCACTGTATATCCACTGTATATACACATATTATATACACATATACATCAATATATACATGAAAAAGCAGAGCACTGTAGTCCACAGTGATATCTTCCCTGTTGGACAAACACCTCAGTAAGAGTGCTAAGTCTGTTATAGCATAAGAAGAAAAAAAAATCACATGAAATTCTGATAATGTGTTAGAAAACCCAAGTCTATAATAAATCCTGTGTTTTTAGTGTTGAAGAATGTGATCATCTGTATTTCAAATGCTTTTCTCTCTTGGATGCTTTTAAATTTTCCTCTGAGTATTTTGACTTTAGGTTTTGGATGGAGTGATCATTCTGGCTAAAATGGTGTCGCAGTGGGCTACAATACCTGTCTTCATTATGCTTTCTTATTGAATGCCTGTGTAAATGCATCCTTAAATGCATTTTTTGGCCGGTTTCTCCAATGTAACAGCTTGTGTCCCATAAAGTACATTGTATTATATAAACCACATTTGACGATGTACATGAATATGATCCTTTGATGTTATAGGTTTTGTTGTTATGTGTGGCTGTGTCATCATTACAAATGTGCTGGCATAACTTACAGGCACGTTTGTTACAAGGTATAGTTCGATTTTTTGTATTCAATTGTTCATTGGCCAATTTTCTGCTGACAAGTTTTTGTTTAAGGTTTGGTAGTTGTTTAAAGGCAAGGATGGGAGGTTTTGGGAATATATATATTTTAATTCAGTATCTTCAATTAGTAATAGTTGTAAATCTTTGATTATTTTCTGAATTTTCTCTAAAATTGGATGGTATGTGGTCACTAGAGGTATACGTGAAGTAGTTTCTTTTGTTTTGTAGTTTAATAGGTGTTCTCGGGGTATTTTGATGGCAGTGGTTTTTTTTGGGGTAATAATACAGGGTTTGTAACCCTTTTGTTTGAAAGATTCAGACAGTGTTTTTGAACAACAATACCTATAACTTTAAAGGATCATATTCATGTACATCGTCAAATGTGGTTTATATAATACAATGTACTTTATGTGACACAGGCTGATACATTGGAGAAACCGGCCAAAAAATGCATTTAAGGATGAATTTACACAGGCATTCAATGAGAAAACATAATGAAGATAGTTATTGTAGACCAGTAGGACACCATTTTAGGCAGAATGATCACTCCATCCAAAACTTAAAAGTCAAAATACTCAGAGGAAAATTTAAAAGCATCCAAGAGAGAAAAGCATTTGAAATAAAGATGATCACATTCTTCAACACTAAAAACACTGGACTTAATATAGACTTGGGTTTTCTAACACATTATCAGAATTTCATGTGATTGTTTTTTCTTCTTATGCTATAACAGACTTAGCACTCTTAGTGAGGTCTTTGTCCAACAGGAAAGATATTGTGGACTACAGTGCTCTGCTTTTTTATGTATATATTGATGTATATGTGTATATAATATGTGTATATATGTTTCCTTTGCTATGTTGTGTTTATTCCCCATACAGTATATGTATTTACCTGATGATGTCAGAAGCTGTCTCCACTCTCTCTGCATCTGCTGTTATTATTCAAACTGAGGGTTCCATCTCATGTTAGTATTGCTTGAGACTTGATAAAGGGAGGTTAAGCCTCTCGAAAGCTCGTCACTGTAAATAAGACGTTTGTCCAATAAAAAAGGTATCAAGTTATATTGCAATGCTTATTAATCTATATATATATGGATTCATAATTACTATATATATATATATATATATATATATATATATAAAAATTACTATATATATATATATATATATATAAATTACTATATATATATATATATATATATATATATATATATATATATATATATATATATATATATAGGTATATATATATAAATATATATATATACATATATACAGTAGAATCCCGGTTATCCAGCACCCAACTAACTGGGACTCTCAAGCAACCAGCACAAGCATCAATTCCCCACCAGCATCAATTCCCCTCCGTTAAACCGTCATAACAAGCACTATCCAGCATTATCCAGAGTTCGAGGCTGGAAAAAAAAATTACTAACTTTTATTCTTTTTTTATCCTTTTAAAAGGCATTTTGAGGGTTTTTGGCAGTTTAAGGGTCGTTTAGACAATTAAATTCTGGGACTACCGATGAACCTGCAACTACAGTCATCTGGCAATAGGGAGTCCCCATAGGTGCTGGATAACGTGGGTTTTACTGTATATATATATATATATATATATATATATATATATATATATATATATATATATATATTTTTTTTTTTTTTTTACATTTTACAGTGGTTCTTTAAGGAACATCTCCAGAATATATGATTTTCTCACACTTATAAACGTAATCATTGTGTCTTGTCTTGACTACTTTAACTCCATCATCACTGACTTTCCCATCAAGCTTGGATCCCAACATCAATCCATCATGAATTCCTCCACAGGATTCATCTACCTTGCTCATTTTTAGTTCTATAATTTTTCTTTCTTCTCTTGGAAATCCATGCCTTACAAAATAAAATAAACATTTTTGATTCCAACATACAAAGTCCCCCATTCAATTGAGGTTTCGGGAGATCCGGAACACCGTAAGTGAGGTTGCAAGCTAATTTGCTATTCAATTGTCATCTTTTTGGGGGCTCCGATTGGCTTCCTTGAGAAAATGGCGATGGTTAAACTCATAACTTACAGCCTCCAGAAGCTTTTGATCTTTCACATCCGTAAAACTTCCAATCGCAAAAATCGCTAATTGCTATTCAATTGCAAAAACGCTCAACACCAAGCTTGCGAATGCCAAATGGCGGCCCAAAGCTTACGGGTTCCAAAAAGGGCTAGGGTGTACAGACTAGACTTTGTAAAACTGCAAATGACAATATAAAGGCACGAATACACTTTAAACATGGGGAAAGCAATGGAAGGCATTACAATTACAAGCGCAACAACTCCCAAATAGCAAACATAGCAAAAAATGTAATTTTATTTTCCACATAGGTTATAATGGACATGCATATGCCAGTATGAAAAGCCATGCTGCAACATGCTGAAAGCTATTAAAGACAAATGGCTGACATATTAACCCTTTCACACTCATAGAGGCTCCAATGTGGACCTTAGAAATACAAAGATCATCTTATATACATTTCACTCATCACATCTACATTGGGACAACAAATAGTTGCCAAATTACACCGCCACATGGCATATATCAAGTACCAGGGGGACATTTCACATATGGTTGTTCAGTCCCTCAGTTGGGCCTGACTCTCTGTGACCCTATGGACTGCAGCACACCTACTAATGTTTCTGTCTGTGCGTATCCACAAGGTTTGCATGCCAAAGATTCTGGACTGTGTTGCCAGTTCCCTCTTTAGTGGACTCTGACCTCTCTGCTATTAGCTGCCCACCTACAGTGGCCCTACATGGTATAGCTCACAGTTTCATTCAGATACACAAGTCACTTTACCATAACCACTTAGCAATGCTGACGGGGAGCAGGGGAACATACACCACATTAATCTACTCCAACCCATCAGGAGTGGCCACAAAAACACATGGAGGCTGTGCAGAGGCACATGGAGCGACAGCCAACTCACCTCCATCAGGGATAATCTCCGCTACGCCCATCCTCGTAAGCCCCACGCCATTGCTGATGGCCATGTGCCAATATGTATACCCATTTCCATTTGGTGACCTCCCATTATGTTTTTCTATTTTTCAATTTAGATTAGTGTGGTGTATTTTCCCCTGGTCCCCTTGTGGATTGCTAAGTGGCGGTGGTGAAGGGGCTTGTGTATCTGAATGAAGCTGTGAGCTACACCATGTAGGGCTACTGTAGGTGGGCACGTCATAGCAGAGAGGTCAGACAAATCCCAGTCCACTAGAGAAGAAACTGGCAACCCACTCCATTGTCACCTGTCATATTCATTTTAGGCCCTCAGGGGAATGTTCATACTCCACAGTATCACTATCTGGTCTTAGCCTGTGTATCAACCCATTATTATTAGACTTGATATTTAGTATTACATAATATCTAATGCTATTATGACTATTATTCTATTATTCTTTTTATATGTATTGATCTATTGCGTGTTAACTAGGACTCATTAATTTACAGATACAGAAATGTGACACTAATGTGATGTATGTGGATGTCCCCTAACCCCAACCATTGAAAACACACTGACACGGTTAGAACGGTATAACAAAGCTTTATTTCATACAAGGAGCACAATCAGAAATGGTCAAGACTATACATTAATATCATGGGTGCGTTGTGGGCAGATCCCAAGAGAGCAAGAGGCTTATGGGAAAAAGGGGATACCTACAGGGGGTAAGGTCATAGTCTAGAATAAGCATGATGCATAGCACCTACCAGGGTCACATGTGGTCACTACACCACTGCAACCAGAATCTGATGAATAAAAGGATCATCAGAAGTTACTCCATTTAACTGAAGAAACCATTAATGTGCATAGCACTTACATCTTGTCTAGACCTGCTCAATGAAACAGATGATGCAACCTCTAGTCTGTGTAATCCAATCCAGTTTCACACATACAGTGTGGTGACAAAACAAAAATAAAGAAAATATGGTCAACTAAAAAAAGGCGGAAGAGGATAAAAAAAACTAATCAACATGCATGTAAAGTACAGTGCTAAATACTGTACAAATATACCAACTCCCATGATTACCATCTGTAAGTATTATTATAATTATTATTATTGTTTATTTATAACGCACCGACATATTTCGTAGCGCTGTACATAAGATAAGTTACAGGCAAAGGTAAATACAAATCAAAACATAACATAGCAAGGAGGGCCCTGTCTTTGTGCCTCAAATCCAGTCTCCATGGTGTCTTTCCCCAAAGCACCCTGCAGGATTGAAACTCGCAGACTTACAACCTACAGGTATTGTGTGTGGTAAAGGAGGTAGAGAGAGGTGATAAGCGTGTTAGGGTGGAAGGTTATACACTTCTTTAAAGAGTTGCATTTTTAGTGACGTTTTGAATGTTTTGAGGCAGGAGGACAATCTGGTGAAGCGAGGCAAGGCGTTCCAGAGAATAGAGGCCGCACGAGAAAAGTCCTGAAGGCGAGAATGAGAGGGGGTGAAAAGAGTTGTAGAAACAAAAAGGTAATTAGCAGAACAAAGAGGGCAGTTTGGAGATGAGAGCAGAGCTGTAAGGGGGTGCACAATTGTTGAGGGCTTTGTAAGTTAGGGTCATGATTTTAAATGTTATTCTGGAGGATAAGGGAAGCCAGTGGAATTACTGTCAGAGAGAGCGGATGCCAACACTGAACGTTGTGTACGGAAGATGAGTCTAGCAGAGGCGTTCATTATGGATTGAAGTGGTGATAGTCGGGTGGTGCTTAGGCCAGCAAGAAGTGAATTACAGTAGTCAAGTCGAGAGATGATGAGAGAGTGTGTTAGGATTTTAGTTGTGTCTTGTGTAAGATAGGGGAAAATTCTGGAGATGTTTTTTAGATGGAGAAGGCAAGATTTTGTTAGTGACTTTATGTGAGGGATTTAAGACAGGGGGGGTCCAGTACAGCGTAAAGGCAGCGGACTTGGGAGGTGGGAGTGATGATGTCATTGTTGACAGTGAAAGAGATGTCAGGAATTGATGCTGTGGTAGAGGGAGGGAAGATTAGGAGTTCAGTCTTAGACATGTTAAGTTTGAGATGAAAAATCATGGGGACTGCAGCATCTCTTCTCAAAGCATTCCTTAGTGAAAATCAATTGGTGACATGTTAAACAGAACCCTACATGTCCACCGAGAAGAAGATCATGGACCATGTGATAGGAGGTAGCTATCTGCATACAAAATATCACCATCACATAGGCCAAGATCCAAGACTCGGTAGCCAGGCTAGATTAGGTTAACATTGTGACCAATAGATTGTCATTGAGGAGTGCTGTTGAGAAGGCACAAACATGTCTGCAGGCCCTATGTCCTCCTCTGCCTAGCCACAGGGCCCACATCCTCCGCGGCCGCCATCTCCCTGTTTGTGGTGGTGAAGGCGGGGGGAAGCAATTCTGTGAGAGGCAGAGGCACTACAAGTGGCGGTGGTGGAGGCATGGTGGGATGAGAGGAGGGGCCAGGCTGCTGGTTGCTGGGGAATGGCTCCGGGGTAGAGGAGGTGGGGCTGGGGACTAGTTTTAGGCATATGGTACTCAAAAGTTTTAGGCATGTGGTACCCAAAAGATTAGTGAGTGTCACTCATCAACCTCTCTGGAAGATATCACTTGGTGTGGACCATCTCCTTCTAGAAGATGAATCTCCACTTTGGAGTTCTCAGTAGAAGGAGGCACTTGTGGGCTAACCACCATGGTGCAGAACGTATTCCCAGTTGCGGTCAGGACCACCAACAAACAACGTTTTTAATGTTCTTAAGGATTTTCTAAAACATTTGTCTGACTGTATTGATAATTGCTTATTCCTTTTTTAGCCAGCTGACCTCTGTATTGATATATAAAATCAATACAGTAATGATATATATTAAAATTTACTCTTTTAGTGAACTTCACTCAACAAAAGGTAAAATGGTGTAAGAAAGTAAAAGTCTCCTATCTGCTGGTATTTATACATATATTGTGACCCTTTTCTGCATCTCTATCTTGTCGTGGTGAAGGGGCTTTGGTACTTCAATGGAGCTGTGAGCTAAGCCATGTAGTGTCAAATGAAGATAAGTAGGTCACGGGAGAGAGATCAGACAAATCATGGTCCACTGGAGTAGGAACCAGCAACCCACTCCTGTATCTTAGCCAACATGGCCCTATGAATAAGCACAAACCAATGGGGTTGGAGTCAATGAAAGGCCCGATGCACACAAAAAAATTGGACAGGACATGGGGAGAGATAGAGTAGAGAAGAGAGGTAGAGAGAAAAAGAGGTAGAGATAGGTAATTTGATGTGGGGGGAGGGAAGTGGACAGCCAGAGGGAAAAGCAATGAACTGTAGCTCCCCAGTGCCTGCAACACTCATGCAGGCCAAGACCATAACAATCCCACCACCAAAAGTATACATCTATACTAAGGAAAGGTAGTTGAAATAATCCCTAAATGACAGATAAACGGATAAGGTACAAATAGCACAAAAACACTGATGTGAGATGAAACCCTCAGTTTGTACGTAAATAGGGATGCAGAGAGAGTGGAGACAGCATCTGACATCAGGTAAATGCATATAGGGGGAATCAACACAACCTATTATAGAAAACATATATACACATATAGACACATGTGTATATATGTTTGGTCTGGGCCTGCATGAGTGCTGATGGCACTGGGGAGCTACAATTCATTGAGGGAACCATGAATGCCAACATGCACTGTTGCATACTGAAGCAGAGCATGATCCCCTCCCTCCGGAGACTGGGCCACAGGGCAGTATTCCAACATGATAACGACCCCAAACACACCTCCAAGATTACCACTACCTTGCTAAAGAAGCTGAAGCTAAAGGTGATGGACTGGCCAAGCATGTCACCAGACCTAAACTCTATTGAGCATCTGTGGGGCATCCTCAAATGGAATGTGGGGGAGCGCAAGGTCTCTAACATCCACCAGCTGTGCAATGTCATCATGAAGAAGTGGAAGAGGACTCCAGTGGCAACCTGTGAAGCTCTGGTGAACTCCATGCCTATGAGGGTTAAGGCAGTGCTGGAAAATAATGGTGGCCACACAAAATATTGACACTTTGGGGCCAATGTAGACATTTCCACTTAGGGGTGTACTCACTTTTGTTGCCAATGGTTTAGACATTAATGGCTGTGTGTTGAGTTATTTTGAGGGGACAGCAAATTTACACTGTTATTCAGGCTGTACACTTACTACTTCACATTGTAGCAGAGTGTCATTTCTTCAGTGTTGCCACATGAAAAGATATAATAACATATTTACATGTGATGGGTGTATTCACTTTTGTGAGACACTGTATCACATATAATAGTTGTCCAACTACGATCGATCGCAAAGCCCTGCACATGCACACTGCGTCAGGGCGTGCGCAAGCGCATTATGCGCCTTTAGCCGCACATGTGCACTACTTCAATGCATGCATGCGCATTCTGCAGCGTTAGCTTTAGTCATGTGCACGCCAAAGAACATGGGAGGCAGAGAAGGGAGGAAGAGACCCACAGGGGAGGGGGTGAAAGACACACAGGGGAGGAAGGGGAGGAAGTGGAGGGGGGGTGAAGGGGGGAGAAACACAGGGGAGTGAGAGAAAATGGAAGAGACTCAGGGGTGTGAGAGGAGGGGGAAGAGACACAGGGGAGGGAGAGGAGAGGGAAGAGACAGATTGGAGGGGGGAAAGACACAGGGGGAGGGAAATGGGGGAAGAGACATGAGCATGGAAAAGAGACACTGGGGAGACAGGGTGAAAGAGACACAGGGGAGAGGGAAGAGACACAGAGGAGATAGAGGGAGGAAAGAGACACAGGTGAGGGGGGAAAGAGACACAGGGGAGGGGGAAAGAGACTCATGGGAGGGATAGGGGAAGGAGAGACACGGGGAGGGGGAAAGAGACACAGTGGAAGTGGAAGAAACGCATGGGAGGGAGAGGGGTGGATGAGACATAGGGGAGGAAGAGGGGGGAAATAGACACAGGGGGAAAAGACACAGTGGAGGTGGAAAGAGACACATAGGGGAGGGTGGAAGAGACACCAGGGAGGGGAAAAGACACACATGGGAGAGGGGGGAAGAGACACAGGAGGGAAAGAGACACAGGGGACAGAGAAGAGGGGGAAGAGACACAAGGGAGTGAGAGGAGGGGGAAGAAACACAGGGGAGAGAGAGGAGTGGGAAGATACACAGGGGAGGGGGGAAAGGCACAGGTGAGTGAAAAGGGGGGAAGAGACAAAAGGGAAGTAGGGAAGAGACACAGGGGGAGGGGGACAGAGGGAAAAGAGATACAGGGGAGGGGGGAATAGACACAGGGGAGGGAGTAGGGGGAAAGAGACACAGGGAAGAGGGATAGAGACAGGGGAGGGGAAAAGAGACACAGGGGAGGGGGAAAGAGACGCATGGGAGGGAGAGAAAGAGACACAGGAGGGAAAGAGACACAGGGGAGGGGGTTAGAGACACAGAGGGAGAGGGGGTAAAGACACAGGGGGAAGGAGACACAAGGAAGGGTGAGGAAGGGTGAGAAAACACAAGGGAGGGAGAGGATGGGGGGAATGAGACAAGGGGAGAGACTCGCAATGAGTGCCAAAGGTGCTCATTGCGAGGCCCGTAAAGCAGAGGACAGTAAAGTAGAGGGTGGGAGAGGTAGAGGGGGGAGGGAGGCTCGTAATGAGCACCAAATGTGCTCATTGCGAGTCCCGTGTTGAGCGCCAAAGGTGCTCATCGCGAGGCCAGTAAAGTAGAGGGGGGAGAGGCTCCCATTGTGTAGCAAACAGTCGCTAGTATATATATATATATATTTATATATATATATATATATATATATATATACCAAAACTTCATTGAGCTTGAAAAGGCCAATAATACCAATCCTAACCAAAGGTTGTATAGGTTTCTTACCCCACACACAGCATAGCCTAACAGGCGGCTAGGACAAGTTGCCGATTCTCCAGACCAAGTTGTGATTTCAGGGCTAATGTGGACGAGGACTTGTGTTGAGCGCCAAAGGTACTCATCGCGAGGCCAGTTAAGTAGAGAGGGGAGAGGCTCCCATTCTGTGGCAAATAGTCGCTAGTATATATATATATATATATATATATATATATATATATATATATATATACCAAAACTTAATTGAGCTTGAAAAGGCCAATAATACCAATCCTAAACAAAGGTTGTATAGGTTTCTTACCCTACACACAGCATAGCTTAACAGGCGGCTAGGACAAGTTGCCGATTCTCCAGACCAAGTTGTGATTTTAGGGCTAATGTGGACGAGGACTTGGTACCAGCCTGTCTTCAAGGACCTGGTGCTAGCCTGTCTCCTTCCCCATCTAGGTCCCGAGGGGTCTATGGTCCCAGCTATCAATGACCTCCAGGCAGGATGTGGGCACAGCATGGGTTGCTTAACTAGTGTGACTGCTGGAGAAAGAGTGTCTGTGTAATGGGTCTGGGTATAACCCACTTGGCAAACCATAGACCTGGAGTTTGCAAGTTTTAGATACTCGGGAATTGCTCTCAGCTATTGGAGGACACAGAGTAGTGGGGTTGGTTAGCATGTTCGGGTCACTTCCGGAGCAAGGAGGGAATAGTGGTAAGGACGTTGAGTTCAGAGGAACTTGGAGGTTAGGTCTATCTGCTCCCTAGCTGACCGGTCCCTCTGATAGCGATACCTTTTTTGAGTCAGTGGGGAGTCGGCTAGGAGGGTTGAAGTAGTACTAAGGTGCATCCACTTTTCGGGTCCACTATGGCTTCCATAACAATTTTAGAAATTCAGGCCCCGTATTAGATTGAATGGAGGGTCCAGAACAATGAGTATGGTCAATTATTTCTTAATTTGTGATTAACCAAAAGTCAAATGATCAAAGGGGTATCTCTCGCAAAATGCTTAACACCATTTGACTCAAGGTATTTTAATTGCTGACAGCCTTGCTAATAATACTTGATGACTTAATCAGCCTTGTGGATCTCCCATTGAAGTCTACGGTGCGTTCAATCCTGACCAGGACCGTAACCCAGCCCTGGTACTGGGAGCAAACTGGGTATCGCGGTTGGCTACTGGAAGCGTCAACTGGTCGCCCTTAAAGTGGAATTAACTCCAAAATATTTTTATTAGCCAATGTAATAGTTAAACCCTCAGACACAAGTGTTCTCAAAATGAAAAAAATTACCCAAAGCCCCCTAGGCTCAAATGACCTGGTGTAAATGTATCCTAGGGACCCAGGGCATTCAACCAGGGGTTGGGGAAGAATATCACACAACGATATAAGACACCAAGTGACACAGACCCTTTGAAAGCTCTTATGGTCATTAGAAGAGCACTTGGGTTAGGTAGCCTTATGGCTAGAGTCCTTCAAAGTGCATTTGCCAATTTAAAAAGAATCCATGAGTCCGGGGGGGGGGGGTCATAACAATATATAAAGATATGGAAATAGATAATATATCTTTGAGACGGAGCTCCTCCCATTTTTTCAAACTGTAGCACACCTTTTGGCAGAGCTTCATGAAATGTGCTGCCCCTTCTATTACAGTTTGGAAAAGATGGGAGGAGCTCAGTTTAAAAATTAGGAAAAAAATGCATTTTTCAGTGTTGATTTTCTCAAAAAGATCAATTTTGTTTTTATCATAATAAACATAAAAATTGTTGTTTTTTATCTGACTGTACTACCTAATTGTAATGGGAAATTAAATATTTACCCAATAACTAATGTAGTGAAATTAATTAAACTCTAATTTTAAAAGTTTAAACATATTTATATATCTACCGTTGTTATTTTCATGACATCATTCTTCATTAGAAATAATTCTGTTATTATAAAGCCCCCAGAGACCTTGTCCCAAGTCTATTAGCAGATAATATAGCCCAGATCCCGATGTAGATCACAGTCAGTGTGTACTGCAGGTAGGAGATCTGTATCTATCGCTCTATCTATCTATCTATCTATCTATCTATCTGCGGCCGAAAAAAATGAAAACAAGGCTACACGACCCAGAACCGCGCAAAACACCGCCAGGGACACACATCTTTTACCCAGGACATCTTTTACACTGCACACTTGCCACATTGCTGACACTTACACCTCAGGTCAGCAACAGTCCAAATGTACATTGTATGCTGCAGAAAAATCAAAACAGATTGTTAGCTCTTCAGGCTATTGGTTGCTGCGTATTACATATAAATAGGTAAAGTATATTAATTAATTAATTCATTCATTCATTCATTATTATTAAAAAAAATATATATATATAAAAAACGCTAAATGTCATATTTTACACTGCCGTTACTTTATGAATACATTAATGCTTTGCAATTTCTAATACATTTAATACTAATACTCAGAGGAGCAAAAGCCATACATTCTGTGGCAAACAGCATTGCCAGGCCTCAAATTTTATTGCCATCATTTTTGACGGCCAAGTCGCTAGTATATATATATATTTAAAAGTGATCTAGTAATTTAGTAATTATTAATATATATATATATATATATATATATATATATATATAAAAATATATTTATATATACTGTATGTATAGATTAATAATGAGTATTGCAATATAATTTGATACCTTTTGTATTGGACAAACGTCTTATTTATAATGACGAGCTTTCGAGAGGCTTAACCTTTCTTTATCAAGTCTCAAGCAATACTACATGAGATGGGACCCTCAGTTTGAATAATAACAGCAGATGAAGATAGAGTGGAAACAGCATCTGACATCATCAGGTAAATACATATATGGGGAATAGTGATGTCCCGAACAGTTCGCCCGCGGACAATTCGCTGCGATTTTGGCATGTTCGCGTCCGCAGCGAACGGCGAACACATGCGCTTTTCGGTTCGCCCCCTATTCTTTATCATTGAGGAAACTTTGACCCTGCACCTCACAGTCAGCAGACACATTCCAGCCAATCAGCAGCATACACTCCCTTCCAGAGCCTTCCATCTGAAGGACAGCAACCCAAAAAGCCCTTTTTAGGGCTAGAACATCATTTATTTTATTTTATAATTTTTTTCTGTGTAATCTAAATGCATATGCCTGCCTGCCAGTGTGTGTGTGTGACAGGCTAACACCTAACAGCTTATATTGTGCTCAGTGAAATAAAACAACACTTTTTTGACTGTAATAGATTGAATATCAGTTGCCTGCCTACAGGCGTGTGTGTAAAGCCTATTGTATCTACTCAACTACCATCTTTTGCCAGTGCACAGTGACACTCACCCTGACAGGTGACATAACAGGTATTAAACTGATAAGAATAAATATTACAACTGAACACACCACTCCTATCTGGTGGCACCTTAGATTGCAAGCGCAGTGCCCCAAATTTGAAGTGGGAGGACCGACCAAGCATCTTTTTCCATCTCCCGCTTCCAAAAATCCATGCCATATACACGTCCCCTAATAGTGGACGTAACAGGGATTAAACCGATAGGAATAGTACTACTTTTGCGAACATTTGATGAAGTTTGCGTTCGCTGTTCGCGAACCCAAAATTTGATGTTCGCGACATCACTAATAGGGAATAAACACAACATAGCAAAGGAAACATATATACACATATTATATACACATATACATCAATATATACATGAAAAATCAGAGCACTGTAGTCCACAGTGATATCTTTCCCGTTGGACAGACACCTCACTAAGAGTAATAATGGAATAATGTGATCACTTTTATTTCAAAAGCTTTTCTCTCTTGGATGTTTTTACATTTTCCTCTGAGTATTTTGACTTTTAGGTTTTGGATGGAGTGATCATTCTGGCTAAAATGGTGTCCCACTGGGCTACAATAACTATCTTCATTATGCAATCTTATTGAATGCCAGTGTAAATTCATCCTTAAGTGCATTTTTTGGCTGGTTGCTCCAATGTAACAGCCTGTGTCACATATATTACATTGCATTATAAAACCACATTG
The DNA here is from genome assembly GCA_027410445.1 of Discoglossus pictus. Classification (NCBI taxonomy): domain Eukaryota; kingdom Metazoa; phylum Chordata; class Amphibia; order Anura; family Alytidae; genus Discoglossus; species Discoglossus pictus. The sequence goes on from CM050170.1 coordinate 12,967,035, forward strand.
GAGGATGTACATGAATATGATCCTTTGATGTTATAGGTTTTGTTGTTATGTGTGTAATCATTACAAATGTGTTGCCATACATTACAGGCACGTTTGTTACAAGGTTTAGTTCCATTTTTTTATATTCTTTTCATGCATAATGCAATAAAAGACACAAGACCTGATTATATAGCAACACAAAACCATGACACTCATGCCATATTAACCCTTTCCCACTGACAGAGGCTCTATTGTGGACCCTAAAATATAAATATAATTGCATATACATGTCGCTCATCACATCTACATTTGGCAAAATTACACGCCACATCACATATATCAACTACCAGGGGAACATTTTATTATTTGTTGTTCATTCCTTCAGTCATTTACGCCTCTCTGTGACCCTATGGACTGCAGCACATTTTGCTAGTTCTCTGCCTCTGCTGTTCCACAAGGATTGCATGCCAAAGATGCTGGAGTGGATTGCCAGTTCCTTCTCTAGTGGACTGTGATTTATCTGATCTCTCTGCTATGACGTGCCTACCTACACTTGCCCTACATGGTATAGCTCACAGCTTCATTAAGGTACAAAAGCCCCTTCACCACCACCACTTAGCAATCCACACTAATGTAAATTGATGAATAGCAAAACATAATGGGAGGTCACCAAATTGGAATGGGTATACATCTTTGCACATGGCCACCAATAGTGTTGTAGGACTTTCCAGGATGGGCGTAGCGAAGATTACCCCATATGGAGGTGAGTTGGCTGTTGCTCCACGTGCCTCTGCACAGCCTCCATGTGTTTGTGCGACCCCTCCTGATGTGTTAGAGTAGATTAGTATGTTGTATGTTCCCCTGGTCCCTTTCAGCATTGCTAAGTGGTGGTGGTGAAGGGGCTTGTGTACAGCAATGAAGCTGCGAGTTATACCATGTAAGGTCACTCTAAGTAGGCAGGTGATAGCAGAGAGGTCAGACAAATTACAGTCCACTAGAAAAGGAACTGGCAACCCTGTGAAACAGCACAGGCAGAGACCTAGCTAAATGTGCTGCAGTCTATAGGGTCACAGAAAGTTGGACACGATTGAAGGACTGAACAACAGATATAAAATATTCCCTGGTACTTGTTATATGTGATGTGGCGGTGTAATTTGTGTTCCCAAATGTAGATGTGATGAGCGATATGTATATGCAATTATATTTATATTCTAGGGTACACATTAGAGCCCATGTAAGTGAGAAATGGTTAATATGGCATGAGTGTTATGTTTTTGTGTTGCAATTTAATGAGGTAGTGTGTCTTTAATTGCTTGACCATTGCAAGATATGATAAATGGTGGTGGTGAAGAGGCTTGTGTACTGCAATGAAGCTGTGAGCTATACCATGTAGGGTCACTCTAGGTGGGCACGTCATAGCAGAGAGATCAGACAAATTACAGTCCACTAGAGAAGGAACTGGCAACCCACTCCAGTGTCACCTGTCATATTTATATTTATATTAGGCCCTCAGGGGAATGTTCATACACCAAAGTATCACTAATTTGACTGTGTATGTGTATTAACCCTTTATTATTATTATATACTAGAGACTTGCCCGTCAAAAATGACAGCAATATAATTTGAAGCCTGGCAATGGTGTTTGCCACACAATGCCAGCCCCCCCATAACCTGCATTTGGCGCTCATCGAAGGCCTCACAATAAACGTCTTTGGTGGCCTCATTGCAAGCCTCTCCACCCCACTACCTCTCCCACCCTCTGCTTGACTTGAGGAGCTCATTGTGAGCCTCTCTGCCCCTCTACTTCCTATCCCTCCCCTGTGTCTCTTTCCCCCATCTCCCTCTCCTGTTTCTCTTCCCCCTCCTCGCTCCCGTATGTCTCTCAGTCCCTCCTCTGTGTCTCTTTCCTCCCTTCTCTGTGTCTATTTCCCCCTCTCCCTCCCTTGTTTCTCCTTCCCCCATCTCCCTCCCCTGTGTCTCTCCCCCTGTCTCTTCTCCCCCATCCCCCCTCTGTCTCTTCACCCCTATCTCCCTCCCCTGTGTCTCTTCCCCCCTCCTCCATCCCTTGTGTCTCTTCCCCCCTCCTCACTCCCCTGTGTCTCTGCCCCTCCTCCCTTCCCTGTGTCTCTTACCCTCCTACTCTCCCTACCCTGTGTCTCTTTCCCCCCCTTCCCTGTGTCTCTCTACCCCCGCCTCTCCCTCCCATTTCTCCTACCTCCTCCTCTTCCTCCCATGTCTCTCACCCCCTCCACTCCCTCCCATGTCTCTCACCCCTTCCTCTCCCTCCTGTGTCTCTCACCCCTCCAATCCCTCCTGTGTCTCTCTTACCCCCTCCTCTCCCTCCCCTGTGTCTCTTTCCCCTCTTCCCTGTGTCTCTCTTCCCCCTGCCTCTCCATCCTGTTTCTCTGACCTCCTCCTGTCCTCCCATGATTCTCCCCCTTTCTTTCCCTCCCATGTCTATCACCCCCTCCTCTCCCTTCTATGTCTCTCACCCCCTCCTCTCCCTCCCGTGTCTCTCTCCCCCTCCACTCCCTCCCATGTCTCTCTTCCCCCTCCTCTCCCTCCCCTGTGTCTCTTTTCCCCCTTCCCTGTGACTCTCTTCTCCCTGCCTCTCCCTCCTGTTTCTCTGACCTCCTCCTCTCCCTCCCATGTCTCTCCCCCCTTCTCTCCCTCCCATGTCTCTCACCCCCTCCTCTCCCTCCCATGTCTCTCACCCCCTCCTCTTCCTCCCGTGTCTCTCACCCCCTCCACTCCCTCCCAATGAAAAAAAGGATCATCAGAAATTACTCCATTTAACTGAAGAAACCATTAATGTGCATAGCACCTACACCTTGTCTAGATCTGCTCAATGAAACAGATGATTCACCCTCTGGACTCTGTAATTCAATTGAGTTTCACACATACAGTGTGGTGACAAAACAAAAATAAAGAAAATAGTTGGTCAAATAAAAAAAGGCGGAGGAGGATAAAAAAACTAATCAAAATGCATGTACAGTACAGTGTTAAATACTGTACCAATATACCAACTCACCTGATTCCCATCTGCAAGCATTACTAACTATTAGCTAAGTCTACCCATTAACCCATTAACAGGCTTAGTAATCTTAGTGAGGTGTTTATCTCTCTGTTTACCACTCTATCTGTATCTTCAGTTTTTATTCAAACTAAGGATCCCATCTCATATCAGTATTGCTTGAGACTTGATAAAGGGAGGTTAAGCCTCTCGAAAGCTCGTCATTATAAATAAGACGTTTGTCCAATGCAAAAGGTATCATGATATATTGCAATACTCATTATTAATATATACTGTATATATAAAAAATTACTAAATGACTAGATTACTGGACATTCGCTGCTGCTTTACTCTTCAATTATATATATATATATATATATATATATATATATATATATATATATATATAGAGAGAGAGAGAGAGAGAGAGAGAGAGAGAGAGAAGAAAAACAGTTAGATAGATAGATACATATGGATAGATAGATAGATAGATAGATAGATAGATAGATAGATAGATAGATAGATAGATAGATAGACCGACAGACAGATAGACAGACAGACAGACAGACAGATAGATAGATAGATAGATAGATGGATAGATAGATAGATAGATAGATAGATAGATAGAGGGATAGATAGATATAGATAGATAGATAGATAGATAGACCTCTTTTTCTTTGTATCTCTTTTCTTTTTCTTCCCTTTCTCTTCTCCTTTTCCAACTTCCCTCTATCTATCTATCTATATCTATCTATCTATCTATCTATCTCTCTCTCTCTCTCTCTCTCTCTCTCTCTCTATCTATCTATCTATCCCTCTATTTATCTATCTATCTATCTATCTATCTATCTATCTATCTATCTATCTATCTATCTATCTATCTATCTATCTATCTATCTATCTATCTTCCTATCTATCTATCTATCTATCTATCTATCTATCCCTCTATCTATCTATCTATCTATCTATCTATCTATCTATCTATCTATCTATCTATCTATCTATCTATCTATTATTATTATTATTATCCTTTATTTATAACGCGCCAACATATTCCGCAGCGCAATACAGGGGTTAGGTACAAGTATAAACAATGCCCCACAATGAAAATAATGGAAGACCCTGTTATTGAGCTTTCAATCTGATATACACTGTGCTTTCCCTAAAGCACCTCACAAGATTAAAACTCGCAAACTTACATTCTGAAGGGTATGGGTGAAGTACAGGAGAGTGAGAGATGCATAGTGAATGAAGAGGCTAAAGATGATAGGCTTTTTTGAATAGATGTGTTTTTAAAGAGATTTTGAAGGATCTGAGGCAGGAAGATAGTCTGGTGGTGCGAGGTAAAGAGTTCCAAAGAATAGGGGCAGCACGTGAAAAGTCTTGAAGCCGGGAATGAGAGGAGGTGATGAGAGAGGAGAAGAGAAGAAGATCATTACCAGAGCGAAGAGGGCGGGTGGGAGTGTATTTTGGGATGAGAGCAGAGATGTAGGAGGGTGCACTATTGTAGAGGGCTTTATATGTTAGGGTCATGATTTTGAATTGTATTCTAGACGCTATGGGAAGCCAGTGGAGTGCCTGACAGAGAGGTGCTGCAGACACTGATCGTTTAGTATGGTAGATGAGTCTAGCGGATGCATTCAAAATGGATTGGAGTGGAGACAGACAGGTGATAGGAAGGCCAGCAAGAAGAGTGTTGCAGTAATCGAGGCGAGATATGAGTTGTGTCTTGTGTGAGGTAGTGGCGTATTTTGGATATGTTTTTTAGGTGAAAGTGACAAGATTTTGTGAGTGATTGGATGTGGGGAATGAAAGAGAGGGAAGGGTCCAGTAGGACCCCAAGACAGCGGGCCTGAGAGGTGGGAGTGATGATGGCATTGTCAACAGTGAGAGATATTTGCGGAGTGAAAGCTGTAGTAGAGGGTGGAAAGATAAGGAGCTCTGTTTTAGACATGTTGAGTTTGAGTTGACGGGCAGACATCCAGGAGGATATGCTCGAGAGGCAATTGGCAACATGAGCTAGCAGAGAGGGGGATAGTTCAGGTGCAGAGATGTAGATTTGGGTGTCATCAGCATATAGATGATACTGAAATCCAAAAGATTGTATAAGGGCACCAAGGGAGGATGTATAGATAGAGAAAAGTAGGGGGCCTAGGACTGAGCCTTGGGGTACACCGACAGTTAAAGGGCGAGGAGATGAAGAGGTGCCAGAGAAGAAGACACTAAATGTTCGATTTTCTAGATAAGATCTATCTATCTATATCTATCTCTATCGATCTATCTATCTATCTATCTATCTATCTATCTATCTGTTTCTCTTTCATCTTCTCTCTTCTTCTCTCAGTCTTTCACATATTGCTCACTCTTATATATATATCCTCTTTTTCTTGGTCTCTCCTTTATTTTTCTTCCCTTTCTCTTTTCCTTTTCCGATTTCCCTCTATTTTTCTATCTATATACCTATCTGTCTCTCTCTCCCACCTCATTTTCACCAGCCAATACATTAAGCCTATAAATAGTAAACTGCATGTATACTCTCAGCTATAGCGCAGCTATAGTCCGTACCCTGATGTGAGAACACCATCAATATTATGGCTACACAAATATCTCATTATATGCCCAGGATGTATAGTAAGGCTGGAGGCACCAGTGAGGGAAGAGTCACAAAGTATCCCCTAGCCTGTAGGATAACCCTTCCCATTAGGTATATAAGCTACTATGCGTGTAGCCTATCCCATTAACCCCATCTCCACTCTCACTGATGACCACCAGTCTGTTCTTTCAGGAGTCCAGAGTTAGTTTTGATAAACCATGGTCCAGGTCTACAATGTCTCCTCCACCCACTCCTGATGAACAGGCATTGGGACGTCTAGACTAGACAATTCTCCAGTAATTACAATGGCAACAAGTCACATATCCCACGCCCTAAGTGTAACCAGGATTAGACTCATGTACATATAAGCAAATTAGCAGAAGTTTATTGCTGAGATAACATAATCAGGATATCTAAAATGAGCTTTGGAAACCAGTTTCTCGTTGCCACCCACCCAGTTAACTAACATATTTCCTTTTGATTCAGACATCTGCTGGTTAGTCCTGAACCCAAGTATGGTAGCCGTAGTCTCCCCGCGAGTAATACAGTACTCCGATCCATGTTGACTAAGAACTCCATTGGATGTGCACCATAAGATGCCAGTGACCATAGTGTTTAAAGCACATTTTTTTGGGAGGGTAAATAGAGTATTAATATTCATTCTTATGAATCCTACAAATCAGACTGTTGTGACTTATTTCATTATTAAGGGGATTTCAGATGTTCCTGAGTTCCAGGCTCCGATCTTCGGCTTGGTTCTTCTTATGTATCTCACCACACTTTGTGGAAACTTCACCATTCTTCTACTGGTTTGCCTAGAGCCCAAGCTACACTCTCCAATGTATTTCTTCTTGGGGAACCTGTCTTTTATGGACATGTCCTCCACCACTAGCAATCTAAACAAGGTCCTAACTAGCTTTGTAACTGGGGTTAACACTATTTCTCTTTTAGGCTGTTTTACACAATGTTATATTTTTACGTGTTTAGCTGGTGGTGAGCTTCTAATATTGACCGCCATGAGTTACGATCGATACGTGGCCATCTGTAACCCATTTCATTATCAAATGGTAATGAACCCTAGTACTTGTGTCCTCTTGGCCACTGCCTGTTGGCTTGGGTGTTTTATAGAATTCATACCTCATGTTGTTTCATTATTCGGTATAACTTGTTTTCAGTCTAGAGAAGTCAACCACTTCTTCTGTGATATTGTGGCGCTTCAAAAGCTTGCTTGTGGTGACACTTCTTTCTTGGATGCTTCCCTTTTTTGTAGCTCAACATTCCACGCCACCTTCACTTTGTTCCTTACTTTTATTCCTTATTTTTTCATTATCTCTACCATCCTAAGAATCAACTCCAGTATTGGTAAACGGAAAGCCTTCTACACGTGTTCCTCACACCTCACCGTTGTCATTCTCCTCTACGCCACTCTTATTTCTCAGTATTTGATACCAGCATCGGTGGACAGCTTGGAAACAAACAAACTTTTTTCTCTCTTTAACACAGCCGCCGTCCCGATGCTCAACCCTCTTATTTACAGCTTGAAAAATGAATCCGTCAAGACAGCTCTGAGATCGAGATTCAGAAGGTTTAGAGTCATCACATAATGGACCATCATGTCTACAAAACAAGGACCTGACTTGATAAATTGTTTAATAAATAAAATAAATAATTAAATACATTCTTTACTTTTTAACTAATGTATTCAGTTTTGCTTTAACTAAAAAAGAATGCACTAAAGCTACTCTGTTCAATGTGTACAAATACTCATAGTCTTGGACACGGGTGTTGGGATGGGGGGACAAATTTCCCCAGATTAAATGAATAGGGGACAAATAAATAGCAAAATTAAACTTAATCATGCATTACCAGATTTGGTAGAGGGCACCAATGCTATGGAGCAGCATGTCTCTCTCATGAAAGCTTTTACCCATAATTTATATCGAATTATCCACCCCCACCCCCCACAGATTGTTTGGGGCACAGAAGCCCATAGTCTTGGATAAGCTTCCAAAACTAACTTCAGTAATGACTAGAGACAATTAGGATTTGGTGGCTATAACCAAATCTTGGTATAATAAATCTTATGACTGAGCCATAGTTATAATTGGTTACAATTTATTTATCATGACAGTGTTTACCCATGTGGAGATGATACCATTAAAGTCACTGTAGTTCACAATATTGAATTACATATAGAAAAAGAGGAAAGATTTCAGGACAGGATAAGATATTAGACAGATCTCTAGTGGAAGAAACAACTAAAATAACAATGAATAGTGAGATAATAATAATGGGAGATGTTCATTTACTAGATATAGAAGATCAGATGTATATTATTCAGTCAGGAATAAAAACGGTATATTCTAAGTTTCCGCCAAGCGGCATAAATGCCATAATTTGGTAAGGAGCCTCAAACATATTGAAAAGTAATGTGAGAAAGTACTCTATAATATATAATTTATATAACTACAAATTAATACACACAAATTAACCTAGGGGCGGCCAAGAATTAACACAAGTCAAGATAAGTTTGATCTTTTGGCAGAGTTTCTAGATGTATTGGCTTCCCAGCTATGGATACCATCCAAAGCTTTTCATTATCTCCCATTTTTTTAAGTTCTCACAACCTATAATTAAAGGTACTGCACCATCAGATCTTGTAAAATCCTCAACCTTGCCTATAGTTTCAATATATCTTATGCTTATCACCTCTACTGTATGTCTATTCATTAAACTCTTCGCCCTATTTTGGGCTATCAGTTGAAGCGTTCCTACGTCTCACCACCAACCTGCACATTCCGGATGTAAACCATGCACCAATTTATTAGCTGTATCCATCCTCTGCTGAACTTCTATGTACTTCATAAGACTTGGCCTCTAAAAATTATCTAACACAATGAAAAATGTCTAGATATTCTATTTGATAAAGTTGACCAAAAAGCATTATGGTAGCCATATCTCCAGGAAAACATTAGTAGGGATAGGCAACTTTAGTCTCCAGCTTTGTTTACCCACTATATAGATTACTAGATCCTTAAAATCTTCAAAGAAACCTCTTTAGTCTTAAAAGTTTTTGTGAAATTCATATAACCCTAGACGTGCAACTTATAATTATGATGTTGTCCAAATCAAAACTCACCTGGACACACATCACCTAAGACATGTTCTCCCTCTGTGATTTTACAGATGAGTGACAAGTATGGAGTTGTGTATACTATCTACTTTGGCACACGGAGAGTAGTGGTTCTGAAGGGTTACCAAGCGATAAAGGAAGCCTTGGTGGACCAATGGGATGAGTTCGGTGGTAGAGGTGATATGCCCATCTTTGATAAATACTTTCAAATAAAAAATAAGCTTCCACAATAAACTATCAGATGTGCTAAACCAGGGTCTCCATCATGTCATTTTTGTATAGTTGTTCAGTCATGTCCAACTCTCTGTGATCCTAGGGGCAGCAGCATGCTAGACACATCTATCAGTCACTGCCCCTCTGAGCTTCAAGAAGCTCATGTGCATTGCTTGGTCTAAATCATGTTACCGGGTTAAATAACCAACATATTTTTTCCCTTTAACGTCAATAGAGATGATCACAATGGAATAGGTCCATGACAGTCAAAAGGTATTAAGACATGTACAAATCAGGTCCATGAATAAGTTATAAATATTTGCAGCTTATTGTTGCTAAAGATCTTAAGGTTGCATTGTTGAGTTACTACCATCTTATAATCCTAACAGTTGAGATCCATAACCTACTGTGGAGTCCTTCCATGCTTTTAGCGCTGATATTCACTGTATGCACACTCCATTACTAAACTCATTGACTTTATTGATGCCACGAGTGAGAAGAAATCATAGCATACCAAGACATTATAGTACCCTACTGGCTAAAGCCAAGAATATAACCAGTGGTTGACGTCTTTGTAAAAACCTACTTCTTCAATGGGCTTGATAAGGACCTAGTCCAACCCTACCCAGTAGAATCGTGAGGTCCTTCTGCACCCCTGTTAGCAGGAGATAGGTCAGTACAAGGATAATCACCTCAAGAGCACCACCAGCCAGACAGTAGTAGTTACCAGTTGTAACTATATTCCAGAGCTGGATCAATAACAATAATCCCAATGAAAGTGTAGGATTAATACACAGAATGTGACTCACACATAAGGTTATGCAAGGTTAAACTGTTACACCATTATTTTTGTTCAATATACACATTTATACATTTAACTGACCATCTGCTGGCCAGCGACAGCTGGTCCCATCCTCTGGTACACACGAGGAAGTCTAATCAGCAGGGTTCTGCCCTAGCTTCAAGTGCGGCATCTGTCCATCAAGATTTCAGGCCTCTAAACTACCCCTGTGATGCAGTCTCCTACTTATCAGGGCAAGTTAACTTATCCAGGTTTGTTGACATTTAAGTGGTACTTCAAGTAAGACCATGGTGGAGGCACTCTATCTGTTTACATGCTTATCTAATTTTTCATTATGCCCCTGGCCCTAATCTGATCTTCTAGGGATATACTCATGTTTGGCAACTTCTTTCTGTGTGGAGTGAACCCCTTATATCCAATTTCTCTCACTCTGGTTCTCCTTGTCCCTGGGGCCCCATCCCTATGTTCTATTAACTTCTCCAGTGACAGACCAGCAGTTTGATACCAAACATGTATAGGGCTCCCTCCCTCCACATACATGTAATAATCAACATTGCATCCAAAATAACATTACACAGAGTAACGAAATTATGGAACATCATACACATAACATGGCAGTCAAAACCATAACACATAGGGGTCCCAAACCGTGGGCTCCAAACCAGGGATGGCTCAAATTCCAAGTGATCAGAAAATGGAATACCGGGGAATCCATATTAATCCTTGCATGCAAGATAAGTCTGTTTTATAGTTCATAAAAGTCCAGTGGCCCACTGGGCATCGGCTTCACCAAAGTTATGGAACGATGGAGTAAGTTCTGATGCTTCACTGTTGCTACTTTCAGGGATTTTGTAATTGGGAAGAGAACAATTGAAGACTGGATCCATGAAGAGAGACAACAACTGATCTCAGAATTAAGAAATTTAAATGGTTTGTATATTTCTCAAAAGTTTTTAGGAAGTTTGTCGAATGACGACCGGCACCAAAACGATGAGTTTGGCGAGCAATGAAATGGATATTATAATGATGGTGTGTAATATAATTATATTAACAAAGGAGGTATACAATCAGATGAATATTGGGAAATTATTTAATAGGTGCTATGGAGGTGGCTGAACAAAAATGGCAGTAGTATGATATTTGTGCATATATAACAAGCATGAATGATTTACCATGAACTTGCTAGATTATTTATTTACTTTCATTGCCTACCAGTTGAGTTATCCCAATACTGAAAAACCAGGAAAGCAAGCTTTAACCTTGTGGGACTTCCCTTTGAAATTTCCACCATTTGACCCAACGTTGATCCATGGTACAGGGGTTTTGTTCAACACAACGAGTCCTGCATCTTTGAATGTGATTTGCTGCATTAGATTTGGGCACCAACTTAAATACGATGGCAAAGAGTTTCTGTCAACAGTATGGGTGACCCATGAGTCGTTGGAGCTGTGTCTGGGTCAAGTAAGGACTTTAACGGGGTAATGTAATATAATCAAATGGACTGCAGTATATTCCCTGGTTCTATCTTGGTGGATGTTCTCTTCTGGTGATATTTCATAGTCATGAATTCATCAGTTTCCTTTCTGAAATAGATATCTATTACTGGCTCACAACTAAAGATGTTTGAAATCCATTTTCTTCGACTTGTGTTCTTCCATGCAGATGTATGACCTTTTCCCAAGTTTCATGAAATATGTTCCCAGGAAACATCTCAAAATACTCAGGTGCCTCAACAGCCTCATCACATTCTCAAATAGGAAGGTCGACATGGTGAGACAGAAACTGGACCCGACCTGTCCTCAAAATTACATTGATATTATTTTATATTTGTTTTGCTTTGTAGATCTAATTACAATCTGTTAATTGTTTTCGTCAATACCATGTACATTTTTAGAATTGATCAAGGATGTATTTAGCGGATATAGACCTTGAAGTCCTCCCAGAAGCAGCTTAATAGATAACAAGACAGAGGCTTGGCCACATGGCCAATGAGCTGCGTCATGTGGGCAGCCAGTCAAGTATGTGAGTAATGGGTGTCAGAGATACAAAGGGACTTAGGACGCTAGTGGACAACCTACATAAAACGATCAATGCCAGGCAGCTGTAACCAACACCTCCAATCTCATCTCATTGATTGGACTCCAGTTAGCTGACACCTCACTCCAATTAGCTTTTGGAGATGTCATTAGTGTAGGCGTTCACATACTTTTTCCACCTGCACTGTGAATGTTTACATGGTGTGTTCAATAACAACATGGTAACATTTAATTCTTTGTGTGTTATTAGTTTAAGCAGAGTGTGATTGTCTATTGTTGTGACTGATGAAGATCAGATCACATTTTATGACCAATTTGTGCAGAAATCCATATCATTCCAAAGGGTTCACATACTTTTGCTTGCAACTGTATATATATATATATATATATATATATATATATATATATATATATATATATAAATTATGGGTCAAAGCTTTCATGAGAAAGACATACTGCTCCATAGCTCTAGTGTCCTCTGATGGCCAAATTTGCTAATGCATGATTACGTCTAATTTTGCTATATTTTGTGTCCCCTATTCATTAAATCTGGGAAGGATTTGATCCCTTCATCCCCTCAATTCCTACACACCTGTTACTGGGTTATGTTGGAAAACACAAGTAGGAGTATTTAGGGAGTACTCTGATTGTCACTTTTTGGGATCAGGATTCTGATCAGTGCCTCTATGTTGTTTTTTTGTTTGCCTTCCCCAGGACAAATTAAAATGTTACATAAAATGTATATGTGAAATGAAAAAGGTTAAATTTGATGGACTAAACATCTTTATTCTACCTTGATTATTTGTTAGTATGTCACTATATTACTCTGAAAGTGTGTACATTGATCCTCTGCAGAGCTCATAATTTTCTTATAAGCATTATTTACAGTTTATAATTGTTTTCTATTTGCTTTATCCTCTTAAATCTAAAAAAAAATTAAAAACAAAGGATTGGGTGACGTCGTGTATTTCAACCCCGGACCTCTAGCATTGCATCAGAAATATCCTACTATTTAGGAGTTCACCAAACATAACTTGGTATCAAGTGCTTCACAGATCATCTACGCACCAGCTGATGCCACAAGACTGCTCTTGAGCTACGGGTTCCTCTTACTAATAAAATATTCTCAAATTCAAGTGCCTTAATACAAAAAAAATTGTGTCCAGTCAACTATGGAATAGTGCTCAGTGCCAGGTTGCAGTCTCTAAGGATAGTGATAAATTAGCATGCATTAAAAGGAGAATATGTTTGACGAGAGAAGTATATTTCTTCTTTTATAGAAATTGCTGGTAAGAACTCACTTGGAATTTGAGCCGGTTCTGCAAAAAAAAGGACATTGTCAATCTAAAAAGAGTATAGTCAAGGGTAACAGTATAAATAATATGAATCAAGGTTGGGAGAAGGGGTTAGCTAAATTACCAATACATCAATCATCAAATTATTATTTATGAGGGGTTGGCAAGAAGATTATGAGCCATAATAGTTCATTGCTTGAGAAGGAAGGGTCAATTTTAACTAAATAGGCACTGATCAGTCAAGCTATTTAATGCCCCACCAAATGAAACTATGATGGCAGATTTAATAATGTAATTTTATAGCTAAAACGGATATAACCTACTGCTACATTTAATCTCTCCATATATTTCAACGTATTAACCATGCCATTGCTTTATCCTCTTACCAACAGTGATGGTACAATAAAAAATTCACTAAGTGGTTGGACATAACCATAACCCAACCTTCCAGGACAAAATGAACACGCCATATACTAATGCCGTAATCCATGAAATTCAAAGGTTCATCAACCTCATTCCATTTGCACCTCAAGCCGTAACTTAAGATGTGATCTTAAAGGGGTATTGAATTCCAAAGGTTGGTGTTCCTTAAGTTATTAATGCTATAACCCAATAAACATGCTCCTGTCATGAAGATACTTTTCTCTGACATGTTGGACACTTCATCATTTATCTCTTCAATTTTAGGGTACTAATGTATTTGCAGGATCCCAACAGCTTCAACCCTCAAAACTTCTTGGATGAATTTGGGAAGTTTGAGAAAAATGGCGGATTCATGGCTTTCACTGCAGATGTGTGGCTAATTTGAACATACAATACAAAACTAGCAGGTATTATGCCATTAAACATGTCGCTGTCACTAGTAAATATTGTATCTAGCAAGGTCTAAGACCTTAAACATGTTACTGTCATTTGTACATTCTGGTCCTAGCAGAGTATGAGAGGTAAGACATGTCAATGCTATAAATACAGTTTGGGCATAGAAGGAGCCCACATCAATAGTAAAGTTGCCGTCGTCTTAGACGCTGAAAAATCGTTTGACCGCATCAACTGGGACTTCATTGAAGCAACACTGAAAGTATTTGGCTTTGGATCAATAGTTATGAAAGCTATAATGGCCCTTTACTTGAATGTATCGGCCTTTGTTCAGAGGAATGGATATAACTCTTCTACATTTATAATAAAAAATGGGACAAGACAAGGCTGCCCAATGTCTCCATTGATATTCAATCTCTGCATTGAATCACTAGACAAGACCATAAGAGGTAATGAGAACATTAAGGGTCTAGAGATCTGCACTGTAACTGCCAACATCTCCCTCTTTGCAGACAATGTGGTAGTTATTATGACAAACCCGTTTGAGTCCATAAAACAACTTATGACGACGATTGAAGAATATGGTTGTTTATCGTTTTATAAGGTCAACACCTTTAAATCTGAAATAATGAGGCTAAATATTCCAATGCAGGAGTTCCTCAATTTACACATCTAGGGATAACATTGCAACCAGACTTATTCTCTATTATGGAAACCAATTTAGAAAAAAATGTTTAGCTCAATATGTCCGCAAATTGATAAAGGAAGCTAGAAATTATAAAATCAATTATTGTGCCGAAAATTCTATATATTTTAAGAAGTTTCCCTTTAAAAATTGTTAAAAAGAGTATAAATAAACTTCAAAGAGTGATTGATCAATTTGTTAATAGAGGCCGTAAAGCCAGAGTAAATGGGCTTGTATTAAAACGAAATGTGGTGAAATTTTAGAGGAGGCAAGGAATACCGATAAATCCCTAGGAAAGTGCAAAAGGGAAAAAGAACTGGGGGAACACTGGGATGTGAAAGATTGGTTCAATGCTGGTGAGGTAACCAAGATTCACCATCGGTGACAGATACAGACAGAGATTTTTTTTCCTAACCACCATCTTGCAGAACTTTAATCTGAAATCTAGTCTTACCCTAGAGGACATAGACATCACTCCCCAAGTAACAGGCTTGGTTAACATACCTAAGTTTTATGAGATGTTGTTGACAGTTACCACCCTCTCAAAACCTGAAGCAAATAAATGGTTCTATCACTAAAGTACAATAAATGACCTATTTCTGGGCAGCATCGTAGATGGAAATATTATGGATGGCACTCTGTCCTGAATATAGAATCATAGACACTTTGATTTGGCGAGTCATATCAACCAAAATGACAATTTTTCTGCCAACAATCTCTGCCCAAACATTTGGCCTTAATTCAACTGCACAGGACTTTATGTTAATCCAAGACATGACTGAATTCCTTTACAGTGTTGGTCATGGCCACTTCTGCTAAAATGTTGTTCTGAGTATCTTCTACTATCTCTCTCTAAAATAGTACTTTCTCAAATTTCCTCTAAATATTCAGCTAATGAACTTAAAATCATGAGAAAACATTAATGACCTCCTTGGGAGATGTCCAGTGGGAAATAAACATCAGGACATCATATGGCTTGTGATAGGCTCCTTAAGACCTCCCTATAATTGGTTTTCCTAATCTAGTACTAACCTCTTGAACGTTTTAATCTTTGTATTAAACCCTCATTTAACTTATCTACATGTTCCATCATTTAAATATAAAAAAGTGCACGGAGTCCCCAATAAAAAAGGATAGGGACACACTTAGCAAGAAGAAGGTCATTAGCAGAATGAAGAGGACAGTTGGGGGAGTATTTAGAGGTTTTTAATTTTATTATGGCGGCTACAGGAAACCAGTGGAAAGATTCATAGAGAGGACTGCAGACACTGAGCGAAGAGTATGGTAGATGAGTCTAGCAGAGGCGTTCATTAAGGACTGGAATGGAGGTTGATGGGGAGGCCAGTAAGGAGAGAGTTGCAGTAGTTGGGCGAGATTTGATGAGAGAATGTATTAGAATTTTTTGTGTTGTGTAAACTTTTTTTGGGGATGTTTTTGTAGGTAAAAAAGACAAGATTTTGCAATAAATTAAAGAGAGGACAATATCCAGTAGGACCACAAGAGCCAGGGTCTGGGGGAGGGGAGTGATGATTGTATTGTCAACAGTGAGATATACAGTATCTCACAAAAATGAGTACACCCATCACATGTTTGTAAATATGTCATTATATCTTTTCATGTGACAACACTGAAGACATGACCCTCTGCTACAATGTGAAGTAGTAAGTGTACAGCCTGTATAACAGTGTAAATGTGCTGTCCCCTCAAAATAACTCAAAACAGCCATTAAAGTCTAAACCATTGGCAACAAAAGTGAGTACACCCTAAGTGGAAATGTCCAAATTGGGCCCAAAGTGTTAATATTTTGTGTGGCCACAGATGTAAGGCCCTTATCCACTAACCAGTGCCCTTCTCTGGATCTCCCTAGCCCTGAAACAGGCTAACAAGAGGTCAAGTAGCATCCAGCCAACCGTCAGCTACTGTCACAGCCTCTTATAGATTCCTGGATCTATACCTGTAGGTTTCCATTTCAAATAGTCCTAATATGAGTCTTTATCTGCCTAATTCCATAAATGGGCTCAGCAAACATCTTAGAACTTCCTCCTAGGCAGAACCTTCTCCACTTTCTGGACATCTAACAGGTGGTGGAGAGAAGCAACTCTGTTAGTCCCTGAAATCTACTGTGCCATTTATGTTGGGGATCAATTAGTAAATAAAGAAACCCTTATACAGAGGTTACAGGGTGGTGTGACCTCTTGGTTCCCTAACTGGAATCGAACCCAGGTTGCAGCGGCGATAGCACCGAATGCTAACAGCTGGACCTCAAGGGAACCCATTGGAACTCTATAAAGGTTCAAATTGCACATTTACCCCAATATAAACTCTATCCCATATGATTTAAAGATTTTCAGCCTACCTAAACCTGAGAACCTTTTTTAAAAAATGGGCTCCATTCCTTTGCTCCCATATCACGCACCTAAACCTAACCTCCGAGAAATGCCATCCGAGTGATCAAAATGTCGCTAATATCCTAACCCCGATTGCCTGTCCTATAACTATTTTACAAATCCCTATCACATGCCTCTCATAATGATATCCAATCTCGTTGTGGTCTACGCTGAAGTCTTTCCGAGTGCCCCAAGTTTTAAAAAAGCCTACAAGTACTTCCAACTCCTATAAAGGCAGAAAAAAACCTCTAAGAAGCCTTTATGCTCTGAATCTATCAATATGAAGAAGCTAACACACTAATTGTGTTAAATTTGAGGTTTGGTTGCTCAAATCTGACACAATTAAGGAATTAATACAACTACTCCCTATGAGTAAGGAGATTCCTCTTAATAACTATTACGTTCTATGAGCTTGGGGATCCCCAGGATTCCCCATTCATACCTGATACCTTCTATGAGCTTGTGGATTCCCATTAATTCCCTCTTCATACCCACTAGCCCAAATGATCCAGGGCATACCCCATCTAAAGTATAACCATGGTGGTCCCTATGGACCCCAGTGGCACCTAATATTAACTCCAATGGCTTATATTTGCCAATCTAGATTCCAGTTAAGGGGTAGTACTAACCATCCAACCCTATACATGTTTATGTTATATAGCAAGAGCATATTACAGTTATTAAATGTTATTTAATACTTTTGGGAAGAACTTTATTTGCCACAAGACAAGAAAAATGGTGCTAATAAAAAGTTGGAATGGAACATGCCATAGCCTAGCAAGAAGGTGCCACTGGCTGCCATCATGCCAGATATAGACGTGTGGTATCCAATAGACCCGTGGCTTCGATTGCAAAATTATTCTAGTTCAGACTAGAGAGTATTGATCATTAACCTCTCTGGCCGGTTCTTCTTGGTGTGGACCGACTCCTTCTAGAAGATGAGTCTCCACTTTAGAGGTCTTTGTAGAAGGAGGCACCAGATACATCTCCACTTGTGAGCCTACCTCCATCATCCATGGTGCAGAACGTATTTCCAGTTGTGGTCAGGTTCACCACCAAACATACATCTAGAAGTTTTTAATGTACTTAAGGGCCTTCTAAAGCATCTGCTTAATTGGATTGGTTATTGGTTGTCCCTTTTCATAGCTAGTAGTCCTCTGTATTGGTATATTTAATTTAATTTGATGTTTATCAACTTTCCAAAGTATAAAATCAGTAAAGTAATGATATCTATAAAAATGTACTCTTTTGGAGAACTTCACTCAACAAAATGAAAGAAAGTAAAAATAAATAAATAAATCAACAAATAAATAAATAAATAATACCGTCTTTAATGTATTACTTCAATTACACCACAGGGGATCTTTATATTGTTACTGTTTAAAATATTTGATGACTTGAGGTAGATTTAACAAGATAACTTTCTTAGATTAGTTTCCTGACCCTTAGAGACATTACACAAAGCTTCTCAAAGATGATAAAGCTCTCAGTCTCGGCAGATTGCTGTCAGTATGTTCCTGGATGTCTCGCTGTCCTGATGTCTCCTATCTGCTGGGCTCATTCCAGGGGAGTCTTCGGGTCACTTTATGAAGGTATTTACACAACTATTGTGTGGGTGTGAGGAGATTGTGCCTGAGAGAAAGAAAAAGAGAGAGAGAGAGGAGAGAGAGAGATGAGAGGGGGGAGAGGGGAGGGAGGGAGAGGGAGAGAGGGGAAGAAGGAGTGTGAGAGAGACAGAAGGAGAGAGAGAGAAAGAGAGAGAGAGAGGGGAGAGAGGGAGAGGGAGAGAGGGAAAGAAGGAGTGTGAGAGAGACAGAAGGAGAGAGAGAGAAAGAGAGAGAGAGAGGAGAGAGAGAGATGAGAGGGGGGAGAGGGGAGAGAGGGAGAGGGAGAGAGTGGAAGGAGTGAGAGAGAGACAGAAGGAGAGAGAGAGAGAGAGAAAGAGAGAGAGAGAGGGGAGAGAGGGAGAGGGAGAGAGGGGAAGAAGGAGTAAGAGAGAGAGGGGAGAGAGAGAGGGAGGGAGATGGAGAGAGAGAAAGAGAGAGAGGGGGGGAGATAAAGTGCAGTGAGAGAGAGGAGAGAGAGGTAGGGAGACAGAGGAAGAGAGAATGAGTGAGAGAGAGGGGTGGAGAGAGAGTGAGAGAGAGAGGAAGAAAGGGAGAGAGAGGGAGAGATAGAGAGAGGAGAGAGAGAGCGGAGAGAGAGAGTGGAGTGAGAGAGAGGAGAGAGAGAGAGACAGGGTGGAAGAAAGGGAGAGAGAGAGAGAGAGAAAGAGAAGAAAGAGGAGAGGGAGAGAAGGAGTTAGAGAGAGGGGAGAGGGGAGAGAGGGAGAGAGGGGAAGAAGGAGTAAGAGAGAGAGGGGAGAGAGAGAGAGGGAGGGAGATGGAGAGAGAGAGAAAGAGAGAGAGAGAGGGGGAGAGAGAGTGCAGTGGGAGAGAGGAGAGAGAGAAAGCGTGAGAGAGAGAGAGGGGAGAGAGAGAGCGGGGGGAGAGAGAGAGAGGGAGTGTGAGAGAGAGAGGGGGAGAGAGAGAGCGGGGGGAGAGAGAGGGAGAAAAAGGAGAGATAAGGTAGAGAGAGGAGTGAGAGAGGGGAGAAAGGAAGCAGTGAGAGAGAGGAGAGAGAGAAAGCATGAGAGAGAGAGAGGGGAGAGAGAGAGCGGGGAGAGAGAGAGTAGACTGAGAGAGAAGGAGTGAGAGGAAGAGTATCAGAGGGGAGAGAGAGAGAGGGGAGAGAGAGAGAGGGGGGAGATGGAGAGAGAGAGAGAAAGAGAGAGAGAGAGAGAGAGGGAGAGAGAGTGCAGTGAGAGAGAGGAGAGAGAGGTAGGGAGACAGAGGAAGAGAGAATGAGTGAGAGAGAGAGGGGTGGAGAGAGAGTGAGAGAGAGAGGAAGAAAGGGAGAGAGAGGGAGAGAGAGAGAGAGGAGAGAGAGAGCGGGGAGAGAGAGTGGAGTGAGAGAGAGGAGAGAGAGAGAAAGGGAGGAAGAAAGAGAGGGAGAGAGAAAGAGAAGAAAGAGGAGAGGGAGAGAAGGAGTGAGAGAGAGTGAGAGGGGAGAGAGAGAGAAGAGAGAGAGAGGGGGATGGGAGATAGGAGAGAGAGAGGATAGAGAGGGAGGGGGAGAGAAGAGGGGGAGAGAGAGAGCGGGGGGAGAGAGAGAGAGGAAGAGAGAGAGAGGGAGTGTGAGAGAGAGAGGGGGAGAGAGGGGAGAGAGAGAGCGGGGGGAGAGAGAGGGAGAAAAAGGAGAGATAAGGTAGAGAGAGGAGAGAGAGAGGAGTGAGAGAGAGAGGGGAGAAAGGAAGCAGTGAGAGAGAGGAGAGAGAGAAAGCGTGAGCGAGAGAGAGGGGAGAGAGAGAGCGGGGAGAGAGAGAGTAGACTGAGAGAGAAGGAGTGAGAGGGAGAGTATCAGAGGGAGAGAGAGAGAAAAAAGGAGAGAGGGGGAAAGGGAAAGAGGTGTAGAGAGAGAGAGAGAGAAAGAGAGAGAATAGCGAGAGGGAGGGAGGGAGAGAGAGAAGGGGAGAGGGAAAGAGAGAGAGTGAGAGTGAGAAAGAGAGATGAGAGAGAGGGGTAGAGAGAGAGGGAGAGATAGTGGGGGGAGGAGAGAGGGGTAAGGAAGAGAGAGAGGGTAGAGAGAAAGTGAGAGATAGAGAGGGGGAGTGAAAAGAAGAGAGAGGGAGAGAGAGAGGAGAGAGAGAGAGGAAGGGTGAGAGAGGCAGAAAGACAGATAGAGGAGAGAGGGTGAGAGAGAGTGAGAGAGGGAAAGAGGATGGGGAGAGAGAAGAAGAATGAGAGGGAGAGAGATAGAGCAATAAGAGGGAGAGGGAGATAATGATAGGAGGAGAGAGCGGGGGAGAGAGAGAGGAAGAGAGAAGAGAGAATGAAAGGGGAGAGAGGTACAGGAGAGAGCGGGAGAGAGTTAAAACTTAGAGAGGGAGAGAGAGAGACAGATAGGGGAGTTAAGTGATACCCCATTGAAGTACTTGACGTGATAGAGAAAATAATAATTTAAAAGTAAAATAAATAGTAGTCATTTTTAATATCTAACCATTATATTTACTTTTGATTTTGTGCAGGTTGATGTTTATTGTTTTTTTATACAACCAGATTATAATCAGATCATCCTGATGGGATCTTGGACGCAGATACAACCGATATTCAGTTCTATCGACAAGCTGCCATAATACTATGGAAGGATTATATGGAAGTGTAACTCACATATAACAAATAAGGAAAGAAAGCAAATTAATGGATGTCCAGAATGAAGACAATGATAAGAACAAATTAAAGACTAGTGTCTTTACTCTCTAAAATAACTTTTTGTTTTGCCTAATATTAATACTATTTTTTTCAAAAGATGATACTACAAATATGGGGGCCCGCTAAGTAAATAATGTTTTATATTCTGCAAAAGCAAGTCTAATTATTCAAATCACATTGGGATATCAGAACCAGAAGAACTTGGGGTTTTAGTTTCATCCCACCACGTGTGCATCCCAGGCTTTTTTGCCACATCACTTTACTACTGGTAAACCATCTGATTCATTAATTAATTGTCCTTAATCATGCTTTGATGATGATTTTCTATAATAATGTGTTGGTTATTGGGGAAGTCCACATCAATAATATGATCTATCTCTTCCAGATCCAAATGTTGGTCATAACCATGAGTTCTGCCAATGAGAGTACGGAAATATATTTTATACTTAGAGGAATATCAGATGTTTCCGAGCTTCAGGTGCCGATTTTCCTCCTGGTTCTTCTCATTTATCTCCTCACGCTTGGTGGTAACACAACCATTCTTCTACTCATCTGCCTGGATCATCATCTTCACACTCCCATGTACTTTTTCTTGGGGAACTTGTCTGTTATGGACATATCTTCCACCACTACTACTCTACATAAAGTCCTTATTATGTTCATAACTGGTGATCATACCATTTCCTTTTATGGTTGCGTGACCCAATGTTACATTTTTACATCGTTGACATGTAATGAGCTGTTAATACTGACAGCCATGAGTTATGATCGATATGTGGCCATCTGTAACCCATTACATTATCATGTGGTAATGAATTGTACAGTTTGTCAACTGTTGGCCATCATATGTTGGCTATCTGGTCTTATAGCAATTATACCTCATGTCTTTGTATTATTAGGTACAACTTGTTATCTATCGAGGGAAATTATCCACTTCTTCTGTGATCTTATGCCACTTCAAAAACTCATGTGCAGCAACGCTCAAATCTTGAGTATATTAATGTCCATTTGCTCAATATTGTTTGCGATCTTTCCACCAGTTTTCACCTTTATTCCTTATGTATTTATTATTGCCACCATCCTCAGAATCAAATCCAGCATGGGAAGACGTAAGGCCTTCTATACATGTTCCTCACACCTCACAGTCGTCGTTCTTCTGTATGTAACTCTAGAATGTCAGTATATGAAATTGACCACCATGGAGAGCTTGGAGTCCAACAAACTGTTCTCTCTTTTTAACACAGCAGCCGTCCCCCTACTAAATCCACTGATTTACAGCTTGAAAAATAAAGCTGTGAAGAAAGCTCTGAAACGAAGACTAAAGGCGTGTAGAGAGACTACCTAATCCATAAAAACCTTGCCTGTTCTAATGACGTTAATGACTATATTCAGTAAACATTTTTCTCCACATTTTTAAGGAACCAGAGAAGATGTTTCACTTTTATAAATATGAATACAAATAATAATTATTATTTAAGTGCTCCCATAATTCTCTAAATATAGAATATATATGACATAGAAGACAATAGAGTATTTACTGGTACAGAAGGAGTTGGAGGTCATGCTCTCTTGGGAGAGAAAAAAGCTAATTGGTTTTAGAGGGTGTTAGAGACTAGGAGGGAATTGTCTGAAAGTGGTCTGGATGGTCAATCAGATGCTTGGGAAGGAGGCTTCCACTGTTATTTGAGAGGATGTTTAGTGGATGGGGGAGGCATAGATGGAGATGGATAGATAATGTCACCCGATTGAACTGAACTGAGGAACAAGAAGGATGTGAGTCAAGATGTTCAACTAAATCCTGGAGGGTGTTAGAAACCAATAAAGGAATAAATCCATTAATGAACAGGGAATCTAAATATTCTAAAATTAAATCCCAAAAATAAAAAATAAAGACAACATAAAAATAAAAAAATGGTGAAATCGAGAAACGAATATGATATTTGGATATGGTTCAATCCAGAATATATGGTTTAGAAATATTAATCAAATTAATATTTCAATATTTCTATGCCAGGCTAAATTATTTTTTTATGAATGTCATATATTAAAACAAGTAAAAAAATAGAGATTGGTTCTTTTAGTTGGGGTTATAATGTATTAGTTATATTAAAGTTAATGGAAAATTTGAAATTGGAAGTTTGATTCTAATTGTACTAAATCTTTAGAGCTAATTAAGTAATAAAATTATAACAGATTTTTCTTTATTAAGGATGAACATCTGTGGTTTCAATAAATAAATCATTAGGGGACATTGAATTTTATTAAAAAGCTAATTTAATTAGATTAATGATAGAAAAGTTATTTATTGAGTTAGCTAAGGTGCATAAATTAAATCTTACAATAAATGTGTAAATTAATTGAAGAAAATTATAAATTATAAACTTATGGGCCATATTAAATTCCTGCCTCATAAGTCCAACCTGTAGCACGTAAGGGCTGCGTGCTTCAAATTTGGCTGGGTTACATTGCTATTAAATTAGAAGTGCTGCGAGCTAAGAACGAGAGGGGCTATTTCGTAAACCAGTTCTTGGCCGTCGGAGTTGCGTGCACAGGCCAGATATAGGGCAGCATTAATAAAGCAGTGAATATGATATTCTATTACATGTGAGTATACGTCGTAACACATTGATTGCAGGGATCAATATGACACAAAATATACACATGAAATTAAGTATTTTTGGGGGCCAATTTGCGAGCTTGAGAATGTTGTGATATTAATTCTAAGACCTAACATCACTTTCCCTTATAATAAATGTGCAGTAGAGTGATTTTATCTACATTACAAGTGCTACGTTTTGTACTTTATCCCCCTTGCGGGTGTTCTGGAGCACACAATGGCCTTTGGGCTCCATTTGCATGTTGCGTGCTTGCTCGCAAGTGACTATGTTATAATTTAATAGCTGAATTAAATAATTAGCAGTTATGGGCATGACAGATCAAAGGATTTACATGTGCATAGTTCAACATTGCTCTCCACGTAGCCTATTCTCGGCCGTCCTGCTTGTTACCAGGCAAAGTCCACTTTGAGCAACGTTATGAGGCATCTTAGCATGCAAAAAGCCCTAAGATGACAGTTATGGGCTACGTTTTAACACGTAACCCCATTTTAATAGGGCTGCATATTACAGTATAAATTTGATAATATGTTATTGATATTCCAACAAAAAATTATATCATGAGTAATACTTTTGGTAAATACTTAAATAATCTGAAAAAAAAAATAGAATTCATAAAAAGAAAAAAATAGTTAAATTATGTCCAAAGAACAGGAACAAAAACCCTGAGAAAATAGGAAAAATGTTTATAAAGTATTTGGAGTATTTCAAAGCAAATAAATTAATGAAAATATGAATAAATAAGTAAAAAAAAATAGATAAAGAAATTAAATATATAAATAAATAAATAAATAAATAAAGGAATAAATAAAATATGAATATATGAATTAATAAATAAAAAAATGAAATAAATGAATACATATATAAATATATACATAAATAAATAAATAAAAAAATATACAACTAAATTAAAAATATATAAATAAATATATTAATATATAATAAAAAAATAATAAATAAATACAAAACTAACTCAATAAAGGAATAAATGTGTAAATTAAGATATTAATAACAAATAAATGAATTATTAAATGAATGAATAAATTAAAGAAAATAAAAAATCTAATTACTAAAATATAAAAAATGAATAAATAAATGAATAAATACAAAATTCACTAAATAAATGAAGAAATATATAAATAAATATTAAATACATAAATAAATAATAAATAAAAAAAAACAGTGTTTAAACCTGTATCATCCACACTCATTTATACTTTACTACAGAATTCAATTTTCTTTATCAACTGATCCTGATTCTTACTTTCTCAGAAAATCTACACTCAGAGGGCCTCATTCTATTATCTTCCGTAAAACGGCCGCAAGGCTGCGATTAATTGCGGGGGTTCCGTTACCTTGCAATTCAAATAGACGGCCCCGCAAGGATCTCCCCTTATGGCCGGCCGCATATCTTGCAACTGGCCGTAAGCTCAGAAATCTTTAAACGCAAATATATATTCAAGACGGCACTGTAAAGCTCTGTAAATGCTAGGGATCATAATGGGGGACATGAGGATTAATAGCAACCCCCTCTCAAGCTTGCACATCAGCCCAAATCCGAGATTTTATTAACTGTTTATTTTCCGGCCGCAGAGAGGGGGCGGGTCTGAGGTGCTCCAAGCCCTCTGGACTGCAAGTAAGCTGCGGCTCGGTTTTAGCCTTGCAGAGAGGGTATAATAGCAACCAGGATTTCCTTGCGGCCGAAACTCTTGCGGCCGTTTAAGATCAAAGGCTTTCCTCCGGCGCATGCGGCCACAAGGGATAGCAAGGCGCCGGCCGCAAGCCTGCCGGAACCCCCGGCCGGAGGGGAATAGAATAGCAGAATAGCTTGCGGCCGGGCCTTGCGGCCCGCATCTCCTATGGCCAGTAATAGAATGAGGCCCAGATGGTCTAAATTCTTGGTATACTCAAAAAAACGTATCACACAATTTAAAATTTCTGCTTGAAAGTATGTTTTTGTTCACATTGGAAAGAGACCCAAGATGGAAAAAAAAAACATTTTTTGACACAAACAACTTTTTTCCTACAATTTTAAAATTATGCATGAAAATATTTTTCTTTGGGCACTGATCCTAAAAGTAAAATAAATATTTTTAAGAAAGTTTTAGAAATAATAAAAACATGTTGTTATTCTTTGACAAAAATGACCTATATTGTTTTTTAAAATTAAAAAAAAAAAATTATCAAAATAAGTTTTTTTGCATTGTGCACTGATCCTAGAAAAAAAAAAGCCATTTTAAAGAAAGTTTTAGAATTTTTTTTACATCAACACAAACATTAAATTATTGGATTGCTTGAAAAAACTTTTTTCTCACAATTTTTACATTTTGCTACAAAATACATTTCTTTTCATTTGGCACTTATCCTTGAAGTAAAGAAAACATTTTTAAGAAAGCTTTAAAAAAAAAAAAAACTATTTTTATTTTTTGCGAAAACGCAGGCTGGGTCTAAATTGTTGAAATACTCGAAAAAACTTTTTTCTCACAATTTTCAACTTATGCTTCAAAATATGTTTCATTGTATTGGGCGATGATCTTAGTAGTAAAATAGACATTTTAAAAAAAGTTTTATATTTATAAATATTTATAAATATTTTTAATTTGTTTTTACAAATTGACCAAATTGAAAGTTTTTTTTCATAATTTTAAAATGATGCTTCAGAATAAAACTTTATACAGTGGGAATTGATCATAGAAAAACACACAAAAAGTTGACACTTGTGGATTCTACATTATTGGAATACGGAAAAAAACTTTTTTATCCACAGTTTTAAAATAATTTTTCAAAATATGATTCTTTATATTGGGCGCTAGAAGTAAAACAAACATTTTTTAAAAAGGCTTTAGAACATTTGAACTTTTTTGATTTTTTGAAAAAATCAACACATTTTTGGATTATTTAATTAAAAAAAACTCGACAAAACACTTGACAAAAAGTTTTTTTCTTACATTTTTATTATGTTTCAAATTATGTTTTTTTTTTTCCAGTGGGCACTATACCTAGATGTAAAACAAATAATTTTAAGAAGATTTAAAAAAAATATTTATTTTTTATTTTTTGACAAAATCAAAACCTCAGGGTCTAAATTCTTGGACCACTCAAAAAACAAACAAACATTTTTCTCACATTTTAAAGTAAAGCTTCAAAATATGTTTTTTTTTGTTTTAATTCTGGGATCACTTCCCCATGAAACCCCCCCCGGTTGCATGGGGAAGTGATCCTAGAATTAAAACAATTTTTTTTAATAAGGTGTTTGAAAAGATTTTTTGACAAAGTCACCAGTCTAAATTATTGGAATATTAAAAAAAAAACTTTTTTCTCACAATTTTAAAATAACACTTTAAAATATGTTTGTTTTTTTAGCATTGTGCACTGATCTTAGAAGTAAAATAAACAATTTTAAGAGGGTTGTGGAAAATTTAAATATTTTTGATCTTTTAACAAAATTGACCCCCGCGTAGTCTAAATTCTTAGAATAAACAAAAAACATTTTTTCTCACGAGTTTAAAAATTATGTTTCAAAATATGTTGTTTTTTTTTGCATTGAGCACTGATCCTAGAAGGAAAACAAACATTTGAAAGAAGGTTTTAGAAATGTTTAAATATTTAGAGCATCATTCAATTGCGATTTGGCCAATTGAATAGGGTTCTAAATAAGCACATAGCATATATTTTTTAAAGAAGCTTTTAGTTAGTAAAGACCTTGCTTTTGAATAGAAGCTCACTAACTAAAAACTTCTTGAAAAAATATATGCTATGTGCTTATTTAGAGCCCTATTCAATTGGCTAAATCGCAATTGAATGAGGCCCTTAATTTCTGGGGGCCTCATTCTATTAACGGCCGTAGGAGATGCAGGGCCGCAAGGACCGGCCGCAGGCTATTTGCCTATTCTATTCCCTTGCGGCCGGGGGCTCCGGCAGGCTTGCGGCCGTCGCCTTTTTATCCCTTGCGGCCGCACGCTCCGGAGGAAAGCCTTTGATCTTAAACGGCCGCAAGAGTTTCGGCCGCAAGCAAATCCTGGTTGCTATTCTATTGCTCCGGGAACCCTGTCTGCAAGGCTAAAAGCGAGCCGCAGCTTACTTGCAGCAAAAAGGTCCCACAAGCACACAATTAAGCACATAATACAGCCATCCTGCACTCTGAGGAGACGATAAAGTGATTGTAGGTGTTAGCATTAATAGCACAACATTCCCCTACACTCAAATCTGAAAATCATTTTTATTTTAATTCCTGTCAAATATCCGTGGACAAGCTCCCGAGGGCTTGGAGCACCTCAGACCCGCCCACGCTGCGGCCGGAAAATAAACAGTTAATGAAATATTGGATTTGGGCTGATGTGCAAGCTTGAGAGGGGGTTGCTATTAATCCTCATGTCCCCCATTATGATCCCTAGCATTTACAGAGCTTTACAGTGCCGTCTTGAATTTATATTTACTTTTAAAGTTTTCAGACCTTACGGCCGGTTGCAAGATATGCGGCCGGCCGTAAGGGGGATATCCTTGCGGCGCCGTCTATTTGAATTGCAAGGTAAATTTAGCCCCGCAAGGAATTGCAGCTTTGCGGCCGTTTTACGTCCGATAATAGAATGAGGCCCTGGGTATGTACAACAATACTATAGGAAACCTAAGGGGCCTTTCACTGGTTAACACTATCAATTATAATTGAGAGAAAAAATAGTGGGAATATTTACAAAGTTCAATTTATTAGTGATTTACGACAATGACAAGTTAAAAACAATAATAAAAATAAAAAATAAATCAATATCCAGAGATACCTATGTATAAATATTTGTAGCCACTATTGCAAGTTTATTTCTGAATTATTATGTTGCAGTGTCCCAACCACTGGTACCTCCCTTGTGTATACCGAAGAAAAGAACCTATTTAGCTCATCTGCCTTGCAATACATTTTTCCTTTTCTATTTTAGCCAGTCTAATTGCACTTTTGCAAGCCTTGTTGATTTCCTTGTACTCCCGTAAAGCAGTCTCTGTCCCCTCTTGTGTGTATAATATAAATGCCTGTTTTTTACTCGTATCTTGATCTTTAAATCATTGTTAAGCCACATTGGATGGGATTTACTCCTTTTACTTTTTTTCCCACACGTTATATGCCTGGTCTCATTTATCCAGTTTATTTCAGGGTAATTAAAATCTCGCATTATTAGAACTTGCCCATGCTTAGCTGCCTTTCCAATCTGTAACAATAATTGTATTTCCTCACTTTCATCTATATTTGGGGGTTTATAGCATACTCCTACAAATATTCTTTTGGAATTTGCTGCTCAACTATTTAACTCTACCCACAAACATTCAACTTTATCACTAGGTCCACCATAAATATCTTCTCTGACTATAGCCTTAAATTCAGTTATATACTCATGTCTGGCAACTTCTTTCTGTGATGAGTGAACCCCTTATGCCAAGTATCTCTCAGTCTGGGTTGTCCCTGGTCCCCCATCCCTATACTTTATTAGCTTCCTCAGAGACAGACCAGCAGTTTGATACCAAACATGTATATTGTTCCCTCCCTCCACATACATGTAATAATCAACATTGCATCCAAACATTACATAGTGTAACCAAATCATGGCACAGCATACACACGACATGGCAGTCAGAACCATAACACACAGGGGTCCCAAACCATGGGCCCCAAACCAGGGATACAGTCAGAAAATTGAATACTGGGGAGTCCATATTAATCCCTTGCATCCCAGATGAGTCTGCTATATAGTATTCAACAGTCCAGTGACCCATTGGACATGGCAATACACATGAACATAGCTGTCACAGTTTAGAAATACAGAAAATGAATTTCCTTACAGTTCTCCTCGTAACCATCACTGTTGTCATGCCAACCTACAACACGACAGCACGTCACCTCAGTAATCGCCCCCATCAAAGCTGTTGTCAAAATCACTCCACTCCTCCAGTCACCAGGCAATTCAAGACCCCAAACGGGTCATGGAGGACTGGAGATCTGAGCCAGCACAGTGGGTTGTGGTATGGGACAACCACAAACTCTCCATGAAAAGGTAGGATTATAGTTTATTTAAGGCCCAGAAGCCATGCACTCCTTCTCAGTAAACTGCAAATCTGACAATCTGGCAATAGCATGCGGCTCTAGTATTGAATGGAATTCTCCTTGCCCTGGGCATCCACCTGACACAAAACAGCCCAATGCATCCATCTGGACAAAAAAAAGGGTGAGAGTAATCCAGGACTATTAGGATGAGGTGGGGAGATAGGGCTGCCTTCAGGTCCCAGCAGGCTTTCTAATATTTGAGGGTCCACTCTACCAGCCTTGGAATAAGCTTCATTACCCAGAAATACAAGCACCTGCCTCTTACTCATCGGGGTGAGCCACTGATCTATCAAGGTGTTGGCTCTGGCCGCACCACCCCTGTCACTATTCTGTGCCCTAGTTTCTGCACTCCCCCCCTAGCAAACTGGCACTTGTCAGGTTGAATGGTCACCCCTGCTTCCTCGATCTAGGTGGTCTACATGTTTCTAGATGTTTCTGCCAAGAATGACTGAAAATAGCAATATCATCCCGGTACGCATGGGAGAACACCTTGCACACATGTAGTAGGTGGTCGACAAGCAGTTGGAAAGTGGAAGGGGCATCTTTATCCCAACATCCTAATTATAAACTAGTGTAGCACAAACAAAGTAGTGAAAGCCGACTTCCCTTTTTCAGTTTTAAAAAGTGGATGAGCCAGTAGTTATTGGACAAGTCCAGAGTGGTCACATAGGATGCCTGTCCCATCCTAATTAGCAGTTTATCTACTCTAGGCTTAGTGTAAGTGCCAGTAGTTGTATTGTCATTGAATTGCCTATAGACCACTCTGGTGGTCCTGTCCTTCTTAAGGACTAACACCACAGGGAATGCCAAAGGACATCCAATTCCCTTCGTATATACCCTTCAAAGTCTTGTGGACCTTATTAGAGGGCTTCTTCAGTGGAGATGTGTCAGAATGAGGTCCAGTAGGACCAGGTTTGAGAATAAGCTTAGGTGGTGACTCATTAACACCTCAAGTTGCTGTTTCTGGTAAGGTAACTAGTCAGTTGGGATAAGGGACACCGGGGACGGGTCAGTAGAGGCAAACATCTCTGGGACTATCCCAACCTCAGATTCTTTAGTCTCGGCAAGGCATATGGCCATTACTTGGGGATTCTGACTCTGGTATGGCATCAGCATATTCACATGGGTCGCCTTCTTAATCTGCTGTTGCTTATCCGGGTCTACTGCATGGGTGGTGTGGATTAGCTTCTGGATGATTTGAAAGGGACTCTCCTAAATCACCACAGCTTTTTCTGGGTATTGGGTATCATCATTAATACCTGCCTTTCTCTGACCTGCAGCACATATAGCAATATGGGGACTTCTTGTCCTTGGTGGTCCCCCTCCCAAAACTCCCTTAACAGGTCCAATGGCCCTTTCACTTGCTGTCATACACAATTTTAAAGGGAACAGCCTTGTGGTCTCTGGATAATCAGCAATAGGGGAAAATAGCCATTAATACGTAGAGGACAAGAGGGTCAGCAGCCAGATTCACTGTTACTTACATCAGACCCAAGGATCTGTTCTCAGACTGATATTGAGGTCAGGATCACAAGCTTAACTAGTGCATGTATTAATGCTGGCTGCCATTAACATGACATTGTGAGACTTTGCAAATCCACCGCCATAGCGGTATTAGTCTATATTTAAGCTAACAAAAATCATGTCTGAAATATCTGGCTATATGATAGCTTTAGGATTGTGGGAGCTACGTCTACCTGAGAGGCACTGTGAAAACCTTATACCTCATACATTTTCTCCACAATGCTTGCAGATGCAGAAGATGCCTTCATGGACCTGAATTGTACCTAAAACAACACCTAGAAAATAAGGCCTTAAAAACCATAGGGACTGAAGCATCTCTTCTCAACAGCATTCCTCAGTGACCATCAATTGGTGACATGTTAAATAGAACCCTACGTGTCCACAGAAAAGAGGATTATGGACCATGTGATGGGAGGTAGCCATCTGCATAAAAAATATCACAATCACATAGGCCAAGATCCAAGACTCTGTAGCCAGAGTTAACATTGTGACCAATAGATGGTCACTTAGGAGTGCTGTTGAGAAGGCACAAACATGTCCGCAGCCCCTATGTCCTCCTCCACCTAGGCAGAGGCCCCACATCCTCCGCGGCAGGCCGCCGTCTCCCTGCTGGTTGCTGGGGAATGCTTTCGGGGTAGGGGACAACAGGGGGTGGAGGCATGGTGGGAGGAGAGGAAGGCTGGGTTTCTGGTGGCTGGGGGATGTCTTCGGGGTTGGTAAGGCGGGGCTGGGGGCCAGCCCTATCCTTAGCAGCCCAGCCATGTAGCTCTAGCCAGGCTGCACATAACCTCCGCTTGATCGGCAGAGATGCTGGCCTGGATCCCCAGTCCAGTTGCTGGTGCATGAGGACCAGCATCTCCACCTGCGTAGCCTGGCTTGGTGGTGATGGTGATGGTGGGGATGGAGGTCTTGGTGCCAGAGCTGGGTAAGGAGGTGGCTGTGTTGGAGCTGGGAGCATCTGGGACCCGGCTGGAGCCTGTGGTAATGCTTGTGGTGGTGTTGTTGTGCCCAGTGGTGGCCAGGCCAGTGCACTGCTGTGTGAGGAAGGAGGTGGTGGCTGGCTGTGCTGGTACCCATAAGTCCAGTTGGAGAGTCCTGGCGAGATATGAAGTCTTTGGAGGAGGAGGATGGTGGGGTCAAATACCGGCGGGGTTGCCGGCGGTCCGATGGACCCCAACACCCAAATGACCTCCTCCTTCTCCGAGCCAAGGCTCTGGATGCTGAAAGTTAGAAAAGAAAGTTATATGTCATTAGTATGATGAATAATACATTTTGTGTTTATTCCTAACTATCTGACATCTAGGCTTGAACCTGGGTTATTCTCCTAATTGCAACTCAGATTAGCTGTCATTTGCTAGATATGATCTATTCTTTGGTTTATGGTCTTGATCTTTCCTGGCTCCTAACACTATCTTGATTCTGGCTGCAGTCTGTAACTGCATAGACTGCAGTGGGCTCACCAATAAATGGACTCTCTATTGCTTGATCACTGTTGTTGTGCCTAGGACTGACAGTGATTTTTCAGCTTCATGGATTTAATGACATATCCATCGATCCCTTGTTAATTCCATGGAGCTGACATGTCAGTGTCCTTGTTGGTCATCATGTACATGTGTAGTGTGTGTGATGCACATGTGGTGGCACGTTGGTGTATGTCATATTCACCTGACATGGAGGCTGGATCCTGCTGGGCCACCGAGCCTGGAGCTCCAGCAGTGGGCAAAGTCTCAGAAGGTCCGTGTGACCCTCTCCCACTCATTATAGGTCACAATGCTCCTCTGGTCCTCCTCATCCATCATCCTTCTCACCATGGCCCTGATGTCATCAAATCTGTGTTTCACAGACCTCACATCCCTTGGCGCTGTGGCTACCGCAGTAACTACTGCCGCTACCTACTAGGCCCAGCCTTAACTTCCCTCCTCCCTGCAAGCTCGGGCACATAAATTGCGCCCCTGTTCAGTTGAATAGCATCGCAATCGGAGATGAACTGGAGCCCGCAACTCACTTGCAGACATACGCTCTCTGCGAGGGAGTTACGGGCTTGGAATTGAATGTGGCCTCTGGTTTGTGAATAATCCATCCATTGCTATGTCTACAACTGTGAAATACAGTGGGCATAAGCTTAAAAGGAGCCATGCATAAAATTTTTATGGATTACAGAGTGAGTGTGCATTGTGGTCTCATTTGCATGTTTTCCCAGAGTGCAGTGGATCAACTGTATTTCTGAGAAATTTGAGCAAGAAATAGGTTTAACAACTTATTTTTTAATGGAATTACTAATGTACTATGCATTGTTAGTACTACTATATATATATATACATATATATATATATATATATATATATATATATATATATATATATATATATATATATATATTTATATTTATATATTTATTTATGTTTATTTATATATATATATATATATATATATATATTTATATAAATATATATATATATATATATATATATATATATATATATATATATATATATATATATATATTGTGACAGATTCACTGCCACTTTCAGGATCCGTGCCTTGTTTTCCAGCACCACAATGGAGTACTCTGGAGCCTTTTGAATGGTTTAACAGATCTTGTGGTTTATTTGTCAGCAAACAGAAAACAATCAAAACAGAAAATAAATCCTAACTTTTAACTCTTTGAAGCACTACCTACACTTTTAATTGCAGTTCCCTCACTGCTCTACTGTAATTAATAATACAGTTCAAAAATACACACCTGAACACTTGTTTTAGAGTCCACTCCCTTCAGGATCTGCACTTCATCTGCAGAGGAGCTGTGTCTCTTTCACCTCTCCGGTCATGCTGGACACTTTTCTTAATGTCTCTCAACTGTGCTGTCTGGCTTTCCAAGTCTCCTGGACCTCTGTCTCACCACACAGAGCTGTCTCAGGCTTCCTTTGCCTCTTCGCAGGCTCCAAACTTCCCAACAATCCTCCAACTGGAGGTATCAGCCGCCCTTGATTGCAGCCACACCCCTGCCTTTTGAGCAGGTTGTTAACTCTCTCACTCCTGGGGAGAAGTCTTGAAGAGCTCTCTTCTGACCCCTGGTGGCACTTCACCACAATATATATATAACATATGTTGAATGTATTTATATATTCATATATTCATATTTATGCTGTATGTTTATCCCTAAAAAATAGGGCTTTTATTATAGGTGCAAATTTGCTTCCTTAATGTTTGCCCCAATTTTTCTATAAATTTATTTTTAAATTTTACAAATCTTTTTGGATTACAAATAATAAATAATATTATTTTATCAATCTTAACGTAAATATAAATGCATTTTATGTGGAGAAATCAATGATGTAAAAGCTTTTTATTGCATTTAGAACCATTATCCTATATTTAAAGTATTTCTTTAAAAAAATCAACTCATTAATCATTAAAATGTTTTAACAATAAAAACAAAAGAAAAAAAAAATAAACATTATTACTAATGTATACAATTATTCTGTAGTGGAATCTACCATTTATACTTGGAATGCAAAAAAAAACTAAAATAGAAATGTAGGAACAAAAACTGTCATTGCTTTCAATAAGACTAATACAAATCTTGTAAGGACACATCTTAATGAGAATACAGCTGAATGAAGCTGTTTTTATTGAATTTTTATGGAAGATGTTTAGCTTTATTATGAGGTCTCTGTGGATCTGTTTTTTTAACTAATATACTATTTTTCTCTTCCTTGGATTCTCCCTCTTTCTTTCTATGTTACCTGTAGCCTCATTCAATTCGGGGCTGTAACTCCATCGCAGCCAGACGAATTTCTGAGATTGAGTTGCGTGCTCACGTTGCTCTACTGTTACTCTGCCAATCAATTGGCTGGGACTGCAAGTTAGGCGCCGGTCTCGAGAATCGGAAACCATGCTATTAGTAGTAACATTTGCTTGAACATGATCGCAAACGCGAGCCCGTAACTCTTGGTTCAAGCCTGAAAACGCAGAGCACTTTCAGTGGAAGTTTAAAATCAATACAGCACTGTAAATGACGGGGAACACAATGGGTGACATTATAATTAAAAGCACAACATTCTCAAGCTCGCATATCGCCAAAATATATTATTTTCATGTTTAATTTCTGGCCAAAGTCCTACAGGCTTGAATGACCTCCAAGACTGTAACTTGTTATTCAAGCCAGTAGGACTTCAATGAAATATGGAGGTTGGATTACAAAGTCCTATGGGCTTGTAGGTTGAAGCCCATAGGATTTGGACAAAAATTAAACATGAAATAAAATATTTTTTGTGCCGATTTGTGAGCTTGAGAATGTTGTGCTATTAATTCTAAGACCTAACATCACTTATATAATAAAAGTACAGTATAGCTTTTGTATTTGCTTTTAAAGTGCTCCGATTTGTCATTAAGCCCTTTGTGAGACCTCCTTGGTCCCAGTAACCTGTGGTTCAAGATTTGCCATTTGCGGGCTTGAGGGAGTGGTTAGTGAGGGAAAATCGGAGCAATTAAATAGCCATTTGCTATCTTAGAAATCGCAACTCTATTGGCCGTAATAGATCAAAGACGTAACTTGCAATTTCACAAATCGCTAGAAATCACAGCTCGGAGCCCGTAACTCGATCGGAGCCCCCAATCGAAAGGCAATTGAATAGCAAAGTAACTTGCGATGTCTACTTGTGACCCCGGATCTCAAAATCGCAGCAATAGAATGAGGCTACTGGTCTTTCTTTCTCTCTGAAATTTAGATATATTTATTATATTTTTTATATTTTATGTTTTCAATCAACAGATATATTTATTACATACATTTTTATGATCAGGTATATTTATTATATTTAATTTTTTTAATCAACATACATATTTATTATTTTTTATCAACAGATATATTTATTGTAATTAATTTTTTATCAAGAAATATATTTATATTTTTTATCAACAGTTACATTTATTATTTTAGATTTTTTCTCAACAGATATAGTTATCATTTTTTCTCAATAGATATATTTATATGTTTTTATCAACAGATATATATATTTTTTATCAACAGATATATATTTGTTTTTTTAATAGATATATTATTAATAAAAACATTTCTACAAACATATTTACATTTTTTTATCAACAGATATATTTATTATACTTTATTTTTAATCAACAGATATATTTATAATATGTTTTAATCAACAATAAATATGTATTATTATTTTTTAATAACATATATTATATATATTTTTTTTTAATCAACAGATATATTTATTATTTTTTTTATCAACAGAAGTATGTATTATTTTTATTAACAGATATATTTGTTATATTTTTATTTTATCAGCAGATATATGTATTATATTTAATTTTTTTATCAACCTATACATTTAATATATTTTTGTAATCAACACATGTATTTTGATTTTTTATCAAAAGATATATTGATTTAATTTTTATTTTTTATCAATAGTTATAGTTATTATATTTTTTTAATCTACTGATATATTTATAATTTTTTATCAACAGACATATTTAATATATTGTTTTAATATGAGACACACAAGAACAGTACACTGTATATAACTAGTTGTTCACCCCTTTTGCTACTTAATAGTAAAAGGGGACCACTAGATCAATCAATTAAAACTTAGGGCCTCATTCTATTAGCGGCCGCAGCCGTTGCGGGGCCGCAAGGACCAGCCGCAAGCTATTCGGCTATTATATTCCCTTACGGCCGGAGGCTCCGGCAGGCTTGCGGCCGGCGCCTTGCTATCTCTTGCGGCCGCTCGCGCCAGAGGAAATCCTTTGATCTAAAACGGCCGCAAGAGTTTCGGCCTTAAGAAATTCCTATTTGCAATTCAATTGCTCCGGGAACCCTCTCTGCAAGGCTAAAAACGAGCCGCTGCTTACTTGCAGGAAAGAGGTCTCGCTAGCACCAATTAAGCACATAAAATAGCTCAAATAAAGCCATCCTGCACTTTGAGAAGACTATAAAGGGATTTTAGGTGTTAGAAAAAATAGCACATAATTATCCTATACTCAAATCCGTAAAATATTTGATTTTTAATATCCGTAAAATATCCATGTAAAAAGTCCAGAGTGCTTGGAGCACTTCAGACCCGCCCACGCCGCAGCCGGAAAATAAACAGTTAATTTGAACTTGGGTTTGGGCTGATGTGCAAGCTTGAGAGTGGGTTTCTTTTAATCCTCATGTCCCCCAATATGATCCCTAGCATTTACAGAGCTGTACAGTGCAGGCTTGAATTTATTTTTGAGTTTTTATATTTCACAGCTTACGGCCGGTTCCAAGATATGCGGCCGGTCGTAAGAGGAGATCCTTGCGGGGCCGTATAATAGAATCGCGAGTTAACTGAACCCCCGCAAGGAATCGCAGCCTTACGGACGATTTACGGCCGCTAATAGAATGAGGCCCTTAGTTTTTAATAGGAGCTTATTAAAAATATGTGACACATATGAAACATATAATAAAAAGAAAAAAATGATGATTAAGATAAATATGTGAAAAATAACATCATAGACTGCTATCTCTGACTCCAAGGGCCTCATTCTATTAGCGGCCGTAAATCGGCCGTAAGGCTGCGATTCCTTGCGGGGGTTCAGTTAACTCGCGATTCTATTATACGGCCCCGCAAGGATCTCCTTTTACGGCCGGCCGCATATCTTGAAACCGGCCGTAAGCTGTGAAATATAAAAACGCAAAAATAAATTCAAGCCTGCACTGTACAGCTCTGTAAATGCTAGGGATCATATTGGGGGACATGAGGATTAAAAGGAACCCACTCTCAAGCTTGCACATAAGCCCAAACCCGAGTTCAAATTAACTGTTTATTTTCCGGCTGCGGCGTGGGTGTGTCTGAGGTGCTCCAAGCCCTCGGGACTTTTTACATGGATATTTTACGGATATTAAAAATAAAATATTTTACGGATTTGAGTATAGGATAATTATGTGCTATTTTTTCTAACACCTAAAATCACTTTATAGTCTTCTCAAAGTGCAGGATGGCTTTATTTGAGCTATTTTATGTGCTTAATTGGTGCTAGCGAGACCTCTTTCCTGCAAGTAAGCTGCGGCTCGCTTTTAGCCTTGCAGAGAGGTTTCCCGGAGCAATTGAATTGCAAATCTCTTGCGGCCGTTTTAGATCAAAGGCTTTCCTCCGGCGCGAGCGGCCGCAAGAGATAGCAAGGCGCCGGCCGCAAGCCTGCCGGAGCCTCCGGCCGTAAGGGAATAGAATAGCCGAATAGCTTGCGGCCGGTCCTTGCGGCCCCGCAACGGCTGCGGCCGCTAATAGAATGAGGCCCTTAGAATACACAAAAAACTTTTTTTCTCACGATTTAAAAATTATGTTTCAAAATATGTTGTGTGTTTTTTTTTTGCATTGAGCACTGATCCTAGAAGGAAAACAAACATTTTAAAGAAGGTTTTAGAAATGTTTAAATATTTAATTTCTGGGTATATACACCAAGTGCCTCATTCTATTAGCGGCAGCAGCCGTTGCGGGGCCGCAAGGACCGGCCGCAAGCTATTCGGCTATTCTATTCCCTTACGGCCGGAGGCTCCGGCAGGCTTGCGGCCGGTGCCTTGCTATCTCTTGCGGCCGCTCGCGCCAGAGGAAAGTCTTTGATCTAAAACGGCCGCAAGAGTTTCGGCCGTAAGAAATTCCTATTTGCAATTCAATTGCTCCGGGAAACCTCTCTGCAAGGCTAAAAGCGAGCCGCTGCTTACTTGCAGGAAAGAGGTCTCGCTAGCACCAATTAAGCACATAAAATAGCTCAAATAAAGCCATCCTGCACTTTGAGAAGACTATAAAGGGATTTTAGGTGTTAGAAAAAATAGCACATAATTATCCTATACTCAAATCCGTAAAATATTTTATTTTTAATATCCGTAAAATATACATGTAAAAAGTCCAGAGTGCTTGGAGCACCTCAGACACACCCACGCCGCAGCCGGAAAATAAACAGTTAATTTGAACTCGGGTTTGGGCTTATGTGCAAGCTTGAGAGTGGGTTCCTTTTAATCCTCATGTCCCCCAATATGATCCCTAGCATTTACAGAGCTGTACAGTGCAGGCTTGAATTTATTTTTGAGTTTTTATATTTCTGAGATTACGGCCGGTTCCAAGATATGCAGGCGGCCGTAAAAGGAGATCCTTGCGGGGCCGTATAATAGAATCGATTTACGGCCGATAATAGAATGAGGCCCCAATACTATAGGAAACCCAAGGGCCCTTTCAGTAGTTAACACTATCAATTATAACTAAGAGAAAAAATTGTGGGAATATTTACAAAGTTCAATTTGTTAGTGATTTACAATAATGACAAGTTAAAAACAATAAAACAATAAAAAAAATTCGATATCCAGAGATACCTATGTATAAACATTTGAAGCCACTTGAATTCTACAGGATAATATAACGTTTCTACAATTTTGACAAAATTGACACCTGGATCAATAGCAATAATCCCAATGAAAGTTTAGGATTAATATACAGTACAGAATGACACTCACACATAAGGTTATGCAAGTTCAAACTGTATCATCTTTATTTTTGTTCAACATACTGTACATATTTATACATTTCTCTGACCATCCTTTGGTATACGAGGATGTCCAAAGTGGGACACCTGTCTATCAAGATTTCAGGCCTCCAAA
The DNA here is from genome assembly GCA_027410445.1 of Discoglossus pictus. Lineage (NCBI taxonomy): Eukaryota > Metazoa > Chordata > Amphibia > Anura > Alytidae > Discoglossus > Discoglossus pictus. The sequence goes on from CM050170.1 coordinate 13,007,105, forward strand.
CTTCCCTTGTGGTGTAGTAACCTAATCATCAGATCAAGTTAACTTATCCTGGTTTGTTTACCTTCCAGTGGTACTTCAATACTTTCTAACATTTGAGGGTCAACTGTACCAGCCTTGGAATAACCTGCATTACCCAGAAATACAGGCACCTGCCTCTTACTCATCGGGGTGAGCCACTGATCTATCAAGGCTTCCTTGGTTGGCTCTGGCCGCACCATCCCTATCACTCTTCTGTGCCCTAGGTTCTGCACTCTGCCCCTAGCAAACTGGCACTTGTCAGGTTGAATGGTCACCCCTGCTTCCTCAATGTAGGTAGTCTACATGTTTCTAGATGTTTCTGACAAGAATGACTGAAAATAGCAATATCATCCCGGTACGCATGGGAGAACACCTTGCACACATGTAGAAGGTGGTCAACAAGCCGTTGGAAAGTGGAAGGGGCATCTTTATCCCAACATCCTAATTATAAACTAGTGTAGCACAAACGAGGTAGTGAAAGATGACTTCCCTTTTTCAGTGTTATCAAGTGGATATATACCAGTTTATCTACTCTAGGCTTAGTGTAAGTGCCAGTAGTTGTATTGTCATTGATTTGCCTATAGACCACTCTGGTGGTCCTGTCCTTCTTAAGGACTAACACCACAGGGAATGCCAAAGGACATCCAATTCCCTCCGTATATACCCTTCAAAGTCTTGTGGACCTTATTATAGGGCTTATTCAGTAGGGAAGTGTCAGAGTGAGGTCCAGTAGGACCCGGTTTGAGAACAAGCTTAGGTGGTGACTCATTAACACCTCAAGTTGCTGTTTCTGGTAAGGAAACTAGCTAGTTGGGATAAGGGAAACCGGGGACGGGTCAGCAGAGGCAAACATCTCTGGGAGTATCCCAGACTCAGATTCTTCAGTCTCGGCAAGGCATATGGCCATTACTTGGGGATTCTGCATATTTACATGGGTCGCCTTCTTAATCTGCTGTTGCTTATCCATGTCTACCGCATGGGTGGTGTGGGTAAGCTTCTGGATGATTTGAAAGGGACTCTCCTAAATCACGACAGCTAGTTCTGGGTACTGGGTATCATCATTAATATCTGCCTTTCTCTGACCTGCAGCACATATAGCAATATGGGGACTTCTTGCCCTTGGTGGTCCCCCTCCCACAACTCCCTTAACAGGTCCAATGGTCCACTCACTTGTTGTCATACACAATTTTAAAGGGAACAGGCTTGTGGTCTCTGGATAATCAGCACTATGGGAAAATAGCCATTAATACGTAGAGGACACAAAGGTCAGCAGCCAGATTCACTGTGACTTACATCAGACTCAAGGATCTGTTTTCAGACGATATTGAGGTCAGGATCACATGCATCACTAGTGCATACATTAATGCTGGCTGCCATTAACATGCCATTGTGAGACTTTACAAGTCCACCGCCATAGCGGTATTAGTCTACATTTAAGCTAACAATAGTGATGTCCCGAACAATTCGCCGGAGAACTATTCGCAGCGATTTTCGCATGTTCGCGTCTGCCGCGAACGGCGAACACATGCGCTTTTCGGTTCGCCCCCTATACTTTATCATTGAGGAAACTTTGAACATAATTTATTTTATTTTATAATTTTTTGTGTGTAATCTATGCCTGCCTGCCAGCATGTGTGTGTGACAGGCTAACACCTAACAGCTTATATTGTGCTTATTTTCACTACTCATACCTGTTGGTGTAACATACATTGAAAACAACCATTTTTTTCCTGTTATCTAATTTCAGTTGCCTGCCTGTGTCAGGGTCACAGCTTATATTGTGCTCAGTGACATAAAACATCACTTTTTTGACTGTAAAATATTGAATAGCAATTGCCTGCCTACAGGCGTGTGTGTGAAGCCTATTGCATCTACTCTGCCAACTTTTGCCAGTGCACAGTGACACTCATATCTGGTGGCACCTTAGATTGCACGCGCAGTGCCCCAAATTTGAAGTGGGAGGACCGACCAAGCATCTTTTTCTATCTCCCGCTTCCAAAAATCCATGCCATATACACGTCCCCTGATAGTGGACGTAACAGGGATTAAACCGATAGGAATAGTACTACTTAACAGTACACACCTTATAATAACGCAGACAGAGGCAACGCGTATAATCTTCCATGCTGTGCAGTGGAAGCCCCCAGACTCTGACCTGTGTATAATCTTCCATGCTGGGCAGTGGAAGCCCCCAGACTCTGACCTGTGTATAATATTCCATGCTGTGCAGTGGAAGCCCCAAGACTCTGACCTGTGTATAATCTTCCATGCTGTGCAGTGGAAGCCCCCAGACTCTGACCTGTGTATAATCTTCCATGCTGGGCAGTGGAAGCCCCCAGACTCGGGGAGTCTGAAGAAGAGGAGTCAGAGGAGGAAGGTGGCTTTGAGGAGGTGGAAGACCAAACACAGCAAGCGAACCAGGAGACTTGTTGTCACCTTTCGGGGACCCTTGGAGGCTGGGTGGAGGAAGAGACCTTCAATGACATCAGTAAGGACAAGGAACGGGACATGGCTAGCTTGGTATCCAACCTTGTGCAAATGGGGAGTTTGCGGTTGTGCAAAGGGACTGTTTGCGGTTGTTTGCGGTGCATTAAACGGGGAGATTGGTCTGTTACTGTGAAGCGGGTGTAACCCTTACACTTCCTGATCGATACAACATCATACCTGATGTTTTAAAGCATGTTATTCCAAACAATTTAGGAATGTTAGGTGATTTATGCCCTTTATGGCTTAAAACCAGACTCTGCATCAACTATGTAATTTTCCGTGGGAGTTTTGCCATGGATCCCCCTCCGGCATGCCACAGTCCAGGTGTTAGTCCCCTTGAAACAACTTTCCCATCACTATTGTGGCCAGAAAGAGTCCCTGTGGGTTTTGAAATTCGCCTGCCCATTGAAGTCTATGGCGGTTCTCCAGGTTCGCCCGTTCGCGAACATTTGATGGAAGTTCGGGTCCGCTGTTCTCGAACCGAAAATTTGATGTTCGCGATATCACTAGCTAACAACATTCATGCCTGAGATATCTGGCTATATGATAGCTATAGGATTGTGGAAGCTACGTCTACCTGTGAGGCACTGGGAAAACCTTACACCTCATACATTTCCTCCACAATGCTTGCAGATGCAGAAGATGCCTTTAAATTGTACCTAAAACAACACCTACAAAATAAGGCCTTAAAAACCATAGGGACTGCAGCATCTCTTCTCAACAGCATTCCTCAGTGACCATCATTTGGTGACATGTTAAATAGAACCCTACGTGTCCACAGTGAAGAGGATCATGGACCATGTGATGGGAGGTAGCCATCTGCATACAAAATATCACCATCACATAGGCCAAGATCCAAAACTCTGTAGCCACAGTTAACATTGTGACCAATAGATGGTCACTTAGAAGTGCTGTTGAGAAGGCACAAACATGTCCGCAGCCCCTATGTCCTCCTCCACCTAGGCAGAGGCCCCACATCCTCCGCGGCAGGCCGTCGTCTCCCTGCTGGTTGCTGGGGTATGCTTTCGGGGTAGGGGACAACAGGTGGTTGAGGCATGGTGGGAGGAGAGGAAGGGCTGGGTTTCTGGTGGCTGGGGGATGCCTTCAGGGTTGGTAAGGCGGGGCTGGGGACCAGGCTGAACATAACCTCCGCTTGATCGGCAGAGATGCTGGCCTGGATCCCCTGTAGACAGTCCAGTTTCTGGTGCATGAGGACCATCATCTCCTCCTGCGTAGCCTGGCTTGGTGGTGGTGAGGATGGAGGTCTTGGTGACAGAGCTGGTTAAGGAGGTGGCAGTGTTGGAGCTCGGAGCGTCTGGGACCCGGCTGGAGCCTGTGGTAATGCTGGTGTTGGTGTTGTTGTGCCCGGTGGTGGCCAGGCCAGTGTACTGCTGTGTGGGGAAGGAGGTGTTGGCTGGCTGTGCTGGTCCCCATAAGTCCAGTTGGAGAGTCCTGGCGAGATATGAAGTCTTTGGAGGAGGAGGATGGTGGGGTCAAATGCCGGTGGTCCGATGTACCCCAACACCCAAATGACCTCCTCCTTCTCCGAGCCAAGGCCCTGGATGCTGAAAGTTAGAAAAGAAAGTTATATGTCATTAATATGATGAATAATACATTTGTTGTTTGCATTCCTAACTATCTGACATCTAGGCTTGAACCTGGGTTATTCTCCTAATTGCAACTCAGATTAGCTGTCATATGCTAGATGTGATCTATTCTTTGGTTTATGGTCTTGATCTTTCCTGGCTCCTAACGGTATCTTGATTCTGGCTGCGGTCTGTAACTGCATAGGCTGCAGTGGGCACACCAATAAATGGACTCTCTATTGCTTGATCACTGTTGTTGTGCCCACTAATGACAGTGATTTGTCTGCTTCATGGATTTAATGACAGATCCATCTATCCCTTGTTAATTCCATGGAGCTGACATGTCAGTGTCCTTGTTGGTCATCATGTACATGTGTAGTGTGTGTGATGCACATGTGGTAGCATGTTGGTGTAAGTCATATTCACCTGACATGGAGGCTGGATCCTGCTGGGCCACCGGGCCTGGAGCTCCAGCAGTGGGCAAAGGTCTCAGAAGGTCCGTGTGACCCTCTCCCATTCATTATAGATCACAATGCTGCCCTGGTCCTTCTTATCCATAATCCTTCTCACCATGGCCCTGATGTCATCAAATCTGTGTTTCAAAGACCTCACATCCCTTGGATGTAACTACTGCCACTACCTACTAGGCCCAGCCTTAACTTCCCTCCTCCCTGCAAGCTCGGGCTCCTAACTCGCGCCCCTGCTCAGTTGAATAGCATCGCAATCGGAGACGAACTGGAGCCCTCAACTCACTTGCAGACATACGCCCTCAACTCACTTGCAGACATACAAGGGAGTTATGGGCTTGGTATTGAATGTGGCCCCTGGTTTGTGAATAATCCACCCATTGCTATGTCTACAACTGTGAAATAAAGTGGGCATAAGCTTAAAAGGAGCCATGCATAAAATTGTTATGGATTACAGAGTGAGTGTGCACTGTGGTCTCATTTGCATGTCCCCACCCAGTTTTCCCTCAGAGTGCAGTGCAGCAAACTGTATTTCTGGGAAATTTGAGCAAGAAATAGGTTTAACAACTTATTTTTTAATGGAATTACTAATGTACTATCCATTTTTAGTACTAATATATATATATATATTTATATATATTTATGTTTATTTATTTATATATAAATATATATTTATATATATATATATATATATATATATATATAAATATATTTATATATATATATATATATATATATATTGTGACAGATTCACTGCCACTTTCAGGATCCGTGCCTTGTTTTCCAGCACCACAATGGAGTACTCTGGAGCCTTTTGAATGGTTTAACAGATCTTGTGGTTTATTTGGCAGCAAACTGAAAACAATCAAAACAGAAAATAAATCCTAACTTCTCTTTGAAGCACTACCTACACTTTTAAATGCAGTTCCCTCACTGCTCTACTGTAATTAATAATACAGTTCAAAAATACACACCTGAACACTTGTTTTAGAGTCCACTCCCTTCAGGATCTGCACTTCATCTGCAGAGGAGCTGTGTCTCTTTCACCTCTCCGGTCATGCTGGACACTTTTCTTAATGTCTCTCAACTGTGCTGTCTGGCTTTCCAAGTCTCCTGGACCTATGTCTCGCCACACAGAGCTTTCTCAGGTTTCCTTTGCCTCATCGCAGGCTCCAAACTTCCCAACAATCCTCCAACTGGAGGTATCAGCCGCCCTTGATTGCAGCCACACCCCTGCCTTTTGAGCAGGTTATTAACTCTCTCACTCCTGGGGAGAAGTCTTGAAGAGCTCTCTTCTGACCCCTGGTGGCACTTCACCACAATATATATATAACATATGTTGAATGTATTTATATATTCATATATTCATATTTATGCTGTATGTTTATCCCTAAAAAATAGGGCTTTTATTATAGGTGCAAATTTGCTTCCTTAATGTTTGCCCCAATTTTTCTATAAATTTATTTTTAAATTTTACAAATCTTTTTGGATTACAAATAATAAATAATATTATTTTATCAATCTTAACGTAAATATAAATGCATTTTATGTGGAGAAATCAATGATGTAAAAGCTTTTTATTGCATTTAGAACCATTATCCTATATTTAAAGTATTTCTTTAAAAAAAAATAACTCAATAAGAAAAACAAAAATAAACATTATTACTAATGTATGCAATAATTCTGTAGTGGAATCTACCGTTTATACTTGGAATGCAAAAAAAAAAAAAAATAGAAATGTAGGAACAAAAACTGTCATTGCTTTCAATAAGACTAATACAAATCTTGTAAGGACACATCTTAATGAGAATACAGCTGAATGAAGCTGTTTTTATTGAATTTTTATGGAAGATGTTTAGCTTTATTATGAGGTCTCTGTGGATCTGTTTTTTTTTAACTAATATACTATTTTTCTCTTCCTTGGATTCTCCCTCTTCCTTTCTATGGTCCTCATTCAATTGCGAGTTTGCCAATTGAATAGGGCTCTATATAAGCACATTTTTTGACCGGAGTTTTTACTTAGTGAAGACCTTGCTTTTGGATAGAAGTTCAGTAACTAAAAAGTTCTGTATAAAAAATATGTTATGTGCTTATATAGAGCCCTATTCAATTGGCCAACTGGCAATTGAATGAGGCTCTATGTTTCCTGTAGCCTCATTCAATTTGGGGCTGTAACTCCATCGCAGCCAGACGAATTTCTGAGATTGAGTTGCGTGCTCACGTTGCTCTACTGTTACTCTGCTATTCAATTGGCTGGGACTGCAAGTTAGGCGCCGGTCTCGAGAATCGGAAACCATGCTATTAGCAGTACCATTTGCGGGCTTGAACATGATCGCAAACGCGAGCCTGTAACTCTTGGTTCAAGCCTGAAAACTCAGAGCACTTTAAGTGCAAGTTTAAAATCAATACAGCACTGTAAATGATGGGGAACACAATGGGTGACATTATAATTAAAAGCACGACATTCCCAAGCTCGCATATCGCCAAAATACAATACTTTCATGTTTCATTTCCGGCCAAAGTGCAACGGGCTTGAATGATCTCCAAGACTGTAACTTGTTATTCAAGCCAGTAGGACTTTAATGAAATATGGAGGTTGGATTCCAAAGTCCTATGGGCTTGGAGGTTGAAGCCCATAGTAGTTTGGACAAAAATTGAACATGAAATAAAATATTTTTTGTGCCGATTTGCGAGCTTGAGAATGTTGTGCTATTAATTCTAAGACCTAACATCACTTATATAATAAAAGTACAGTATAGCTTTTGTATTTGCTTTTAAAGTGCTCCGATTTGTCATTAAGCCCTTTGTGAGACCTCCTTGGTCCCAGTAACCTGTGGTTCAAGATTTGCCATTTGCGGGCTTGAGGGAGTGGTTAGTGAGGGAAAATCGGAGCAATTAAATAGCCATTTGCTATCTTAGAAATCGCAACTCTATTGGCCGTAATAGATCAAAGAAGTAACTTGCAATTTCACAAATCGCTAGAAATCGCAGCTCGGAGCCCGTAACTCGATCGGAGCCCCCAATCGAAAGGCAATTGAATAGCAAAGTAACTTGCGATGTCTACTTGTGACCCCGGATCTCAAAATCGCAGCAATAGAATGAGGCTACTGGTCTTTCTTTCTCTATGAAATTTAGATATATTTATTATATTTTTTATATTTTATGTTTTCAATCAACAGATATATTTATTATATTTATTACATACATTTTTATGATCAGGTATATTAATTATATTTAATTTTTTAATCAACATACATATTTATAATTTTTTATCAACAGATATATTTGTTGTAATTTATTTTTTATCAAGAAATATATTTATATTTTTTATCAACAGATACATTTATTATTTTAGATTTTTTCTCAACAGATATATTTAGCATTTTTTTCTCAACAGATATATTTGTATGTTTTTTCAACAGATATATATATATTTTTATCAACAGATATATATTTGTTTTATTAACAGATATATTATTCATAAAAACATTTCTACAAACATATTTAAAAAAAATTATCAACAGATATATTTCTTATACTTTTTTTTTTTGCAGGTTACAGGCTTTACAGGATGTTAGAATCACTAAAACCGTAAATCGCTATTCAATACCGCAGTCTAATGCCCAAAAATCGGCAGTAATTTTGCATTCGCGAATAGAAGTCGCAAGCGTTACAAGCAAAGTTTGCAAATCGGCAATGATTTTTTGACGGCCGCGAATATAAGCTGCACCCTTAACTCACAAGCTCAAAAATCGGAAAAAAGGTGCGGCTTATATTCGGACCAATACGTATGTATGGCAGAGTTCCCTAACTTGTAGCACAATGCTGATCTATTAGGACCTGCCATTTATCCTCTACATAAATCAACAGGTGAGCTCTGTCTATCCTGTCACTGTATAGATGTGTAAATCCGGTTGGCTTGGAGAAGGTATAGGTTCAATGCGGCGTCATACAGCTGGAGCCAAGAGAAAGCAGTTAAGGCATCATCAATAGGTGACGCACAAATGCCTGATGCACGCGTTTCATGCACACTCGCTTCTGTAGAGGCTGAAGTTAGACCTTTCTGGCTGGCGTTTATAAACGGTACAAAGCGGAGGTAAGTTAATTGTTTAGTTTAACCCATTGTATGCTTTTTCTTCTAAGGATAGGGAAGGTGAATAGACTACCCAAAGGATGCAATCCTACACCATACATACCACACAATAAAGTAAAAATAGGAAGGAAAGAAGGAGGAAAAACATTCATCAATTGTTTTAATCAACAGATATATTTGTTATTATTTTTTTTATCAAGATATATATTTATTATATTTAATTTTTTTCTCAACAGACATATTTATTAATTTTTATTTTTTATCAACAGACATATTTATATATTTTTTTAATTAACTAAATATATTTACTATTTTTTATTAACAGATATATTTATTATATATTTATAATCAACAGATATTTTACTATATTTTTAATTAACAAGATATATTTACTATTTTTCTTTTTTATTAACAGATATATTTATTATATATTTTTAATCAATAGATATATTTATTTCCTTTTTTCTTTTTTCATCAACAAATATATTTATTATTTTTTATCAACGGATATATTCATTATATATATTTTTTTCTATGGACATATATTTAATTTTTTTTATCAACAGATATATTTATTATTATTTATTTTTGTTAATAAACATATGTATAATTTTATTTTATCAACAGATACATTTATTATTTTTTTCAACAGATATATTTATTATATTTTATTTTTAATCAACAGATATAGTTTTAATATATTTTAATCAACAAGAAATATTTATTATTATTTTTTTATTCACAGATATATTTATTATATTTTTTGATCAACAGATATATTTATAATTTTTTATCAATAGTTATATTTTATTATATTTTTTTAATTAAAAGCTATATTTATAGTTTTTTAGCAACTAATATATTTTTATTTTTTTATTTTTATCAAGATATATTTTATATTTATTTTTTTCTCAACAGATATATTTAAATATTTTTATCAACAGATATATTTATCAACAGATTCTCTTAGTATATGGAATTGTATAGTGTTTCGATATAAGGACAAAATAGAAGACAAAAAACAAAGCAAAACAAAAAATAAATTCAAATACATTACATAAAGCACAAAATATTTATTATCATTTTTAATCAACAAGATTTATTTCCTTTTTTTTAACAGATATATTTATTATATATTTTTTATCAATAGATATATTTCTTTTATTTTATTTTTTCATCAATACATATATTTATTACATTTTTTATCCACAGATATATTTATTACATTTTTGTTATCAACAGATAGCTTTATTATATTTTATTTTTTTATCAATAAATATATTCACAATTTTTTCCACAACAAATATATTTAATATATTTTATTTTTTATTAACAGATATATTTATACCTTTTTTATCAATAGATACATATATTATGATTTATTTTTTATTATCAGATATATTTATTATATTTTTATAATCAACAAGATATATTTACAATTTAATTTTTTTTCAACAGATATATTTATTATATTTTTTTTATCAACAGATAAATTAATTATTCTTTTATCAACAGATAAATGTATTATTTTAAATCTTTTTTATTAAAATACATATTTATGATTTTTTTATCAACAGATATAATTATTATTATTTATTTTTATCAATAGATTTATTTATTTTATTTTTTATCAACAGTAATATGTATTAGATGTTTTTAATCAAAATATATATTTATTATATTTTTATTTTTTATCAATAGATATATTTACAATTTTTTTAACAACAAATATATTTAATATATTTACATTTTATAAATTGAATAAGGATTTACTACTGAATATTTATTGAAAAAAAAATATTTACCCAAACATAAGCATATTATCATTACTCCTAGTACTAATTATAATTAGTAGTTATAACTTATTGTATATATTTATTATTTTTATTAACTTAATATTACAATTTTTTTAATGTTTTTATTTATTATTACTTTTATTTGGGGTGATTTATACAATGCATTTATATATATATATATATATATATATATATATATATAGAGAGAGAGAGAGAGAGAGAGAGAGAGGTTTACATATTTAACCTATTGTATATTAGGGGCCTCATTCTATTATCGGCCGTAAATCGGCCGTAAGGCTGCGATTCCTTGCGGGGGTTCAGTTAACTCGCGATTCTATTATACGGCCCCGCAAGGCTCTCATCTTACGGCCGGCCGCATATCTTGGAACCGGCCGTAAGCTGTGAAAAATAAAAACGCAAAAATAAATTCAAGCCTGCACTGTACAGCTCTGTAAATGCTAGGGATCACATTGGGGGACATGAGGATTAAAAGGAACCCACTCTCAAGCTTGCACATCTGCCCAAACCCGAGTTCAAATTAACTGTTTATTTTCCGGCTGCGGCGTGGGCGTGTCTGAGGTGCTCCAAGCACTCTGGACTTTTTACATGGATATTTTACGTATATTAAAAATAAAATATTTTACGGATTTGAGTACAGGATAATTATGTGCTATTTTTTCTAACACCTAAAATCCCTTTATAGTCTTCTCAAAGTGCAGGATGGCTTTATTTGAGCTATTTTATGTGCTTAATTGGTGCTAGCGAGACCTCTTTCCTGCAAGTTAGCTGCGGCTCGTTTTTAGCCTTGCAGAGAGGTTTCCCGGAGCAATTGAATTGCAAATCTCTTGCGGCCGTTTTAGATCAAAGGCTTTCCTCCGGCGCGAGCGGCCACAAGAGATAGCAAGGCACCGGCCGCAAGCCTGCCGGAATCCCCGGCCGTAAGGGAATAGAATGGCAGAATAGCTTGCGGCCGGTCCTTGCGGCTCCGCAACGGCTGCGGCCGCTAATAGAATGAGGCCCTAGATATTCATAAGATTTTGTATTAGTTAGAAATGTAATGTTTTTCTTATAAATTATATGAATTATAGTTTTTTTTATATAATTTTAATTTGATATACTTAGATAACTATTTAATATATATTACATACATATTTATCTGTTAAATGTATAATATTACAATACTATAAATGGTACTCTATTAGAATTATTTTGCTAAATTATACAAATTATTAGTTATCTAATTTAAACTTAAGTTTGTATAGTTATTTATATATTTAAACTATTAAATGTTGTATTTGTAGTATTAATATTTTTGTTATTTTACCTAAAAAAATCAATATATTAATAATAATAAAAATAATAATAATTATTATTATTATTATTATTATTATTATTATTAACAGTAGAAGTAGTAGTAGCAGTAATAAAACTAATAATAAAAATAAAATAATAATTATATAATAATAATAATAATAATAATAATAATAATAAATCATTGATTTTGTTACAGATCTTGATTTTTTACATGTATTCTTTGAAGTTGTATACATTCTGTCAATATTTTTTTGTACTGATACTGATATTGTATTTGACAAATATAAAGACTTATTTAATTTTACTTTATCTTAAAACTTAAATTAATCCACACAAAACGTGTTAATGTAAATCTCTCAGAAATCAAAATAATTATTTGTACCCTCATCCTTCAGGACTAAGCGGCACATGGCTAATTACAAATAAGTCATTATAAGTCTATTGTAAGGAATCATACAAGACTTAAATCTCCTGGGGACTTTTTAGCTAATTAAATCTGCCAGTATCACCAAGAGGTTTAATTGTTGACTTCAATGAGGATTCATTGTTTATTAACACTATATCATATTAAAAAAAAAAAAAAAAATGAATGTATCACTGAGTAAAATGATAGATTTGGATATGTGTCATTTATAAAATATATAGAATTAATGTAATAAAAAAATAAATATAGACAAAAATAATTTAAATAAATTTTTATTAATTATATTGGGAAAAATATCAAAAGTTGCTATAGTTTATTAAGTACTTGTACCTGACAACGATGATTAAAATGTTAAAAACAAGGCTGGGAAAGGAAAATTAAAAACAGTGCCTTTCATGAGGCCTAGAAAACCCCAGTATATAGGATAGTTAGTATTCCATATTTGTTGAAAAACAACATTGTTAAGTATAAAATACTTCTATTCTTATTGTGCGCTCAAAAATACCATAAACATAGAGAAATCTCTCTCTATATATATATATGGTCTTAAACATATTTCCTCCAAATGAATAGCTCTCTTGGCTTCCACTTCTTATAGGACACTTTCTTATTTAAATATTTTATCTGTGTGGGAATTCTACAGAGAACATTGCAATAATATCATCATAATGCTGCATTATAGCGAAAAAGCTTAAATAATATCTTTGGGAGATTGGGGAAATTTCTTTCAAAGAGCACAAAGTGACAGAGCTTCTAGCGTTCACATGCGTTCCACTGTGGAACACAAAAGACGCCCCGCCTACGCCTGACGCGTTTCGTCATCACACAGGACTTCTTTCTCAAAGGGCAAACAGGGGGGTGGTGTCTGCGTGAGGAATTTATGTACAGCGGTTGCTATGGCAACCATAAGTGATCTGGCATGTTTATAATGTAAGCAAGAGGAAAATGGAGCAAAATCAAACCATATTGAAATAAATATAAAGATCGATAAAGTTATACTCAATATAGCAGTGCTATTAAAGCAGGAACATACAATTGGAAGTTAGAGTGAAAATAAGTCTTTTTAATAGCTGGGAAATATGAATTTATTAGAGGAGATATACTATCCTCAAAGTTAGAAAAGATATATAAATATATATAAAAAAGTGTAATGTATTAGGAAAAAGTGACTGTTAAATGGTTAAGTAAACCAAAAAGAAGCGATAAAAGGGGAAATGTATCTAAGAATAGTGGAGATACATAAGTTAAGTTATACAACAGTTATATAAAAGACTGTATTGCAGGGTGCTATAATAAATCTGTGAAAACTAAAAACATCAGTGTATAGTTAGTTATTCATAGCCAACTAATGCTGTGAGACCCCAAAAATCAGGGTAAATAATCTTTTGGGTGAATTTGAAAATTAAAAAGTGGTACTTATATTTATTAGTGGATTTTAGTGGATTTCTTTAAAGTGAATTATCACTCTGAAGATTCAAATTCTCTATAGTTCCCAACAAAAATTGACATCCGGTTGTTTATCAAACTGTTTTAATTAGATGTTACATTATTTAATATTTAATATTTAACTTGTTCAGTCATAATAACAATTTTAAATGAAGGCTGTAAAGTTGAAACCTTCATTTAGACCATGAGGAGAAAGGGCCTTAAGTCTGTAGATCCACTGGGCCTCACATTGAAGAAGTTTGGGGTCAATGTCTCACTGTCTTTGACACATAGTGACTTTGTCAACAGCAAGAAAAGATAAAACTTTGCTTTGGTTGTTATGATAAAGTCTAACATGTCGTGCATATGTTTAATGCTTAGTACATGTTCCCCTATCCTGCGTCGTAGCTGACGGACAGTTTTACCAACATAAATCTTTTTACAAATGCAAACTGCCACATATACTACACCTGTGGAGCAGCAGTTAAAGAAGTCTCTGATTTCATATTTGACATTAGTTGTTGGATGTATAAAGACTTTTAAGGGTATGATGTAATTGCAATATTTGCATCTATCACATCTGAAACAACCTAGTGGAGGCCTGAGCCATGTGGTATTCTGTCTTTTCTCTTGGAAAGTACTATGTACCAACATGTCTTTTAGATGTTTTCCTCTGCGGTATGTAACCGAGATATTAGGTGTTAAGACCTCAGTGAGATCTTCATCACTTTTTAAAAGATACCAGTATTTGGCCAGTGACTCTTTCACAATTTCAGAGTCATAACCAAAGGTCATAATGCAGTGGATGGGATTTTGATCTTGTAAAGTATTTTTTAAGGGATTTTTCCCATGGAGCAGATCTGTTCGATTACAGTTGTATGTGTACTTAAATGCTGATTTAAGGCAATTTTTTCAAAAGCCTCTTTCTTTGAATCTTTTTCTCAGTTTGTCTGCTTCTATTTTAAACTATTCATCAGAGCTGCAATTCCTTCTACTATGAAGGTATTGGCCTTTGGGTATGCCTCTTTTAAGAGATTCAAAGTGTTGGCTTTCCCACTTCAATAAAGTATTGGTGGCAGTGTCCTTTCTGTATGTAGATGAGGATATTTTGCCACTTAGATCTTTTTTGATAAATAGGTCAAGAAATGTAATATTGAGGTCATTGATCTCGTGGGTAAACCTGAGGCCTAGTGGATTGGTGTTCAGTTTCAACATAAATTCTTCAAACTTACTTTTAGTACCTGTCCATACCAATAGAATATCATCGATATAGCGCCTCCACATTAGTATTAAATCTATGTATTCTAAAAATAGTTCATCAAAGACTAATTTATCTTCCCACCAGCCTAATAACAAGTTGGCATTACTTGGGGCGCATGGAGTTCCCATGGCTGTTCCTTTAATCTGATGGTACCATTTGCCATTATAGGTGAAATAATTATGTTTAAGAACATAATCTAATAGGCTTAGAAGGAATTCATTGAATTTTTGGAAATTGGTGCCTTTGCTTTGTAAAAATAACTTAGATGCTTCAATGCCTTCTTTGTGAGGTATACTGCTATATAAAGCCTCTACATCCACAGTTGCCAAATATGAATTAGTGGGTATTGTAAGATCTTTAAGTTGTTTTAAGATATCATTTGTATCTTTCACAAAAGATGGTAATGTTTCAACCATATCTTTAAGGTGGTAATCGAAAAACGGACTGGATCTATGGGATAGGTTATCAGTTCCTGATACAATAGGCCTTCCTGGAATAGGAGTTACTTTTTTGTGAATTTTAGGCAGGGTATAGAAGGTTGAAATAGTAGGATGTTTTGGAAAAGAGATACTGAAATGTTTTATCATCAATTAGGCCTTCAGTTTTTGCTTTGTCTAAAATGCATTTAAGGGACTTTTTATATTCTTGAGTTGGATTTTTTAAAATAATTTCATAAGTATTTCCATCATTTAAAATTTTTTGGCACATTAAATTATACTTTATATTATCCATTACCACAATGTATATTATCCATTACCACAATGTTGCCACCTTTATCTGCGGGTTTAATCTGTATATCTTTGCATTTTCTTAATTCTGATAATGCCTGATTTTCACTTTTAGTTAGATTATAGTTTCTAGATATTTCCTGATAGTTAATATTTTCAATTTCTAAAGTGGTTTGTTGTAAATAGATCCAAATGTTAGCATAATCTTTTAAGAAAGGAGTGAAGCGACTTTAATTTTTCCAAATTTTGGTTTTCTCTTGTCTAGAGTTGTTTTCTTCTAAAAGAGATAGCCTAGTCTGGAATGCTTCTATATCTTCCTTTTCAAGTCCTAAATGCATAAACTCTCTCTCTTGTTTCAGTTTATAAAATTTATGCAAAGCTAATTTCCTTGCGAATAAATTTAGATCTTTAATATGTAGGAAAATATCTGGCCTAGAAGTAGGTACAAATGATAAACCTTTTTGTAAAACAGACAAATGATTATCTTTGAGTTGAAAACTGGAAAGGTTAACTACTGCTTCATTTTGGTTAGTGGGAAAAGGTAAGCTGTCTATTGGGGATCTCTGTTGATTCCAATTCTGTGTTTTCTTCTCTGGGCCTTTTTTGACAATCCTGCCTCTCTCTAAAAAATTCTCATTGTTATTGAATCTTCTCCCTGTTCTAGTTTGGGAGTATGGTCTAGTGTCATCTTTTTTAAGCCAGGTGTTGGAACATCTGTTTCTAAAGTTGGATGGAGTACAATCATCTAGGTCTGAATTATCATATTCAGAAGAACTCATATCTGAGTGACTATATATAGGTGCCCCTGTTGGAAACTTCCTAAATATTTTTCCTGACTTAAAATCATCCTGATCTCTAAGGAACTTTCTTTTTTTCCTTTCTTTCAGATCTTTTTTAAATTTCTCTATATTCTCATTGAGTCTAGTGCAGTGGTTGTCATATTCAGGTGTTTTGTTAAACTTATAGTTATATGTTAAAGTCTTGTTGGTATAAGGCTACCTTAGGTTTCAAAACTTTTTATACCTTGCCAAAAATTCACAAGAAAGTAACTCCTATTCCAGGAAGGCCGATTGTATCAGCAACTGATAATCTATCCCATAGATTCCGTCCGTTTTTCGATTACCACCTTAAAGATATGGTTGAAACATTACCATCTTTTGTGAAAGATACAAATGATATCTTAAAACAACTTGAAGATCTTACAATACCGACTAATTCATATTTGGCAACTGTGGATGTAGAGGCTTTATATAGCAGTATACCTCACAAAGAAGGCATTGAAGCAACTAAGTTCTTCTTACAAAGCAAAGGCACCAATTTCCAAAAAATCAATGAATTCCTTCTAAGCCTATTAGATTATGTTCTTAAACATAATTATTTCACCTATAATGGCAAATGGCACCATCAGATTAAAGGAACAGCCATGAGCACTCCATGTGCCCCAAGTTATACCAACTTTTTATTAGGCTGGTGGGAAGAGAAATTAGTCTTTGATGAACTATTTTTAGAATACACAGATTTAATACTAATGTGGAGGTGCTATATCGATTATATTCTATTGGTATGGACAGGTACTAAAAGTAAGTTTGAAAAATGTATGTTGAAATTGAACACCAATCCACTAGGCCTCAGGTTTACCCACGAAATCAATGACCTCAATATTACATTTCTTGACCTATTGATCAAAAAAGATCTAAGTTGCAAAATATCCTCATCTACATACAGAAAGGACACTGCCACCAATACTTTATTGAAGTCGGAAAGCCAACACTTTGAACCTCTTAAAAGAGGCATACCCAAAGGCCAATACCTTCATAGTAGAAGGAATTGCAGCTCTGATGAAGAGTTTCACAGAGACTTCTTTAACTGCTGTTCCACAGGTGTAGTATATGTGGCAGCTTGCATTTGTAAAAAGATTTATGTTGGTAAAACTGTCCGTCAACTACGACGCAGGATAGGGGAACATGTACTAAGCATTAAACATATGCTTGATACCCCCATTGCACAACATGTTAGACTTTATCATAACAACCAAAGCAAAGTTTTATCTTTTCTTGCTGTTGACAAAGTCACTATGAGTCAAAGACAGGGAGACATTGACCCCAAACGTCTTCAATGTGAGGCCCAGTGGATCTACAAACTTAAGGCCCTTTCTCCTCATGGTCTAAATAAAGGTTTCAACTTTACAGCCTTCATTTAAAAATTGAATTATGACTGAACAAGTTAAATATTAATTATTAAATGATGTAACATCTAATTAAAACAGTTTGATAAACAACCGGATGTCAATTTTTGTTGGGAACTATAGAGAATTTGAATCTTCAGAGTGATAATTCACTTTAAAGAAATCCACTAAAATCCACTAATTAATATAAGTACCACTTTTTAATTTTCAAATTCACTCAAAAGATTATTTACCCTGATTTTTGGGGTCTCACAGCATTAGTTGGCTATGAATAACTAACTATACACTGATGTCTTTAGTTTTCACAGATTTATTATAGCACCCTGCAATACAGTCTTTTATATAACTGTTGTATAACTTAACTTATGTATCTCCACTATTCTTACATACATTTCCCCTTTTATCGCTTCTTTTTGGTTTACTTAACCATTCAACAGCCACTTTTTCCTAATACATTACACTTTTTTATATATATTTATATATCTTTTCTAACTTTGAGGATAGTATATCTCCTCTAATAAATTCATATTTCCCAGCTATTACCAGACTTATTTTCACTCTAACTTCCAATTGTATGTTCCTGCTTTAATAGCACTGCTATATTGAGTATAAGCTTTACCTATCTTTATATTTATTTCAATATGGTTCAATTTGGCTCCATTTTCCTCTTGCTTACATTATAAACACGCCAGATCACTTATGGTTGCCATAGCAATCGCTGTACATAAATACCTCACGCAGACACCACCCCCCTGTTTGCCCTTTGAGAAAGACGTCCTGTGTGATGACGAAACGCATCAGGCGTAGGCGGAGCGTCTTTTGCGTTCCACAGTAGAACTCATGTGAACGCTAGACGCTCTGTCACTTTGCGCTCTTTGAAAGAAATTTCCTCAATCTCCCAAAGATATCATTTAAGCTTTTTCGCTATAATGCAGCATTATGATGATATTCTTGCAAAGTTCTCTGTAGAATTCCCACACAGATAAAATATTTAAATAAGTAAGTGTCCTATAAGAAGTGGAAGCCAAGAGAGCTATTCATTGGGAGGAAATCGGTTTAAGACCATATACAGTATATATAGATTTCTCTATGTTTATGGTATTTTTGAGCGCACAATAAGAATAGAAGTATTTTATACTTAACAATGTTGTTTTTCAACAAATATGAAATACTGACTATCCTATATACTGGGGTTTTCTAGGCCTCATAAAAGGCACTGTTTTTAATTTTCCTTTCCCAGCCTTGTTTTTAACATTTTAATCATCGTTGTGAAGTACAAGTACTTAATAAACTATGGCAACTTTTGATATTTTTCCCAATATAACTATGTAATATGGTATACTAATATCAGAGTGGAAGACACTCGTGGGACTTGGGGGATCCAGTTTTCATCTATAAATTTTTTTATTAAAACAACAAATTTGACTTAAATACATTTATAATTATAATTGTTTTATAATTTTATGAATAACTTACATAATAATGTCTTTGAAATAATGGCTAAATAAAATCAAATTAATTAAAAATACTGCGATTATCAGGTACATTTTTTTATTAAAAATAGAATCATAAAAATACTTTGGTGCCCAACACCAGATAATATATACAGTATTAAACTGAAGAACTGCGATAACCTTTATTTAAAACGGTCACATATGGACTTGCTTAATTAAAATCTAAGAATAAAAATAGCCTGTTTTAAAACATATTTAGGGATATTGCTTGTTCTGCTGGTGTAGCTAGAAACACATAAGTGATATTAATAGGAAATAATCAGCCCTTCAATTATTGAAAATATCTTTAAGAGGCCCTTCGGCCAATATATAGAAATATAGTGATAATATAAAAATGATATAGTTAGTGTTAATTTCCTACAAATCCTTCATATATTAATCAATGTGAACTATAAAAAAATATATATATCCTTAATGTGCTTAAATGCTATCCTAAATAAATATGTGACAAGAGCACTTGCTGCCACCAAGTGGTCAATTTGTGAAAATCAAGAAATGAATTAATATAGTGATACTACAACACCAGACCATAAGTTAGTTATCCTCATATGAACAAACAATCGTAAATCATAGGATAAACAAAAAATAGAATCATGAACATAAGGCTATGTATAAAAAATATATTTAAAAACAATGCTAGCCAGGGAAATTACAATGGGCTGAAAATCAATGGGCACACAGCATAATCGTTGCTACAAAGTACACCTGAAGGTTATAATATTTACAGTGCAAATCACACAATGGTGAAATTGATGCAGGGCGTCTACCCTATGAAGGGAACCTTCCTGGTAAATACTGCATCAGACAAGCAAAAAATATTCGCAATTGCAACAGTAAACAAAATAAAGCTATTAAGCTTATAGTTGCTGTGACCAATCGTCCTTCCACTGGCTGCACAATGAAGAAAATCGGGCCTGACCGGTTTCGTTAACCTTCTGGTAACTTTATCAAAGGCTCAATACTTCTGATAGTGCCCTTCGCAGGCTTTTAAAACATGTTCCTCCACCCACTGCTGAAGCTGATTGGACGCAATGCGCGCTTCCCATCATGTGACGGAAGGACGTAATGTTTAGTGAGATTTATTGAGGAAATTATTTTTAGCCAAGAGGATTATTTCCTTCAATGGCGTAAGTTGTTGCTAGGTAGAGAGCTATTATCTGCATTATCCGTTTTCTCATATATATATTGGAATAAGAAGTCTAGGTTCCAATTTGCCTTGTTACATATGTGTAACAAAGTTTACAAGAATATACCTATTATAACAGAGTTTCTAGACCTGAGAAAATACTCTCATTAGATATTAGTTTGAGTAAAATGGGCTCATTACTACAAGCATCAAATATCCCTATTTACTATTATACTCTTTATGAATGTTTGGGCTCACTGTAAGATAGCTTCTCAAAAATATATATTCTTATTTACGTATTTACATATTTGTAAATTTAAACATGATCTTCATGAGGACTTGTTCTGAAATGAGTAGATAAAGATCCCTGATTTGGGATTCACCAATTATAAAGCAAAGGCTATCTTACAAGAAAGCAGAATATGAAAAATCTTCATTCAAACATTGAGGCCTTAAGGCATTCAAGGTGTATATCCATCTACACTCTTGTTGAAGCAATCTTCTGCTTCTGTCTCCACCTCTAGGTTTTTGAGGGGCATCATCTATCACGTGAAACTCCAGACAATTTACATTCCCTTGATGATGTATGCTTACATGTTTTGAAACCGGGGTGTCAAGCTGATTTCTGATGGATCTCCGTCTTGTGAACTGGCGATCGGTTTTGCCTACATAGATTTTCCCACAATTGCATACAACCACATATACTACAGATATCGATGTACAATTGTATAAGGTCTTCAGAGGGAATTTCTTCCCAGTCAGAAAATTTAAAATGTATTTTCTACTTTAATAAATGTACAGGCTTTTTATTATATTATGACAAATCATATACTCATATTTCTAGTTCCTAAATACACCAAACTCCTCATTCTTATTTAACAACATTTAATTTTAACGTATAGACATTTCTTTTACTACATAAAATTCTACACTATATATTTTTTCCATGTAACATTATTATTATTCCATTTGATATTAATCTTCACATAATCACTTTAACACCCCATATTGCTCTATATAACCACTCCTTGTTGTGCGTTTGGTTTGTGCAATTGTTTAACTTTTATTTTGTTTTTTCAATAATTTTACCGTAGAATCCCAGTTATCCGGCACCCTACTTACCGGGACTCTCAAGCGACCGGCACCGGCATCAATTCCCCAAATTCAACAAAACTCCCACTAAACCGGCACAACGGGCACTATCCGTCAATAATCGGCAGTGCGAGACTGCAAAAAAAAATGCTAACTTTTTTCCTAATACTTTTTTTGGGCCCTAAATGGTCCTGTTTAGGTGCTAATGCCCTTCGTTTAGACTCTTAAATTCGGGGACTCCTGATTAACCGCAAACTACAGTTATCCGGCAATAGGGAGTCCCCATAGGTGCTGGATCAGTGGGGTTTTACTGTATATTGAATTTATTTTAAAAGTTACATTTTATATTTGATTTTAAAATTATTTAGTGACATTGTAGTACTGTAATATTTTATATTATATTGCAACGTACAGTTAGATAAGCAGTTATTTAATATACTCTGCCTGTAAAAAATACATGTTTTTAGTGAAATTCCCTTTTTAATATGGTTTTATTCGAGCATCGATATATAACCATAAGTATCATGGAATTTTGTTTTAGTAGGTCCATTATGGTCCAAGTCAGAGTAGGCAGTTGTCCATATTAAGGCTTAAGATTATAAGATTGTTTAAATAGATGTATTTTCCGACATATTTTGAGGGAGAAAGACAGTCTAGTGGAGCAAGCAAGGAGTTCCATAGAGTTGGGGCAACTTGAGAAAAGTCCTGAAGGTGGGAGTGAGAGGAGGTGACAAGAGAGGAGGAAAGAAGAAGTTAAGTAGGAGAGCGAGTTTGGTGTATGGTGGAGTATTTGGATACAAGTAGTAAGATGAGAGGTTGATATAACACCAAAGACTTTTGTTGAATTTGGTTCACTTCCAAAATTGAGAATTGCCCGAAGTTGGCATGGAGGTTTGCTCTTGGGGATGGACAAAACCAGTTAGGTTATTGGTAGTGTTAATCACTAGTGGGACTTGGTTACCTAGGATATCTTTCATCTTCCATGGATATCCTACAGAATATGGTAAAACTTAAAATTGTTTATTTAAAAAATATTTTTAAAAAATGATCCTGGCATATTTTGCACTTCCCAGAATTGACTCATGGACTTCTTTCGGAGTCTATCGTGCTTCATCATTGGAAATTCCCTGGTTAAACTATTTCTCCATGTATTTTGGTATCTGAGAGTTGAATTATATAAATGCACTCTAATGTTTAGAGGGTTGCCCCCCTTTGGGCAATGAGGAAGAATGGGATGGAAATGAGAACAGTAATGTGAGAGGAGAAAACCTACTACATCTAGAGAAAGGTTATTCATTAAAATAATAAAACCATTGCCAGGCATCTATATAGCTGTAAACCTTGTAAATTGGTTAAAACTTACTCCTTGATTTTTATATATTGCAATATCTAACTATGATAGGCAACTCCCTTGACTTAAAGATAGATTAAAAAAATAATCTTATTCGTCTTATCTAATTTTTCTCTCAGGCCAATAGGATTGTACATCTCTAGAAAGGTTTAAACCATTTATATTCCCAATATTTACCACAACTTCATTTTACACCTTCACAAGATCTCAGTCCCCTTCTCAAAGGAGGGAGAGGGAGAGACAGAGAGAGGGAGAGAGAGGGAGGAAGGGAGAGAGGGCGAGAGAGGGAGGAAGGGAGAGGGGGGAAGGGGATAGGGGAGAGGGAGAGAGAGGGAGGGGGAGAGAGAGAGAGGGAGGGAGAGGTAGTGGGTGAGAGAAGGAGGGGAGGGAAAGAGGGAGGTTGAGAGAAGGAGGGGAGGGAGAGAGGGAAGAAGAGGGAAAAAGAGATAGAGAGAGAGGGAGGGAGAGAGATAGAGGGAGGGAGAGAGAGGGAAGGATGGAGGGAGAATGGGGAGAGAGGGAGGAAGGGAGAAGGAGGGACAGAGAGGGACTGCGAGGGAGGGGGAGAGGGATGTTGATTTGTTGATTTGTTATGTTGTGTGATGTTTTTCCTCAAATTCTGGTTGTATGCCCTGGACCCCTAAGGGTACTTTCCACTAGGTCATTTGAGCCTAGATGTCTTTGGGTCCGTTTTCCATTTTTAGGTTAGGGCCATTGTTTTGTGTTTAGAGTGTGTTTTAGTGTTCAACTATTGCATTAAGCTAATCCAAATATTCCCCTACTCTGGTTGGATCCAAATCCCCTACCCAGAAATTCTGGCACCGGGGCTTACATTATCATATCAACCCCTGCTGTGTCCATATCCTGCTTTGCGGTGATAACTGATAGCTGTGGAACCAGTTTTAGCCCATGTGGGGGTAGTTCAAAAGGGCAGAAGGTGTGAAACTTAGGTTCGTCTAAGGGAGTGGCCCACTGCTGATTGGAACAAAACCTATGTAAAATGATGTACCAAAAAAATTAGGTTTATATACTGTTTTAGACAAATATCTATGGTGTATTTCATTTAGAGTGAAGGCATTTATTATTAATTTCTGCATCTTGTCCTGGAACCTAGTAATTGGCCCGAGAATCTGCAACTTGTCCTAAAATCCAGTTAGGCTGTGTGCAGGGATACAGAACTTATAGAACCTGCATGTACGATTGGTCTCTTTGGCCTTTCCAAACCCAAAGAAGACCGGGTTGTGACATATACCCTGCTTCTTATCTTATAAACTATAATTTATATACATCACAATGTGTGGATTCTTGCACTTCCCCATTTTCATTTACTTTTTATTGTTTCATTTGACTTGACCTGGGTACAAGGGATTGTAACGAACATCAATATTCATCAATATTCACTCAACTGGACTGGACTCTGCTACTGTAATAGGTGAATTGGTAATTTTCTTTGTGGAACTATTTGTACTGGAAGAAGGTCCAAAGTATATCCTCGGTAGCATGTGGGAGAGAATATAGACAACTTCATTAAAGTTTCACCACAAAG
Organism: Discoglossus pictus; assembly: GCA_027410445.1. Lineage (NCBI taxonomy): Eukaryota > Metazoa > Chordata > Amphibia > Anura > Alytidae > Discoglossus > Discoglossus pictus. Next base: position 13,031,518 of record CM050170.1, read on the forward strand.
TAAACCTGTCAGGTATTTGAGATCTCCATAGTGATCAACTGATATCCAAGATGTTTATTTGGTATTACTGATGATGCCAGCATAAGAGGGACATGTAAGGCCAATTACTCCATAGTGATCAACTGATATCCAAGTTGTATGTTTGGAATTATTGATGCTAAACCTTCCTACCAACAAACGGGGGCCATGTGACGCCAATGACGCCATAGTCATCAACTGATTTCCAAGATGTGTATTTGGTATTATTGATGATAAACCTTCCTACAAACAAAAGAGGGACATGTATGGCCAATGGGTGCCATCTTTTGCATCTACAAGTGTGAAGACCAAGGCTAAAACTTTGTATTTCCTACTAGAAGGCCAATGTAATTAAAGGTGGGTTAAATTAAATAATACATTTCAACTATGGGATAAGTATCAACATAAATAATAATAAAGACAATATATATAAGGAGGAATTAAGTTCTCATGATTTGACAACTTCTATTGAGGTGACAGCAATGTGAAATAATTCATAGAGAGAATAACAGAAGGACATCAGGTCTTCAAGGTTGATAGCAATCCATAGGGATGAACCCAATTTAATGATGATTAAATATCTAATCATACCCAATAAATGTCCATTTGTTGACAACAACAAATATAATTTGTTGAATATTATATATTGGTGGCAGAATGGGTAATCATCTCCTCAAAAGGGAGTTGGGGTCAGTCTTTTTTAAAACCAAATAGTCCAGTCACCAATAATTTTACCAGATAATTGCCATAATCAATGGTTGCTCAGTAACTACATGAGCCCTTTAACTTGACACCATTTTAGTCTTCGCCTCAGGGCCGACTTAACATCCTTATTTTTCAAACTGTATATCAGTGGGTTTAGTAAAGGTACAGCAGCCGTATTAAATAGAGAATAAAGTTTAATAGACTCCGAGCCGTCCGTAAACGTTGGTTGGAGATATTGGCAGAAAAGGGTTAGGTAGAGAAGAGTAACGACTGCGATGTGCGAGGAACACGTGTAGAAGGCTTTACTCCTACCAGTGCTTGATGGGATCTTCAGGATAGTGATGATAATGAAAACATAAGGGATAAGGGTTGGAAAAAATGAGATTGAGATATGGAAAAGTACAATGAGAAAAAGCAACAATTTTAAAAGGGAAGTGCCGCTACAGGAGATCTGTAGAAGAGGCAATATATCGCAGAAAAAGTGGTCAACGTCCTTGGATCTACAAAAAGATACTTTTGAGATCACAACCAAAATAGGGATGATTTCTAAAAACCCCAGCACCCAGCACACAGTGGCCAATTGGACATAGACTGTAGGACTCATGACTAAGTGATAACGCAAAGGGTTACAGATGGCCACATATCGATCATAGCTCATGGCCGTTAGTATCATAAGCTCATCACATATTAAGGATGCAAATATATACATTTGTGTCAAGCACCCAGGAAAAGAAATAGTCTTATCTCCTGATATGAAGCTGATGAGGCTTGTGTGTAGATTGTTCGTGGTGGACATCATGTCTAGCATGGACAAGTTCCCCAAGAAGAAGTACATAGGAGTGTGCAGCTGATGATCCAGGCAGACAAGAAGAAGAATGGTAATGTTACCACCAAGAGTGAGGAGATAGATGAGAAGAACAAGAAGGAAGATTGGCAACTGGAGGTCTTGGGCATCTGATATGCCCTGGAGAATAAAATACATTTCATTGGTCTGGTTTGTAGGTAGCACCAGAGCTAATTTACTGGCCAGAGTGAAAAAATACAGATAATGCAATTTTGTGGACATAAAAATTTAATATTCCGCACTAAAATATAAGTTAGACAGTAGAACTTAATTCTGGTAGCTGAAAGAGAGAGAATACATAGATATAATTTCCATTTTGATAATGTGTAGGATGAAACCTCAAAACAGTCTGATAATGTATTTAAATACAAATTATTCCAATTCAATTTCTTATGGAGTTGATTAATTTGAATCCACATTAAAATAACCATCCAAGCAAGCTCTTTTCGTCAGGTTTCCTAAGAGTTCCCGAGCATCATTGATGGCACCCTTATAATGTTGGAAAATTATGGCAAAATAGTTTCCAAAAAGAAATAAATATGTACATCTAAGAAAAACATTGAACACAACTGACCATTCCAGTTGGTCATTGGGATGCATAAAGGGTAGAGCTTTGAAGAAATTCACAATATTTATATTAGTTTACTTTATCCCAATTAAGGTTTGAAGCTAATGATCTAATGGAAAATGGTTCCTAAACTCTGGTTAGTAACAACAAGATGGCACCCATGAAACCCTACAACCAACCAATGCACCTTTGTCTAACATCCAATCGAGCCAAACCTCATCTTCAGGATATTTCATGGTCACTACATGAAGACATCCATTGGTTTACACCTAAATATTCAACCTCACAAGTCCTACTTTGTTTCAAGCTATAATACGGAAACATAAAATGTGATGACAAATAAGAAAAAGTTGTGAATTTACGTCTACTTTTTATTAATGTGATTTTACAATAGAAAAGCCCAAGTTAAGATTGAATGGCGGTGCGGGTACACAATAATTTTGAATGACTTGACCAAAGAAAAATGGAAAACCCCTGTACTAGACGTCCATAAATTAGTTGTTGAAAAAAAATAAAAAAATAAAATTATAATAATATATATATATATATATATATATATATATATATATATATATATATATAATTTATGTATATATATATATTTATATATATATCATTTACAGAGGGAGGGAGAAAAATAAACGGAGAGTGAGTAAGGGAGAAAAAGATAAATTATTTCCAGAGAAAGGGGGAGATAGAAGACAAAGAGAAAAGGATGCAAAAGTCACAAGAGAAAAAAGAGAAAGCGATAAGGAGAGAAATAGATGGGAGAAAGAGAGAGGGAAAAAACAGGGAGAGAGTGAAAGGAAGGGGGAAGAGAAAGAGAACTAAGAGAATGAAATGGTTGGAAAGAGAGAAAATGATAGAGAAATAGAGAGAATTATGGAGCTTAAGGAAGGGATAGAGAGAGAGTAAGAAAAAGTTAGAGGAGAGAAATAGAGAGATAAAAGGAGAGAGAAAGTGATGGAGAGTAAGGAAGGGATTGTGAGAGAATGAGATAAAGTTAGAGAAAAAAAGAAAAAGAGAGAGAAATTGATGGAGAGTAAGGAAGGGATTGTGAGAGAGATAAAGTTAGAGAAAGAGAGAAAAAGAGAGAAAGTGATGAAGAGTAGGGAAAGGATTGCAAGAGTGTGAGATACACTGAAACCTACACTGGGGTCAGGGCTGAGGACCCCAAGGATTAGTCCATCAGAAGGGTGACACAGGACAATGAGACATATAGATGAACATAACCTAGTTCTCCATACCTGCTCTCGTACCTACAGCACACACTGAAACCTACACTGGGGTCAAGGCTGAGGAACCATGGGATGAGTCCATCAGAAGGGTGACATCAGGACAATGAGACATAAAGATGAACGTAACCCAGTTCTCCATACCTGCTCATGTACCTACAGCACACACTGATATCTACACTGGGGTCAGGGCTGAGGAGCCCTAGGATGAGTCCATCAGAAGGGTGACACCAGGACAATGAGATATAAAGATGAACGTAACCCAGTTCTCCATACCTGCTCATGTACCTACAGCACACACTGATATCTACACTGGGGTCAGGGCTGAGGACCCCTGGAATGAGTCAATAAGAAGGGTGACATCAGGACAATGACACATACAGATGAACATAACCCAGTTCTCCCTACCTGCTCTCGTACCTTGAGCACACACTGATACCTACACCAGGGTTAGGGCTGAGGACCCCCTGGGATAAGTCCATCAGAAGGGTGACATCAGGACAATGAGACATATAGATGGTCATAACCCAGTTCTCCCTACCTACTCTAGTACCTACAGCACACACTGATACCTAAACAAGGGTCAGAGCTGATGACCCCTAGCACGAGTCCATCAGAAGGGTGACATCAGGACAATAAACATATAGATGATCATAACCCAGTTCTCCCTTCCTGCTCTCGTACCTACAGCACACACTGATACCTAAACAAGGGTCAGAGCTGATGACCCCTAGCTCGAGTCCATCAAACGGGTGACATCAGGACAATAAACATATAGATGATCATAACCCAGTTCTCCCTACCTGCTCTCGTACCTACAGCACACAGTGATACCTATACCGAGGTCAGGGCTGAGGACCCCAAGGATGAGTCCATCAGAAGGTTGACATCAGGACAATGAGACATATATATGGACACAACCCAGTTCTCCATACCTGCTCTCGTACCTACAGTACATACTGATATCTACACCGAGGTCAGGGCTGAGGATCCCTAGGATGAGTTTATTAGAAGGGTGACATCAGGACAATGCCCAGACATAAAGATGAACATAACCCAGGTCTCCATACCTGCTCTCGTACCAACAGCACACACTGATACCTACACTGGGGTCAGGGCTGAGGACACCTAGGATGAGTCCATTAGAAGGGTGACATCCGGACAATGAGACATATAGATGAACATAACCCAGTTCTCCATACCTACTCTCATACCTACAGCACACACTGATACCTATACTGGGGTCAAGGCTGAGGACACCTAGGATGAGTCCATCAGAAGTGTGACATCAGGACAACGAGACATATAGATGAACATAACCCAGATCTCCCTTCCTGCTCTCGTACCCACAGCACACACTGATACCTACACTGGGGTCAGGGCTGAGGACCCCTAGGACGAGTCCATCAGAAGGGTGACATCAGGACAATGAGACATATAGATGAACATAACCCAGTTCTCCATACCTGCTCTCGTACCTACAGCACACACTGACACCTACACTGGGGTCAGGGCTGAGGACCCCTAGGACGAGTCCATCAGAAGGGTGACATCAGGACAATGAGACATATAGATGAACATAACCCAGTTCTCCATACCTGCTCTCGTACCCACAGCACACACTGATACCTACACTGGGGTAAGGGCTGAGGACCCCCTGGGACGAGTCCATCAGAAGGGTGACATCAGGATAATGAGACATATAGATGAACATAACCCAGTTGTCCATACCTGCTCTCGTACCTACAGCACACACTGATATCTACATCAGGAACATGTTTTTATAATCTAACAACAGTCTTGGGACAAAGTCCCCGGGGCCCTGAAATCTCAGTAGATATAACCCAGAAAGCAGGTGTTTTAAGCTAATTATGGATTTTCCTCCAATGCCAATTATCAAACAAAGGTTTTTACTAGAGACCGAAGTGTGATTTTAATTTAAAATATTTTGGATACCATGTATGGATATTTATTTGTCATTGTGTGCAGTGTGTACTCAGACAAAGTGTATATGATCAGTATTGTGTGTGTGTGTGCTCAGTCTAGTCCTCTGTATATGTGTCCAGTGTGTGTGTGTACTCAGTCCAGTCCTCTGTGTATGTGTCCAGTGTGTGTGTGCTCAGTCCAGTCCTCTGTGTATGTGTCCAGTGTGTGTGTGTGCTCAGTCCAGTCCTCTGTGTATGTGTCCAGTGTGTGTGTGTGTGCTCAGTCCAGTCCTCTGTGTATGTGTCCAGTGTGTGTGTGTGTGTGCTCAGTCCAGTCCTCTGTGTATGTGTCCAGTGTGTGTGTGTGTGCTCAGTCCAGTCCTCTGTGTATGTGTCCAGTGTGTGTGTGTGTTCAGTCCAGTCCTCTGTGTATGTGTCCAGTGTGTGTGTGTGCTCAGTCAAGTCCTCTGTGTATGTGTCCAGTGTGTGTGTGTGCTCAGTCCAGTCCTCTGTTTATGTGTCCAGTGTGTGTGTGTGTGCTCAGTCCAGTCCTCTGTGTATGTGTCCAGTGTGTGTGTGTGTTCAGTCCAGTCCTCTGTGTATGTGTCCAGTGTGTGTGTGTGCTCAGTCCAGTCCTCTGTGTATGTGTCCAGTGTGTGTGTGTGTGTGTTCTTTCCAGTCCTCTGTGTATGTGTCCAGTGTGTGTGTGTGTGCTCAGTCCAGTCCTCTGTGTATGTGTCCAGTGTGTGTGTGTGCTCAGTCCAGTCCACTGTGTATGTGTCCAGTGTGTGTGTGTGCTCAGTCAAGTCCTCTGTGTATGTGTCCAGTGTGTGTGTGTGCTCAGTCCAGTCCTCTGTGTATGTGTCCAGTGTGTTTGTGTGCTCAGTCAAGTCCTCTGTGTATGTGTCCAGTGTGTGTGTGTGCTCAGTCCAGTCCTCTGTGTATGTGTCCAGTGTGTGTGTGTGCTCAGTCCAGTCCCCTGTGTATGTGTCCAGTGTGTGTGTGTGCTCAGTCCAGTCCTCTGTTTATGTGTCCAGTGTGTGTGTGTGCTCAGTCCAGTCCTCTGTGTATGTGTCCAGTGTGTGTGTGTGCTCAGTACAGTCCTCTGTTTATGTGTCCAGTGTGTGTGTACTCAGTCCAGTCCTCTGTGTATGTGTCCAGTGTGTGTGTGTGCTCAGTCCAGTCCTCTGTGTATGTGTCCAGTGTGTGTGTGTGCTCAGTCCAGTCCTCTGTGTATGTGTCCAGTGTGTGTGTGTGCTCAGTCCAGTCCTCTGTGTATGTGCCCAGAGTGTGTATGTGCTCAGTCCAGTCCTCTGTGTATGTGTCCAGTGTGTGTGTGTGTGTGCTCAGTCCAGTCCTCTGTGTATGTGTCCAGTGTGTGTGTGTGTGTGCTCAGTCCAGTCCTCTGTGTATGTGTCCAGTGTGTGTGTGTGTTCAGTCCAGTCCTCTGTGTATGTGTCCAGTGTGTGTGTGTGCTCAGTCCAGTCCTCTGTGTATGTGTCCAGTGTGTGTGTGTGTGCTCAGTCCAGTCCTCTGTGTGTGTGTCCAGTGTGTGTGTGCTCAGTCCAGTCCTCTGTGTGTGTGTCCAGTGTGTGTGTGCTCAGTCCAATCCTCTGTGTATGTGTCCAGTGTGTTCGTGTGTGTGTGGGCTCAGTCCAGTCCTCTGTGTATGTGTCCAGTGTGTGTGCTCAGTCCAGTCCTCTGTGTATGTGTCCAGTGTGTGTGTGTGCTCAGTCCAGTCCTCTGTGTATGTGTCCAGTGTGTGTGTGTGTGTGCTCAGTCCAGTCCTCTGTGTATGTGTCCAGTGTGTGTGTGTGCTCAGTCCAGTCCTCTGTGTTTGTGTCCAGTGTGTGTGTGTGTTCAGTCCAGTCATCTGTGTATGTGTCCAGTGTGTGTGTGTGCTCAGTCCAGTCCTCTGTGTATGTGTCCAGTGTGTGTGTGTGTGTGCTCAGTCCAGTCCTCTGTGTATGTGTCCAGTGTGTGTGTGTGCTCAGTCCAGTCCTCTGTGTATGTGTCCAGTGTGTGTGTGCTCAGTCCAGTCCACTGTGTATGTGTCCAGTGTGTGTGTGTGCTCAGTCCAGTCCTCTGTGTATGTCTCCAGTGTGTGTGTGCTCAGTCCAGTCCTCTGTGTGTGTGTCCAGTGTGTGTGTGTGCTCAGTCCAGTCCTCTGTGTATGTGTCCAGTGTGTGTGTGTGTGCTCAGTCCAGTCCTCTGTGTATGTGTCCAGTGTGTGTGTGTGCTCAGTCCAGTCCCCTGTGTGTGTGTCCAGTGTGTGTGTGTGCTCAGTCCAGTCCTCTGTGTATGTGTCCAGTGTGTGTGTGTGTGCTCAGTCCAGTCCTCTGTGTATGTGTCCAGTGTGTGTGTGTGCTCAGTCCAGTCCCCTGTGTGTGTGTCCAGTGTGTGTGTGTGCTCAGTCCAGTCCTCTGTGTATGTGTCCAGTGTGTGTGTGTGTGCTCAGTCCAGTCCTCTGTGTATGTGTCCAGTGTGTGTGTGTGCTCAGTCCAGTCCTCTGTGTATGTGTCCAGTGTGTGTGTGTGTGTTCAGTCCAGTGCCCTGTGTATGTGTCCAGTGTGTGCGTGTGCTCAGTCCAGTCCTCTGTGTATGTGTCCAGTGTGTGTGTGTGTTCAGTCCAGTCCTCTGTGTATGTGTCCAGTGTGTGCGTGTGCTCAGTCCAGTCCTCTGTGTATGTGTCCAGTGTGTGTGTGTGGTCAGTCCAGTCCTCTGTGTATGTGTCCAGTGTGTGTGTGTGTTCAGTCCAGTCCTCTGTGTATGTGTCCAGTGTGTGTGTGTGTGCTCAGTCCAGTCCTCTGTGTATGTGTCCAGTGTGCTCAGTCCAGTCCTCTGTGTATGTGTCCAGTGTGTGTGTGTGCTCAGTCCAGTCCTCTGTGTATGTGTCCAGTGTGTGTGTGTGCTCAGTCCAGTCCTCTGTGTATGTGTCCAGTGTGTGTGTGTGCTCAGTCCAGTCCCCTGTGTATGTGTCCAGTGTGTGTGTGTGTGTGTTCAGTCCATTCCTCTGTGTATGTGTCCAGTGTGTGTGTGTGCTCAGTCCAGTCCTCTGTGTATGTGTCCAGTGTGTGTGTGTGCTCAGTCCAGTCCTCTGTGTATGTGTCCAGTGTGTGTGTGTGCTCAGTCCAGTTCCCTGTGTATGTGTCCAGTGTGTGTGTGTGCTCAGTCCAGTCCTCTGTGTATGTGTCCAGTGTGTGTGTGCTCAGTCCAGTCCTCTGTGTGTGTGTCCAGTGTGTGTGTGCTCAGTCCAGTCCTCTGTGTATGTGTCCAGTGTGTGTGTGTGCTCAGTCCAGTCCTCTGTGTATGTGTCCAGTGTGTGTGTGTGTGCTCAGTCTAGTCCCCTGTGTATGTGTCCAGTGTGTGTGTGTGCTCAGTCCAGTCCTCTGTGTATGTGTCCAGTGTGTGTGTGTGCTCAGTCCAGTCCCCTGTGTATGTGTCCAGTGTGTGTGTGTGTGTTCAGTCCAGTCCTCTGTGTATGTGACCAGTGTGTGTGTGCTCAGTTCAGTCCTCTGTGTATATGTCCAGTGTGTGTGTGCTCAGTCCAGTCCCCTGTGTATGTGTCCAGTGTGTGTGTGTGTTCAGTCCAGTCCTCTGTGTATGTGTCCAGTGTGTGTGTGCTCAGTCCAGTCCCCTGTGTATGTGTCCAGTGTGTGTGTGTGTGTTCAGTCCAGTCCTCTGTGTATGTGTCCAGTGTGTGTATGTTCAGTCCAGTCCTCTGTGTATGTGACCAGTGTGTGTGTGCTCAGTTCAGTCCTCTGTGTATATGTCCAGTGTGTGTGTGTGTGCTCAGTCCAGTCCTCTGTGTATGTGTCCAGTGTGTGTGTGTGCTCAGTCCAGTCCTCTGTGTATGTGTCCAGTGTGTGTGTGTTCAGTCCAGTCCTCTGTGTATGTGTCCAGTGTGTGTGTGTACTCAGTCCAGTCCCCTGTGTATGTGTCCAGTGTGTGTGTGTGCTCAGTCCATTCCTCTGTGTATGTGTCCAGTGTGTGTGTGTGTGCTCAGTCCAGTCCTCTGTGTATGTGTCCAGTGTGTGTGTGTGCTAAGTCCAGTTCTCTGTGTATGTGTCCAGTGTGTGTGTGTGTGCTCAGTCCAGTCCCCTGTGTATGTGTCCAGTGTGTGTGTGTGTGTGCTCAGTCCAGTCCCCTGTGTATGTGTCCAGTGTGTGTGTGTGTGTTCAGTCCAGTCCTCTGTGTATGTGTCCAGTGTGTGTGTGTGCTCAGTCCTTTCCTCTGTGTATGTGTCCAGTGTGTGTGTGTGCTCAGTCCAGTCCTCTGTGTATGTGTCCAGTGTGTGTGTGTGCTCAGTCCAGTCCTCTGTGTATGTGTCCAGTGTGTGTGTGCTCAGTCCAGTCCTCTGTGTATGTGTCCAGTGTGTGTGTGCTCAGTCCAGTCCTCTGTGTATGTCTCCAGTGTGTGTGTGCTCAGTCCAGTCCTCTGTGTATGTGTCCAGTGTGTGTGTGTGCTCAGTCCAGTCCTCTGTGTATGTGTCCAGTGTGTGTGTGTGCTCAGTCCAGTCCCCTGTGTGTGTGTCCAGTGTGTGTGTGTGCTCAGTCCAGTCCTCTGTGTATGTGTCCAGTGTGTGTGTGTGTGCTCAGTCCAGTCCTCTGTGTATGTGTCCAGTGTGTGTGTGTGCTCAGTCCAGTCCCCTGTGTGTGTGTCCAGTGTGTGTGTGTGCTCAGTCCAGTCCTCTGTGTATGTGTCCAGTGTGTGTGTGTGCTCAGTCCAGTCCCCTGTGTATGTGTCCAGTGTGTGTGTGTGCTCAGTCTAGTCCTCTGTGTATGTGTCCAGTGTGTGTGTGTGTGTGCTCAGTCCAGTCCTCTGTGTATGTGTCCAGTGTGCTCAGTCCAGTCCTCTGTGTATGTGTCCAGGGTGTGTGTGTGCTCAGTCCAGTCCTCTGTGTATGTGTCCAGTGTGTGTGTGTGCTCAGTCCAGTCCTCTGTGTATGTGTCCAGTGTGTGTGTGTGCTCAGTCCAGTCCTCTGTGTATGTGTCCAGTGTGTGTGTGTGCTCAGTCCAGTCCTCTGTGTGTGTGTCCAGTGTGTGTGTGTGCTCAGTCCAGACCTCTGTGTATGTGTCCAGTGTGTGTGTGTGTGCTCAGTCCAGACCTCTGTGTATGTGTCCAGTGTGTGTGTGTGTTCAGTCCAGTCCTCTGTGTATGTGTCCAGTGTGTGTGTGTGCTCAGTCCAGTCCTCTGTGTATGTGTCCAGTGTGCTCAGTCCAGTCCTCTGTGTATGTGTCCAGTGTGTGTGTGTGTTCAGTCCAGTGCCCTGTGTATGTGTCCAGTGTGTGCGTGTGCTCAGTCCAGTCCTCTGTGTATGTGTCCAGTGTGTGTGTGTGTGCTCAGTCCAGACCTCTGTGTATGTGTCCAGTGTGTGTGTGTGTTCAGTCCAGTCCTCTGTGTATGTGTCCAGTGTGTGTGTGTGCTCAGTCCAGTCCTCTGTGTATGTGTCCAGTGTGCTCAGTCCAGTCCTCTGTGTATGTGTCCAGGGTGTGTGTGTGCTCAGTCCAGTCCTCTGTGTATGTGTCCAGTGTGTGTGTGTGTTCAGTCCATTCCTCTGTGTATGTGTCCAGTGTGTGTGTGTGCTCAGTCCAGTCCTCTGTGTATGTGTCCAGTGTGTGTGTGTGTGCTCAGTCCAGTCCTCTGTGTATGTGTCCAGTGTGTGTGTGTGCTCAGTCCAGTCCTCTGTGTATGTGTCCAGTGTGTGTGTGTGCTCAGTCCAGTCCTCTGTGTGTGTGTCCAGTGTGTGTGTGTGCTCAGTCCAGACCTCTGTGTATGTGTCCAGTGTGTGCGTGTGTTCAGTCCAGTGCCCTGTGTATGTGTCCAGTGTGTGCGTGTGCTCAGTCCAGTCCTCTGTGTGTGTGTCCAGTGTGTGTGTGTGCTCAGTCCAGACCTCTGTGTATGTGTCCAGTGTGTGTGTGTGTTCAGTCCAGTGCCCTGTGTATGTGTCCAGTGTGTGCGTGTGCTCAGTCCAGTCCTCTGTGTATGTGTCCAGTGTGTGTGTGTGTGCTCAGTCCAGTCCTCTGTGTATGTGTCCAGTGTGTGTGTGTGCTCAGTCCAGACCTCTGTGTATGTGTCCAGTGTGTGTGTGTGTGCTCAGTCCAGTCCTCTGTGTATGTGTCCAGTGTGTGTGTGTGCTCAGTCCAGACCTCTGTGTATGCGTCCAGTGTGTGTGTGTGCTCAGTCCAGTGCCCTGTGTATGTGTCCAGTGTGTGCGTGTGCTCAGTCCAGTCCTCTGTGTATGTGTCCAGTGTGTGTGTGTGTGCTCAGTCCAGACCTCTGTGTATGTGTCCAGTGTGTGTGTGTGTTCAGTCCAGTCCTCTGTGTATGTGTCCAGTGTGTGTGTGTGCTCAGTCCAGTCCTCTGTGTATGTGTCCAGTGTGCTCAGTCCAGTCCTCTGTGTATGTGTCCAGGGTGTGTGTGTGCTCAGTCCAGTCCTCTGTGTATGTGTCCAGTGTGTGTGTGTGTTCAGTCCATTCCTCTGTGTATGTGTCCAGTGTGTGTGTGTGCTCAGTCCAGTCCTCTGTGTATGTGTCCAGTGTGTGTGTGTGTGCTCAGTCCAGTCCTCTGTGTATGTGACCAGTGTGTGTGTGTGCTCAGTCCAGTCCTCTGTGTATGTGTCCAGTGTGTGTGTGCTCAGTCCAGTCCTCTGTGTATGTGTCCAGTGTGTGTGTGTGCTCAGTCCAGTCCTCTGTGTATGTGTCCAGTGTGTGTGTGTGCTCAGTCCAGTCCTCTGTGTATGTGTCCAGTGTGTGTGTGTGCTCAGTCCAGTCCTCTGTGTATGTGTCCAGTGTGTGTGTGTGTTCAGTCCAGTCCTCTGTGTATGTGTCCAGTGTGTGTGTGTGTGCTCAGTCCAGTCCTCTGTGTATGTGTCCAGTGTGTGTGTGTGCTCAGTCCAGTCCTCTGTGTATGTGTCCAGTGTGTGTGTGTGCTCAGTCCAGTCCTCTGTGTATGTGTCCAGTGTGTGTGTGTGTTCAGTCCAGTCCTCTGTGTATGTGTCCAGTGTGTGTGTGTGTTCAGTCCAGTCCTCTGTGTATGTGTCCAGTGTGTGTGTGTGCTCAGTCTAGTCCCCTGTGTATGTGTCCAGTGTGTGTGTGTGTGTGCTCAGTCCAGTCCTCTGTGTATGTGTCCAGTGTGTGTGTGTGCTCAGTCCAGTCCTCTGTGTATGTGTCCAGTGTGTGTGGGCTCAGTCCAGTCCTCTGTGTGTGTGTCCAGTGTGTGTGTGTGCTCAGTCCAGTCCACTGTGTATGTGTCCAGTGTGTGTGTGTGTTCAGTCCAGTCCTCTGTGTATGTGTCCAGTGTGTGTGTGTGCTCAGTCCAGTCCCCTGTGTATGTGTCCAGTGTGTGTGTGTGTTCAGTCCAGTCCTCTGTGTATGTGTCCAGTGTGTGTGTGTGCTCAGTCCAGTCCTCTGTGTATGTGTCCAGTGTGTGTGTGCTAAGTCCAGTCCTCTGTGTATGTGTCCAGTGTGTGTGTGTGCTCAGTCCAGTCCTCTGTGTATGTGTCCAGTGTGTGTGTGTGCTCAGTCCAGTCCTCTGTGTATGTGTCCAGTGTGTGTGTGTGCTCAGTCCAGTCCTCTGTGTATATGTCCAGTGTGTGTGTGCTCAGTCCAGTCCCCTGTGTATGTGTCCAGTGTGTGTGTGCTAAGTCCAGTTCTCTGTGTATGTGTCCAGTGTGTGTGTGCTCAGTCCAGTCCACTGTGTATGTGTCCAGTGTGTGTGTGTGTGTTCAGTCCAGTCCTCTGTGTATGTGTCCAGTGTGTGTGTGTGCTCAGTCCAGTCCCCTGTGTATGTGTCCAGTGTGTGTGTGTGCTCAGTCCAGTCCTCTGTGTATGTGTCCAGTGTGTGTGTGCTCAGTCCAGTCCTCTGTGTATGTGCCCAGTGTGTGTGTGTGTTCAGTCCAGTCCTCTGTGTATGTGTCCAGTGTGTGTGTGTGCTCAGTCCAGTCCTCTGTGTATGTGTCCAGTGTGTGTGTGTGCTCAGTCCAGTCCTCTGTGTATGTGACCAGTGTGTGTGTGCTAAGTCCAGTTCTCTGTGTATGTGTCCAGTGTGTGTGTGTGTGCTCAGTCCAGTCCCCTGTGTATGTGTCCAGTGTGTGTGTGTGTGTTCAGTCCAGCCCTCTGTGTATGTGTCCAGTGTGTGTGTGTGCTCAGTCCAGTCCTCTGTATATGTGTCCAGTGTGTGTGTGCTCAGTCCAGTCCCCTGTGTATGTGTCCAGTGTGTGTGTGTGTGTTCAGTCCAGCCCTCTGTGTATGTGTCCAGTGTGTGTGTGTGCTCAGTCCAGTCCTCTGTGTATGTGTCCAGTGTGTGTGTGTGCTCAGTCCAGTCCTCTGTGTATGTGTCCAGTGTGTGTGTGTGCTCAGTCCAGTCCTCTGTGTATGTGACCAGTGTGTGTGTGCTAAGTCCAGTTCTCTGTGTATGTGTCCAGTGTGTGTGTGTGTGCTCAGTCCAGTCCCCTGTGTATGTGTCCAGTGTGTGTGTGTGTGTTCAGTCCAGCCCTCTGTGTATGTGTCCAGTGTGTGTGTGCTCAGTCCAGTCCCCTGTGTATGTGTCCAGTGTGTGTGTGTGTGTGTTCAGTCCAGCCCTCTGTGTATGTGTCCAGTGTGTGTGTGCTCAGTCCAGTCCCCTGTGTATGTGTCCAGTGTGTGTGTGTGTGTTCAGTCCAGCCCTCTGTGTATGTGTCCAGTGTGTGTGTGCTCAGTCCAGTCCTCTGTGTATGTGTCCAGTGTGTGTGTGCTCAGTCCAGTCCTCTGTGTATATGTCCAGTGTGTGTGTGCTCAGTCCAGTCCCCTGTGTATGTGTCCAGTGTGTGTGTGTGCTCAGTCCAGTCCTCTGTGTATGTGTCTAGTGTGTGTGTGCTCAGTCCTCTGTGTATGTGTCCAGAGTGTGTGTGTGCTCAGTCCAGTCCCCTGTGTATGTGTCCAGTGTGTGTGTGTTTGCTCAGTCCAGTCCTCTGTGTAGGTGTCCAGTGTGTGTGTGTGCTCAGTCCAGTTCTCTGTGTGTGTGTCCAGTGTGTGTGTGTGCTCAGTCCAGTCCCCTGTGTATGTGTCCAGTGTGTGTGTGTTCAGTCCAGTCCTCTGTGTATGTGTCCAGTGTGTGTGTGTGCTCAGTCCAGTCCTCTGTGTATGTGTCCAGTGTGTGTGTGTGTGCTCAGTCCAGTCCTCTGTGTATGTGTCCAGTGTGTGTGTGTGCTCAGTCCAGTCCTCTGTGTATGTGTCCAGTGTGTGTGTGTGCTCAGTCCAGTCCTCTGTGTATGTGTCCAGTGTGTGTGTGTGCTCAGTCCAGTCCTCTGTGTATGTGTCCAGTGTGTGTGTGTGTGCTCAGTCCAGTCCTCTGTGTATGTGTCCAGTGTGTGTGTGTGCTCAGTCCAGTCCTCTGTGTATGTGTCCAGTGTGTGTGTGTGGTCAGTCCAGTCCTCTGTGTATATGTCCAGTGTGTGTGTGCTCAGTCCAGTCCTCTGTGTATGTGTCCAGTGTGTGTGTGTGCTCAGTCCAGTCCCCTGTGTATGTGTCCAGTGTGTGTGTGTGTGCTCAGTCCAGTCCTCTGTGTATGTGTCCAGTGTGTGTGTGTGCTCAGTCCAGTCCTCTGTGTATGTGTCCAGTGTGTGTGTGTGCTCAGTCCAGTCCTCTGTGTATGTGTCCAGTGTGTGTGTGTGCTCAGTCCAGTCCCCTGTGTATGTGTCCAGTGTGTGTGTGTGCTCAGTCCAGTCCCCTGTTTATGTGTCCGGTGTGTGTGTGTGTGTGCTCAGTCCAGTCCTCTGTGTATGTGTCCAGTGTGTGTGTGTGTGCTCAGTCCAGTCCTCTGTGTATGTGTCCAGTGTGTGTGTGTGCTCAGTCCAGTCCTCTGTGTATGTGTCCAGTGTGTGTGTGCTCAGTCCAGTCCCCTGTGTATGTGTCCAGTGTGTGTGTGTGCTCAGTCCAGTCCTCTGTGTATGTGTCCAGTGTGTGTGTGTGCTCAGTCCAGTCCTCTGTGTATGTGTCCAGTGTGTGTGTGTGCTCAGTCCAGTCCTCTGTGTATGTGTCCAGTGTGTGTGTGTGCTCAGTCCAGTCCTCTGTGTATGTGTCCAGTGTGTGTGTGTGCTCAGTCCAGTCCTCTGTGTATGTGTCCAGTGTGTGTGTGTGTGCTCAGTCCAGTCCTCTGTGTATGTGTCCAGTGTGTGTGTGTGGTCAGTCCAGTCCTCTGTGTATGTGTCCAGTGTGTGTGTGCTCAGTACAGTCCTCTGTGTATGTGTCCAGTGTGTGTGTGCTCAGTCCAGTCCTCTGTGTATGTGTCCAGTGTGTGTGTGTGCTCAGTCCAGTCCTCTGTGTATGTGTCCAGTGTGTGTGTGCTCAGTCCAGTCCTCTGTGTATGTGTCCAGTGTGTGTGTGTGCTCAGTCCAGTCCTCTGTGTATGTGTCCAGTATGTGTGTGCTCAGTCCAGTCCTCTGTGTATGTGTCCAGTGTGTGTGTGTGCTCAGTCCAGTCCTCTGTGTATGTGTCCAGTGTGTGTGTGTGTGCTCAGTCCAGTCCTCTGTGTATGTGTCCAGTGTGTGTGTGTGCTTAGTTTAGCCATCTGTGTATGTGTCCAGTGTGTGTGTGTGCTCAGTCCAGTCCTCTGTGTATGTGTCCAGTGTGTGTGTGTGTGCTCAGTCCAGTCCTCTGTGTATGTGTCCAGTGTGTGTGTGTGCTCAGTCCAGTCCTCTGTGTATGTGTCCAGTGTGTGTGTGTTCTCAGTCCAGTCCTCTGTGTATGTGTCAGTGTGTGTGTGTTCAGTCCAGTCCTCTGTGTATGTGTCCAGTGTGTGTGTGTGCTCAGTCCAGTCCTCTGTGTATGTGTCCAGTGTGTGTGTGTGTGCTCAGTCCAGTCCCCTGTTTATGTGTCCGGTGTGTGTGTGTGCTCAGTCCAGTCCTCTGTGTATGTGTCCAGTGTGTGTGTGTGCTCAGACCAGTCCTCTGTGTATGTGTCCAGTGTGTGTGTGTGCTCAGTCCAGTCCTCTGTGTATGTGTCCAGTGTGTGTGTGTGCTCAGTCCTGTCCTCTGTGTATGTGTCCAGTGTGTGTGTGCTCAGTCCAGTCCCCTGTGTATGTGTCCAGTGTGTGTGTGTGCTCAGTCCAGTCCTCTGTGTATGTGTCCAGTGTGTGTGTGTGCTCAGTCCAGTCCTCTGTGTATGTGTCCAGTGTGTGTGTGTGCTCAGTCCAGTCCTCTGTGTATGTGTCCAGTGTGTGTGTGTGCTCAGTCCAGTCCCCTGTTTATGTGTCCAGTGTGTGTGTGTGCTCAGTCCAGTCCTCTGTGTATGTGTCCAGTGTGTGTGTGTGCTCAGTCCATTCCTCTGTGTATGTGTCCAGTGTGTGTGTGTGCTCAGTCCAGTCCTCTGTGTATGTGTCCAGTGTGTGTGTGTATGCTCAGTCCAGTCCTCTGTGTATGTGTCCAGTGTGTGTGTGTGCTCAGTCCAGTCCTCTGTGTATGTGTCCAGTGTGTGTGTGTGCTCAGTCCAGTCCTCTGTGTATGTGTCCAGTGTGTGTGTGTGCTCAGTCCAGACCTCTGTGTATGTGGCCAGTATGTGTGTGTGCTCAGTCCAGTCCTCTGTGTATGTGTCCAGTGTGTGTGTGTGCTCAGTCCAGTCCTCTGTGTATGTGTCCAGTGTGTGTGTGTGCTCAGTCCAGTCCTCTGTGTATGTGTCCAGTGTGTGTGTGTGCTCAGTCCAGTCCTCTGTGTATGTGTCCAGTGTGTGTGTGTGCTCAGTCCAGTCCTCTGTGTATGTGTCCAGTGTGTGTGTGTTCAGTCCAGTCCTCCGTGTATGTGTCCAGTGTGTGTGTGTGCTCAGTCCAGTCCTCTGTGTATGTGTCTAGTGTGTGTGTGCTCAGTCCTCTGTGTATGTGTCCAGAGTGTGTGTGTGCTCAGTCCAGTCCCCTGTGTATGTGTCCAGTGTGTGTGTGTTTGCTCAGTCCAGTCCTCTGTGTAGGTGTCCAGTGTGTGTGTGTGCTCAGTCCAGTTCTCTGTGTGTGTGTCCAGTGTGTGTGTGTGCTCAGTCCAGTCCCTGTGTATGTGTCCAGTGTGTGTGTGTTCAGTCCAGTCCTCTGTGTATGTGTCCAGTGTGTGTGTGTGCTCAGTCCAGTCCTCTGTGTATGTGTCCAGTGTGTGTGTGTGTGCTCAGTCCAGTCCTCTGTGTATGTGTCCAGTGTGTGTGTGTGCTCAGTCCAGTCCTCTGTGTATGTGTCCAGTGTGTGTGTGTGCTCAGTCCAGTCCTCTGTGTATGTGTCCAGTGTGTGTGTGTGCTCAGTCCAGTCCTCTGTGTATGTGTCCAGTGTGTGTGTGTGTGCTCAGTCCAGTCCTCTGTGTATGTGTCCAGTGTGTGTGTGTGCTCAGTCCAGTCCTCTGTGTATGTGTCCAGTGTGTGTGTGTGGTCAGTCCAGTCCTCTGTGTATATGTCCAGTGTGTGTGTGCTCAGTCCAGTCCTCTGTGTATGTGTCCAGTGTGTGTGTGTGCTCAGTACAGTCCCCTGTGTATGTGTCCAGTGTGTGTGTGTGTGCTCAGTCCAGTCCTCTGTGTATGTGTCCAGTGTGTGTGTGTGCTCAGTCCAGTCCTCTGTGTATGTGTCCAGTGTGTGTGTGTGCTCAGTCCAGTCCTCTGTGTATGTGTCCAGTGTGTGTGTGTGCTCAGTCCAGTCCCCTGTGTATGTGTCCAGTGTGTGTGTGTGCTCAGTCCAGTCCCCTGTTTATGTGTCCGGTGTGTGTGTGTGTGTGCTCAGTCCAGTCCTCTGTGTATGTGTCCAGTGTGTGTGTGTGTGCTCAGTCCAGTCCTCTGTGTATGTGTCCAGTGTGCGTGTGTGCTCAGTCCTGTCCTCTGTGTATGTGTCCAGTGTGTGTGTGCTCAGTCCAGTCCCCTGTGTATGTGTCCAGTGTGTGTGTGTGCTCAGTCCAGTCCTCTGTGTATGTGTCCAGTGTGTGTGTGTGCTCAGTCCAGTCCTCTGTGTATGTGTCCAGTGTGTGTGTGTGCTCAGTCCAGTCCTCTGTGTATGTGTCCAGTGTGTGTGTGTGCTCAGTCCAGTCCTCTGTGTATGTGTCCAGTGTGTGTGTGTGCTCAGTCCAGTCCTCTGTGTATGTGTCCAGTGTGTGTGTGTGTGCTCAGTCCAGTCCTCTGTGTATGTGTCCAGTGTGTGTGTGTGGTCAGTCCAGTCCTCTGTGTATGTGTCCAGTGTGTGTGTGCTCAGTACAGTCCTCTGTGTATGTGTCCAGTGTGTGTGTGCTCAGTCCAGTCCTCTGTGTATGTGTCCAGTGTGTGTGTGTGCTCAGTCCAGTCCTCTGTGTATGTGTCCAGTGTGTGTGTGTGCTCAGTCCAGTCCTCTGTGTATGTGTCCAGTGTGTGTGTGTGCTCAGTCCAGTCCTCTGTGTATGTGTCCAGTATGTGTGTGCTCAGTCCAGTCCTCTGTGTATGTGTCCAGTGTGTGTGTGTGTGCTCAGTCCAGTCCTCTGTGTATGTGTCCAGTGTGTGTGTGTGTGCTCAGTCCAGTCCTCTGTGTATGTGTCCAGTGTGTGTGTGTGCTTAGTTTAGCCATCTGTGTATGTGTCCAGTGTGTGTGTGTGCTCAGTCCAGTCCTCTGTGTATGTGTCCAGTGTGTGTGTGTGCTCAGTCCAGTCCTCTGTGTATGTGTCCAGTGTGTGTGTGTGCTCAGTCCAGTCCTCTGTGTATGTGTCCAGTGTGTGTGTGTTCTCAGTCCAGTCCTCTGTGTATGTGTCAGTGTGTGTGTGTTCAGTCCAGTCCTCTGTGTATGTGTCCAGTGTGTGTGTGTGCTCAGTCCAGTCCTCTGTGTATGTGTCCAGTGTGTGTGTGTGTGCTCAGTCCAGTCCCCTGTTTATGTGTCCGGTGTGTGTGTGTGCTCAGTCCAGTCCTCTGTGTATGTGTCCAGTGTGTGTGTGTGCTCAGACCAGTCCTCTGTGTATGTGTCCAGTGTGTGTGTGTGCTCAGTCCAGTCCTCTGTGTATGTGTCCAGTGTGTGTGTGTGCTCAGTCCTGTCCTCTGTGTATGTGTCCAGTGTGTGTGTGCTCAGTCCAGTCCCCTGTGTATGTGTCCAGTGTGTGTGTGTGCTCAGTCCAGTCCTCTGTGTATGTGTCCAGTGTGTGTGTGCTCAGTCCAGTCCTCTGTGTATGTGTCCAGTGTGTGTGTGTGCTCAGTCCAGTCCTCTGTGTATGTGTCCAGTGTGTGTGTGTGCTCAGTCCAGTCCCCTGTTTATGTGTCCAGGGAGTGTGTGTGTGTGCTCAGTCCAGTCCTCTGTGTATGTGTCCAGTGTGTGTGTGTGCTCAGTCCATTCCTCTGTGTATGTGTCCAGTGTGTGTGTGTGCTCAGTCCAGTCCTCTGTGTATGTGTCCAGTGTGTGTGTGTATGCTCAGTCCAGTCCTCTGTGTATGTGTCCAGTGTGTGTGTGTGCTCAGTCCAGTCCTCTGTGTATGTGTCCAGTGTGTGTGTGTGCTCAGTCCAGTCCTCTGTGTATGTGTCCAGTGTGTGTGTGTGCTCAGTCCAGACCTCTGTGTATGTGGCCAGTATGTGTGTGTGCTCAGTCCAGTCCTCTGTGTATGTGTCCAGTGTGTGTGTGTGCTCAGTCCAGTCCTCTGTGTATGTGTCCAGTGTGTGTGTGTGCTCAGTCCAGTCCTCTGTGTATGTGTCCAGTGTGTGTGTGTGCTCAGTCCAGTCCTCTGTGTATGTGTCCAGTGTGTGTGTGTGCTCAGTCCAGTCCTCTGTGTATGTGTCCAGTGTGTGTGTGTTCAGTCCAGTCCTCCGTGTATGTGTCCAGTGTGTGTGTGTGCTCAGTCCAGTCCTCTGTGTATGTGTCCAGTGTGTGTGTGTGTGTGCTCAGTCCAGTCCCCTGTGTATGTGTCCAGTGTGTGTGTGTGCTCAGTCCAGTCCTCTGTGTATATGTCCAGTGTGTGTGTGTGTGCTCAGTCCAGTCCCCTGTGTATGTGTCCAGTGTGTGTGTGTGTGCTCAGTCCAGTCCCCTGTGTATGTGTCCAGTGTGTGTGTGTGTGCTCAGTCCAGTCCTCTGTGTATATGTCCAGTGTGTGTGTGTGTGCTCAGTCCAGTCCTCTGTGTATGTGTCCAGTGTGTGTGTGTGTGCTCAGTCCAGTCCTCTGTGTATGTGTCCAGTGTGTGTGTGTGCTCAGTCCATTCCTCTGTGTATGTGTCCAGTGTGTGTGTGTGCTCAGTCCAGTCCTCTGTGTATGTGTCCAGTGTGTGTGTGTGCTCAGTCCAGTCCTCTGTGTATGTGTCCAGTGTGTGTGTGTGCTCAGTCCAGTCCTCTGTGTATGTGTCCAGTGTGTGTGTGCTCAGTCCAGTCCTCTGTGTATGTATCCAGTGTGTGTGTGTGCTCAGTCCAGTCCTCTGTGTATGTGTCCAGTGTGTGTGTGCTCAGTCCAGTCCTCTGTTTATGTGTCCAGTGTGTGTGTGTGCTCAGTCCAGTCCTCTGTGTATGTGTCCAGTGTGTGTGTGCTCAGTCCAGTCCCCTGTGTATGTGTCCAGTGTGTGTGTGCTCAGTCCAGTCCTCTGTGTATGTGTCCAGTGTGTGTGTGTGCTCAGTCCAGTCCTCTGTGTATGTGTCCAGTGTGTGTGTGTGCTCAGTCCAGTCCTCTGTGTATGTGGCCAGTGTGTGTGTGTGCTCAGTCCAGTCCTCTGTGTATGTGTCCAGTGTGTGTGTGTGTCAGTCCAGTCCTCTGTGTATGTGTCCAGTGTGTGTGTGTGCTCAGTCCAGTCCTGTGTGTATGTGTCCAGTGTGTGTGTGTGCTCAGTCCAGTCATCTGTGTATGTGTCCAGTGTGTGTGTGTGCTCAGTCCAGTCCTCTGTGTATGTGTCCAGTGTGTGTGTGTGCTCAGTCCAGTCCTCTGTGTATATGTCCAGTGTGTGTGTGTGTGCTCAGTCCAGTCCCCTCTGTATGTGTCCAGTGTGTGTGTGTGTTCAGTCCAGTCCTCTGTGTATGTGTCCAGTGTGTGTGTGTGGTCAGTCCAGTCCTCTGTGTATGTGTCCAGTGTGTGTGTGTGCTCAGTCCAGTCCTCTGTGTATATGTCCAGTGTGTGTGTGTGTGCTCAGTCCAGTCCCCTGTGTATGTGTCCAGTGTGTGTGTGTGCTCAGTCCAGTCCTCTGTGTATATGTCCAGTGTGTGTGTGTGTGCTCAGTCCAGTCCTCTGTGTATGTGTCCAGTGTGTGTGTGTGTGCTCAGTCCAGTCCTCTGTGTATATGTCCAGTGTGTGTGTGTGTGCTCAGTCCAGTCCTCTGTGTATGTGTCCAGTGTGTGTGTGTGTGCTCAGTCCAGTCCTCTGTGTATGTGTCCAGTGTGTGTGTGTGTGGTCAGTCCAGTCCTCTGTGTATGTGTCCAGTGTGTGTGTGTGTGCTCAGTCCAGTCCTCTGTGTATGTGTCCAGTGTGTGTGTGTGCTCAGTCCAGTCCTCTGTGTATGTGTCCAGTGTGTGTGTGTGCTCAGTCCAGTCCTCTGTGTATGTGTCCAGTGTGTGTGTGTGTGCTCAGTCCAGTCCTCTGTGTATGTGTCCAGTGTGTGTGTGTGCTCAGTCCAGTCCTCTGTGTATGTGTCCAGTGTGTGTGTGTGTGCTCAGTCCAGTCCTCTGTGTATGTGTCCAGTGTGTGTGTGTGTGCTCAGTCCAGTCCTCTGTGTATGTTTCCAGTGTGTGTGTGTGTGCTCAGTCCAGTCCTCTGTGTATGTGTCCAGTGTGTGTGTGTGCTCAGTTTAGCCATCTGTGTATGTGTCCAGTGTGTGTGTGTGCTCAGTCCAGTCCTCTGTGTATGTGTCCAGTGTGTGTGTGTGTGCTCAGTCCAGTCCTCTGTGTATGTGTCCAGTGTGTGTGTGTGCGTGTCCAGTGTGTGTGTGTGCTCACTCCAGTCCTCTGTGTATGTGTCCAGTGTGTGTGTGTGCTCAGTTCAGTCCACTGTGTATGTGTCCAGTGTGTGTGTGTGCTCAATCCAATCCTCTGTGTATGTGTCCAGTGTGTGTGTGCTCAGTCCATTCCTCTCTGTATGTGTCCAGTGTGTGTGTGTGTGCTCAATCCAGTCCTCTGTGTATGTGTCCAGTGTGTGTGTGTGCTCAGTCCAGTCCTCTGTGTGTATGTCCAGTGTGTGTGTGTGCTCAGTCCAGTCCTCTGTGTATGTGTCCAGTGTGTGTGTGTGCTCAGTCCAGTCCTCTGTGTATGTGTCCAGTGTGTGTGTGCTCAGTCCAGTCCTCTGTGTGTATGTCCAGTGTGTGTGTGTGCTCAGTCCAGTCCCCTGTGTATGTGTCCAGTGTGTGTGTGCTCAGTCCAGTCCTCTGTGTATGTGTCCAGTGTGTGTGTGCTCAGTCCAGTCCTCTGTGTGTGTGTCCAGTGTGTGTGTGTGCTCAGTCCAGTCCTCTGTGTATGTGTCCAGTGTGTGTGCTCAGTCCAGACTCGTGTATGTGTCCAGTGTGTGTGTGTGCTCAGTCCAGTCCCTGTGTATGTGTCCAGTGTGTGTGTGTGCTCAGTCCAGTCCCCTGTGTATGTGTCCAGTGTGTGTGTGTGCTCAGTCCAGTCCTCTGTGTATGTGTCCAGTGTGTGTGTGTGCTCAGTCCAGTCCTCTGTGTATGTGTCCAGTGTGTGTGTGTGCGCAGTCCAGTCCTCTGTGTATGTGTCCAGTGTGTGTGTGTGCTCAGTCCAGTCCTCTGTGTATGTGTCCAGTGAGAT